>CAJJDO010000047.1:11179-447223 GCA_905183005.1 Paramecium pentaurelia | reverse complement strand
TATATTTTATGAATTTAGAAAATCATAATTAAAACAATAGTGAACCCATATTATAAAATTTTAGCTCTTCAAATTTTTATAGCGAACCTTCAAACTTTAATTAATAATTATTTTGGTTTTAATCCAAAGAAGCAACAGAGATATTAATAATACTAGCAAGCCAATGTCAAATTATATTTAAATGTGTCAGTGGAAAAGGAGCAAAAAAATATTAGAATACTGATATTAAAGAATAGCTTCCTGTCTTTAAAAATGAGCGAAATGCATTTGTATATAAAATAAAAGTATACTATTTATTATCATAAATAATTTAGAATTGTTAAAATGATTTATTAAGAAAACTTGAAAAACATTTATAAATCAATTTGATAGGAGATTAGAAAGAGATGAACTTTTTTTTTTTTGGAAGAAATAATGTTACTATATAAACATAAAATCCAATAATGGATATATTAAATCCTTACATTCATTAAGATTTCATAGATACATTGACTGAACTGCTAGAATTAAGAAATTAAGTTAATAATACTAATCATTATTAATCACGTAAAAAGAATTTATATAATATTAATAATCATAAGCATTTCGTATGTTGGGCATTCATTTCTGCTTGGTAAATAGAAATTAGAGAACATTTAAAGTAATTATAAGAGAAATTACCAACTGATAATTAGGTTTTTCTAACATAAGGATAGAAATCTTAGGAGCTTATATAATTGAAAAGTAAATCAGATGAAATTTGGAGAAAAAAAAAACAAGAAGTTGAATAACTTGAAGATATAAATTAATTAATTATGAAATATTAACAATAGTCCAATGAGAAAATACATGATATAATAAAAATGTTTGAATAAAGAAGTCTATAGAATAATTATTGATTCTATTATATTTTAGAATTATATTGGAATAGTTTTTATATTCAATTTTTTAATTCAAAATATACGTATTTTAACAGAAAATTATAAAATAAGAATCAATTCAGCAAAAACTTATATTAGCTAGAGATATCAATTTGATATTACATTTAATATACTATTCATCATTTATATTATAATTCAATATTGTTATTATTACTAAAATTTACATATTATGTTAGATCCTAATTTGTTTGTTGATTAGATTATCCATCAATTAAAGCTCCTGTTGATGGTGATACAAATAAAAATGAGTGAAGAAATGATATAAGGAATCTATTTTAATATCATTTTATTACCCAACTCCTATATAAGTGAATATGGAATCTCCACAAAACATATACAAAATAAGAACATTCACTAAATTATGTTAAGTATCTTACATAAAAACAATACAACCTTTTTTTTATCTGTTGATAGGAAACCAAAATTAGGAATATAATCTAATAGATCATCATTTTTTAAAGCAATATACCAACTAAGAATAATATAATATTTATACAAGGCAATACTTAATCCTACACTAATTAAGAATACTAAATTTGTTAATCCACCCAAAACAACTATAGCAATTGTAAATTAGGAATAAGTGGCACCAAATTTAGAGAAATTTTCAGATAATCTAGTAGTAATTTAATCACTTTTTGGAAGTGCATAACTTGTACTGTCAAAGACCTTTTAATCACTACTTTATATTTAATAAGTACATTTAAGGTTTTTGAAGGACTTAATTGACTTAATTCATTATAAATATTTATAATTAATAAATTGTTATAAGGAAATAATGATCAAATTAGATTTTTCTGATTAAGATCAATTCTTTTCTTTATATTATCAAATTTAGATATATTAAACTTTTCTTTTTTCTTTTACTCTGTATGTTTAAAAATAAAATCATCTAATTCATCTAAAGTAATGGATATCTAAAGATGTAATTCATTATATTACTTCATTATTATCATCATTCATAATGTTGTTAAATTCAGTAACAATGATACATTATTTAATCTAAAGCTCTTTAAGTTTCATTTTTTCTTATGAAATTTATGTTTCCAATTAATCATCAGATATTTTCTCATTGATTTTCTTTAGACATGATTTTAAAGGGAGAGTTTGTAATTTTGGTAAATCATTTTAATGTTTTGAGTTTTAAATTATCAAATTATTTCCTGCCATTTTTAACAATTTCTCATCTTGTAACTTTTTCCATTATATAATACTATAATATTGTTGGTTCATTTCTAATTAAGGAAAATCTTGAGTATCATTATCTGAAGATATTAATTCTGCTTATTCTTATTCATATTATTTATTTTTTAGAGATATTTATCTTATTTGACTTCTTTTATTTTTCTACATGTATTCATTAGGTGACTTATTAATAGTGTGAATCACATTTCTATCAAAGCAAAATTAAACATTTTTAAGCTTCTAAACATCTTGGCTTGGTTTTTTCAAATTGACTTGTATTGTTAGTCTTACTCATTATTTTTTAGATCTAATATAATTCTTATTATATTACAATTTTTATATATGATATATATGAAAAAACTCAGTTTTGAAAGTGTTTATATAATTGCTCCTAATAAATCAATTATTCTATTTAAAATCCAGCTCCTGAATATTTTTTGCCTAATATCTATTTTAAGTCTTTGTACATCTATATAATATATGTAATAAGAATATACTTCTTAAGAACTTTATTTATTTTCAATTGAACTCAAAATTCTATTGTAAGCAATTTTAAATAAATCCTATGGAATTTATTACAAGATACTATTTTTTAAGTTTTCTATCATTGAAATTTTAGGCTTGAACTTCTCATCAGTTTTGTAAAAGCTGGATGAATAAGAAGATTCAGGTTCTTCTTATATTTCTAAATAATACTAAAATTACTAGGTTACCTGCTAAAGTTTCATTTGCACTTTTAGCTTTTGCTAATTCATTTTTATAAACTTCTACAACATTTTATAAATCTTAATCAGATTATCTTTATGTCAATCTAGTTCCATCCATTTCATCACCTAGTATTTCTTCATTAATAACTGTTTCATTTTAAAATTCATTATCAGAATCATAATCTTCAAAATCATCATAATACTCAAAATCTTCAGGATATTCATCATTTTGATAATCCATAGTTTATTATTTAAATGATTATTCCTTTTTTTAAGCTTATTTTTATTTTAAATTTAATAAGCTTTTCTTCATAACTTCTTCATCAATAGGTTTAAATTTAGAAGAAGATTATAAGCTTTAATCAAAATTATTATTCTATTATTATAATTATTTAATTTATTATTATTATTATTAATTTTTTTATAAAGGTGATTCTATTTGTTATTACTTTTAATAAAATTATTATTATGTTGTAGTTTGTTATATTTCTAATTGTTTTTATTGATAAAATTGTGATTAAGTACCATAAAGATTTTAAATTTTTCTTAATTCAGCCTCTTTTTAGTTTTATTGACTAATATTTTAAGCTGCTTTGGATAACATATCAATTTTTTATTAGGTTTCTTATTCTTTTTTTAATTTTAATATAGATTTTGGAGATATTTATTTTGGTTCTGATTCAAAAAACTACGATCCCTAACTCATAATAGTTTCACCAATAGTATATTTACTTGCATTATCAATCTACTCTATTTATTTTAAAAAATCTTACTTTTATTTAATGATTATGATATAACAGTCTAATTAATAATTTCATCATCCTTATCTTTATATATTTCATCTTTAATAGAATGTTCATATGATTCTTAATCTTATTTATGTTGATTTATCTGATTTTATTATATTTAATGTTAATTATGAGCCTATATTTCATGTTATTTAATTTTTTTGACTCCAACAACTGAACAAAAGTTTTATTTGCCTCCACTTCTAATAAAATCTTACATAACAGATTAAATAAATGGCATATTAATAATTTCAGCAACTAGAGGACGTGATTATACTTATTTAGTAAGAAGTCTATGTATTAATTATTGTAAATCCTTTGAATAATGAGAAGGTAGAGTTTCAGTTTATCCATTTAAAATTTTAGTTACAAGACTTAAAATATTCTTAGCATCAAAAGCATGTTTGAAAGTACATAATTCATGTAAAACACATCCAAGAGCCCAAACATCAGATTTAAAAGTATATGGTTTATTTTCACAAACTTCTGGACTATTATCAGAAATACTTCAATACCTCATATAATAAGGAGTACCAGCAACAGTTGATGCTTAATCTATAGTACTTTCTAATACTTTAGAAACACCAAAATCTCCAAGTTTAACTAAGAATAACAATATAATTTAATACCTGTTCCATTTGAAGTAAGAAATATGTTACTTGTTTTAATATCTCTATGTAAGATCTTTTTAGAATGGATGAATTAGAGAGCAAATAATTATTGAATAAACCAATTCAAAATCATTTTCTCAGGAAAGTATTGGATTTATTTACCTTACTTTCTTTTTTTTATGTGATATTGTAAATCTCCTTCTAAACAATTTATAAAATTATATAATTTACCTTCGCAATATTCCATTAATATTATCAATTAACTACTATCTGCAAAACTTCCCATGTATTACACTATATTAGGATGATCAAGACTTTTTAAAAGTTCTGCTTCTCTCAAAGCACTTATTTTCTCTTTCTCTGAGAGCTTCCCTAAATGAACTTTTTTAGCCACTGATAATTGACCAGTCTTTTTATTCTTAACCAAATAAGCAGATCCTATTGAAAATGGAATATCATGATACCATAACTTCCACTTCCTATGGTCTCTAATTCTTCATAGAGATCTGAGTATTTTAGAGACATAAAAATAAATATTAATGATAAATGAAAATAGAAAAATTAGAAATTTTTTGATTGAAAATTAATTAGTTTATTCTTTTTTTCTAAACTTTCCCAAATTTTTTATTTGCATCATTGTAAATAATATCTAATACAATTGATTATAGTATAGTAAAGTTGTTGCTATATGAAAAATTGATTTAATTACAATACTACTCAATACTACTCTAAAAGANTAATTTCAGCAACTAGAGGACGTGATTATACTTATTTAGTAAGAAGTCTATGTATTAATTATTGTAAATCCTTTGAATAATGAGAAGGTAGAGTTTCAGTTTATCCATTTAAAATTTTAGTTACAAGACTTAAAATATTCTTAGCATCAAAAGCATGTTTGAAAGTACATAATTCATGTAAAACACATCCAAGAGCCCAAACATCAGATTTAAAAGTATATGGTTTATTTTCACAAACTTCTGGACTATTATCAGAAATACTTCAATACCTCATATAATAAGGAGTACCAGCAACAGTTGATGCTTAATCTATAGTACTTTCTAATACTTTAGAAACACCAAAATCTCCAAGTTTAACTAAGAATAACAATATAATTTAATACCTGTTCCATTTGAAGTAAGAAATATGTTACTTGTTTTAATATCTCTATGTAAGATCTTTTTAGAATGGATGAATTAGAGAGCAAATAATTATTGAATAAACCAATTCAAAATCATTTTCTCAGGAAAGTATTGGATTTATTTACCTTACTTTCTTTTTTTTATGTGATATTGTAAATCTCCTTCTAAACAATTTATAAAATTATATAATTTACCTTCGCAATATTCCATTAATATTATCAATTAACTACTATCTGCAAAACTTCCCATGTATTACACTATATTAGGATGATCAAGACTTTTTAAAAGTTCTGCTTCTCTCAAAGCACTTATTTTCTCTTTCTCTGAGAGCTTCCCTAAATGAACTTTTTTAGCCACTGATAATTGACCAGTCTTTTTATTCTTAACCAAATAAGCAGATCCTATTGAAAATGGAATATCATGATACCATAACTTCCACTTCCTATGGTCTCTAATTCTTCATAGAGATCTGAGTATTTTAGAGACATAAAAATAAATATTAATGATAAATGAAAATAGAAAAATTAGAAATTTTTTGATTGAAAATTAATTAGTTTATTCTTTTTTTCTAAACTTTCCCAAATTTTTTATTTGCATCATTGTAAATAATATCTAATACAATTGATTATAGTATAGTAAAGTTGTTGCTATATGAAAAATTGATTTAATTACAATACTACTCAATACTACTCTAAAAGATATATAATCAATAAAATAGATTAGTCTCTATATTTAAATCAAATTATAGTAAAATAATCAACTTGTAATCTATCATTTATACAATATACAATAAGATTTCTTCCACTTTCTTTTTCATTTAATCTTAAAATGAAATAATTTTTATATTAATTTACTAAAGAGAATATAAAAACAAAAATTCAAATTTACTTTCACTTTCAATAATTAAATCTAAATACTCTTTTTTCTTTGAATAATATCATTCTATATATCTTTGATTAGATTTTAACCAACTTTTATATGTTTCAACTTAACTGATTATTATTTTGAGATATTGATTTTAATCAAAAAAATACTATTGGTTATTTTTTAAGTAGAATTTTTAATTTAATAATTAGTAACATTATTGGAAGGAAATACTTAAGTAAATTCATAGCTTTAATTAATTTTATACAATCAATTAAATTTGAAGAAACTTTGACTATCCAAATTTATGAAGTATAAGAATTAATATACCTCCAAAAAATATAATTAAATTATGCAAAAATAAACTTAGTTGACCAAGTTTTTCTCAAAGAAAGCATAAGAATAGTAGTAATCCCCTATAAGAACCAAATTCAATTCAGATGTAAGGTTATTAGTATATATTTTACTAGTTATTCTTTTGTACTCCTCCTACATAAGAAATTTAATGTAAGACAGAAAATTACAGTAATAAAAAGAAGGGTTCAAATAATTTAGATAATTGGATTAGGAAATCTTCCTTGTAACAAAAGAAGTGGTATTTTTATATTACTATATAAATAAAGGCCATTTTTACCAAAAAATTTGATCTATTAGATTTACAAATTTTTGCAATTAAGAGAGTGCGCTACATGTTCTTAAGTATGCAAATTTTGGATGATTTGTTATAATGATATCTATTTTTCATATAGTTTTTTCAGGGAGTTCGAGACATCAAGGTAATTCTTATATTTTAATAGTTTAAGATTTAATGAAAAGGAACTTGCTACTGTATTGAAACGATCAAGTAAACAATTAAAGCACATTAAGAAAGTACGAGAAATGATTAAAGGATAAAAAATCAGTTCATTTTTAGAGAAAACAGAATTAAGAACAATGTTATCTGATAATTCATAACAATAAGGATCATTATTGGAATTATTTAAACTTGAACCAAAAAAACAATATACATCAGTATTTTTAACAGATAAAGATTTAAATAGCATTTGTACAGAGAGTTAGTAATAATTTTTTATTTAATTATTTTAGTAAATCACTCTAATATATATAATTAATAAGTTGTCAATTTATGACTGGAAAAGGATTTGAAATAATTGGTAAATGTACTCAATTAAGTTTAATAAATATCTAAAACAATAGTAATTTGAAGGATGAAAATATTAATGTTATTTTAGAATAAGTATAAGGTCTCAAAACCTTAATGATATTAAAATGTGATGGATTAACTAATAATATTTTTGAAATAATAGGAAATACTTGTAAAAAGCTTGAAAGGCTTGATATTGGATAGAATCCTTAGTTGGATTTAATCAAAGTAATTAAAATGATTATTTAATCTTTTTTAGTGTAGTTCTTTGAAGAATATTGGAACTTTGCAATCATTTTCAATCAAAGATAATATTGTAACTAATGAAGCTTTAGAAATAATCATTAGTAGTCTCTTTAAATTGCATAGTTTGAATTTAGAAGGTTGCTAAGAAATAAATACTTATTCTCTTTTGTAAATTTAGAAATTGCATTTGTAAAGAATAAATTTGAAAAAAATATCATTTAAAGAGGAGGGTATTATTTAATTATAATATGATAGACATCTATAATTTTATTCTTAATGCAAAGAGTATTAAATTAATGCTTGTGAATAATAATTTATTGAGTACTCGTGTTGAAAAGATTATCCTATCTAGATAATGATTGTTAGATATTACTCTTTTAGTTGTTTATTATATTATTTCAATATTTTATTTAATTGTACAAATGATCGAACCACCTTAAGGTCCTATTCCAAGAGAAGTAGCAAAATGGTTAGATTCATTAGATCTAGCATATTAGGTTCGTAATTTGAGGAGAGATTTAGCAAATGGGTATGATTATATTCTATAGTAGTTTCATCATTGCTGAAATATTATCTAGGTACTACCCTAAAGAAGTTAATATCTACACTGTATATAATGAATAAAATCTGGATAAAAAGCGTGATAATTGGGAATAAATTTCAAAGTTATTGAAGAAAAAAGAACTTCAAGTTCCATAAGAAGAATATGAACCAATTTATTATTAAGCTCCAGATGCAGCATAAGCATTACTCTTTAAACTTTTTGAATTCTTAACTAAAAAGAAAATAGGCACCATATATCCTGATAAAGACAATAGAGATATGAAGAAGCAAGTTAAATAATAAGCAACTTTATAAAGAACTAAACCTATGACTGTTTAACCTACATATGCAAGACCAACAGCAAATACAATTATTAAAGACAGAGAAATTACTAGAATTGTTGATGAAAATGAGAGGAAAATGTTAACTAAAGTAGCTATTGAAGAACATGTTGAAAAAGTCAGAAATGATAAGAAAGATGATAATATTATTGAATATCTTATTCTTAAACGCAAAAAATAAATAGAAGAAGAAATTAAAAAGCAAGAGGAAGAATTACTTAAAAAGTAAATGAAATTTAATAAAAAACTTGTTAATTTAGATTAATCAATCTCTTAAACAGGTTAAGATGTCAAAGAAATTTAAATTAATTGCTATCATAGTAGTACTAGTAAAAAAGCAAAAGAATAGTAAGGTTAATTGTTAGAGACTAAAGGTGTAATTGATTTCTTACATGAAGCATGTGCTTCATTATTTAAAAAAGATCCCATAAAAAAGGATATCTAAGATTTAAAACTTGAACCAAAAGAATCTTAATAAAATAATGGATTTTAAGTTAGTAATCAGAATGTTCAATATACAGCTGTTATCTAATAACTCTTTTTAAGATGTGATGAAGTTTAAAAAAAGTCATTAAAACTATTACTAACTTAATTTATAGATGTTCATTCATAATTAATCTTAGAATAAGTACAGAGTAATTTTATAGGTATTCTATTTATGTTATAATATAGATTTTAAAAGATTCTTCTAAATATTCTTAAGACCTATTCAAATTTTGAAACCTACTTCAAAGACATATCAATTTATTTTAGAATTAATAAGATTTATAGGATCAAAATTAGTAGAAATAGATCCAAATGATACATAAATGATGTTTGAAAGCATTTTATTAGATTAACTATTATAAATTGCATTGAGAAATCCAAAGAAAAGGGAAGATATTGTTTAACTCTTTTTTGTTTTCACACCTATAAATTGTGTTAATAGAACATAACTATTGAAAAGTATTAAAAGCAAATTATCTACTGATCTTAATGCATTCACACTTATATTAAGTATATTAATACAATCTGACTATCCTAGTCAAGATGAAGAATTGTATAGATTTTTTCTAAATTATGCATTTAATTCATTAGATTCACCATCTCCTCTTACAAGAGCTAATGGTTTAAGAATTATCAATTAAATTTCTAGTTGGGATTATCTTCCAGTTTTATAAAAGATTAATAGAATTCAAAAATTAATGAATGATTCCTGGTGGGAAGTTAGAGCTTAAGGCATGAGTATTTGTGCTGATCTATTATTATAAATTGCTTAAAATTCAAATAAGAGTATGGATGAATAAGAATTTACAATAGATTTTGAGTAATCAAAACAATTATTATTGGATTTAATTTATTAAGTATTTGTTGTTTCTACAACTCCAAATGTAATAAGAATTGGATTAATTTATCTTGCTCCTGTTTTATAAATGTATTCAGAATTGTGTCCTAGATATTTAGAGATTCTATTATCAGTAGATTCTGAAATTAGAATTTCAGTTTTAAATACACAAGAAACATTAATTCAGTAAGTGGTAAATGGCTGCAATTCATTTCGATACAAAATAACTGGAGCACCTATAGTTTGGAATAGTGTTGGTATTGCTTAAGCTATGGATGTATATGTTAAGGAAAAGGATATACAATTTTTTAAACATGAACATTTAGAAATTATATATGGATGTTTACACAAAAAATTATTGGAATCTGATGGTGAAATTTGGCTTAAAATATTTGAGAATACTAAAAGATTATTATTTTTGGCTTTGTCAAATGAAGATTTATGTTCAATAGCTTAAGTGATTTTACAAAAATTCTTTATGTTTTAGACTATTCAATAATAAGTATTAGACAATTCTAATGAAATATTTTAAAGGATGCTTTAATTGATATATCATCCTGATGTTCATTTAAAATGTAAAGAAAACTTATTGGAGTTCTTCACATTTTTATAATAACAAGGAGTAATATTATATAAATATAATTTTAGTTCTAAAATTATTGTTATAATATAATTAAATAATTTTCTGAAAAGAATAAGAATATGTTTTTAAGTAGTAATTTGGTTGAATTTATGAATGGATTAGCTAAAGAAAAAAGAAGGGAAATAATGGGTGATGAAAATTATTGAATTATTATTTTATTTAATTTAATATATAAAGATATTAAATTAATTATTAAATAAATATCATAATTAGACTAAGTTAAAAGAGTAATAAAAATTATAAATTTTATTATTATATTATCAATTTTCCGATTTGTAGATTTATCTTAAATAATATCTTAATAAGTCGGTGTAAATATCTAATTCTTTTAGTATAGCCTCTTTCTCTTTCATATATAAAATCTATTCTCTATCATAATCTTATTGTAATAATAATGCAATTATTTCCATTTTTCTTTTACTATTATCACATTCTTAATTCTCACCATTAAGTATTGTTAATTGATCATCCAAATCAATCTACAAATTTATAATAAATTTACCTTCCTTTCTCCTTCTATATCTATTAACTTCTTTAATATTTCATTTTCCTTTTCCAATTAACCACATAATTAATCAATTTTATTAACAGAATTGATAGAATTTAAAGTAATACTCTATTAATCTTTATCAATTTTTTCTGCAATTTCTTGTGATGTACTAATAATCAAATAACGATTTTTTTCCATAGATTTTTAGGATGAATAAGGCAATGATTATTAATTTTACTTAATTTATAATTATGAACTGTATTCAGATGACTCTACATTAGTTGCATCTCCTTCATCTTAGTATGCTTCCTCTATTAATATATTAATAAAAGTTACATATTAATTTAATAACTTGTGCTTCTTATTCTGTTACTTCTTGATTTTATTGTTCATATAAACTATTATTTTACAGCATTTCCAAAAGACTTCCACCACTACTTTACTATTTACTAATAATTGAATACTGCAAATGATTTTTGTAATTATATGGATAATGTTTTGGCTTCCTTTTAATCCTTAAGTAACTTAATATTATTCACATTTGATTTACATCTATTATAAATATAATAAAATTTACTTTAATTCTTATAGATTTTTACGTCTTTAAACATTTTTATCAATCTTTAATTTATTGGTCTCAATAATTTCAGTTGATTAATTGATAGATTGAGAAATAAATTCATTTTGACTGTTTCTAGATTGGCATTGAGTTTCTTATTCAGCAACCATATCAGTGAAACCACAAATTTAATCATTTTTTTTAGTTGAATACTTTTTCCATGTCATTTCTAATAACTCTAACCTTTTTGTAGTTGCATCTTTGAGATCTTTTACAATCTGGATGGCTTCTTCTTGTTTAAGTTAATCTTAAGCATATGCAATGAATAACAAAAATATCAGAATGATAATCCTCATTAAATTATACTATAAATAATATAAAACGAATTCTTATAATCATAATTATTATTGAGCTGTAAGTTCTTTGAGCATTGGATAAACATTTTTACCATTACTTTACCATTCTTCCACTGCTCTTTATGCCCATGATGTGAATGTTCTGCTACAACATTCTTTTTTTCTTAATATTTCTTCAGCTTCATCTAATTCTTAGAGAATTTATTATTCTCTTAATTTCTATTATAAATATATAAAAATACTTGTTTTTCTTCAATTTAAGTAAGCTAAAAATTTTTAAGTTAAACTCTTCTTTATCTAATTTATTCATTTTCATCATCTTCCATTTTCTTTAATTCTTCAGCTCTTTATTTCCAATATTCTTAGAATTCTTTATCATTTTTTACTCTTTATTCTGAATCTCTAGCTCTAAATTCAGAAGTAATCTTTCTACTTTCATCTATTCTCTTTTTCAATTATATTTGTTTTTCTCTTTTTATTCTTTCTACTTCTTCTGCTTTTATTTCTGCTTCTTAAATCTATTTATTTAATATTCTTTAATGTTCATGTTCAATAGATTCTAATTTAGCTATTTAAGCATCAATCAATCTTTATCTCTATTCTTATTTTTCTTTAAATTTAAGTTCTTCTCTCTTTTTTCTCATTTCCATTATTTTTTCCTTTTTCTCTGCATAAGCTCTTATTCTTTCATCATCCTCTTATTCTTTAATCTTCTAAAGTTACTTTTATTCTTTGATTTCCTCATTACCTTTCTTAACCTCTTCTATATTAGCTAATCTTTTCCTTTTTCTTTCATTTTCAGCTTCTTCTTCATCTTTTATTAATTACTCTGCTTTAGCCTTATTCAATTATCCTTCTATTCTATCATTTTATATTTATTTTATATGATTATTGACCATTTCATCATGTTATTATTTCAATATTTTTCGTTACTCCATTTTCTTTTTCCTCATTTCTTCCTATTTAATTTCTTCTATCTATTATAATCTTGCTACATTCTCTAACACTTCTTCATGATGAGCTTCTTCCTTCATCCTAAGTATAGATTGATTTAACTAATTTACTCCAAAATAGTTTTCTTATATTTATTTAATTCCACTTGTGCATCTCTTTCCTATATAACATCAGTAATCAATAATTTGCTTTGAAATTGTCTAACTCTTGGATTTGCCTCATATATCTAACGATTGGCTTTCTCCAATATTTCTTATTTCACTTATGCTTAATATAATGCTTCTTCTTCTTCTTATCTTCTTCTCTCTTCTTCATCAGCTTTGAATCTTTCAAATCTAGTTTGATCTTTCTTCTTTCTTAAAGCATTAATTGTATTTGGCCATCTCTTTACTCTTTCCTGAGATTTTGCATGTCTTTCTCAGTTAATCATATAATTACAGTTCCATCTTTTGGATTAATCCAAAATTTTCCTATGTTCCAAAGCAATTTTATTGAATTCTTCTTAATTATGATAATGGAACAACTGAACTAATTTTATTATCAAAAGCTCCAACTGTTTATGCTCTTGGTTCTTGGGACATTTTTTATATTATATATTTAAATTATAAACAATATTACTCACATATTTCTCTTAATTCTTTCAATATCTAAATTAACAGCATATTCAAAATTATTGTAATTTGATTCTTCTTATTTGATTAAACTCAATATTTTCATTTGTAAAATCCAATTATTTAAATTATTGACATCAATTTTCAAATCATTTTATTATCTTAATTCAATATATCTTGAATTTATTTTTTTCTTTAATTCTTCATCAATATTCATTTACATTTATTATTATTAATGAACTTAACTAACAAACTCTTCTAAACCTTAATAATTGACTGGAATATTTTCAATGTGATTTTGTGGATTAATTTTAATAGAATCAGAAGTTTATATAAAGCTCTTACCAGTTGAAAGTATAAGAACATTAGTTTATACTGGTACTTCCACCATTGAATATTAAAAATCAATTCCAATTTTAGAATGTTCAATGAATTTTTGAATATTTTAAAGATTTTATAAAGTCTTTCCTGAAATTTAACCCTCCTTCATTAATGTTTCATCTACAACTATTTAAGAATTAATATTAGTAGGAATACAAAGAAGTCCTTGTGATATTGTGTTTTCATCAAAATTTTTTTTGGAAAGAGTTTCAATGTTAGACAGAAATTCATATTCAAGTGGGATGTAAAGTGTAGGGGAATAGATGGATTATATGACTGATTTGAGGTTATCAGCATCATTTTTAGTTAATCCATAAATATTTAATATTTATCTGGCACCTTCAGCATAAGTTTCATATTTAGCAGAAGAGAGAAGATGCAAGGCCAATAGTTCTGAAACTAAAGGGTCTTTGAGTATGAGATTAAGGTTATTGATTAATTATTAATAGAGTTATTATTTGTTGATTTGATTATTGAATGTTGGTTGTATGTATTTAATAACATTGAAGAAGATTTCATCTTCGTATTCATGTTTAAGTGCTAGGATATTGAATTTATTGAATATTTTTGGTTTGATGGAATCATTGAAGTTGGAGTAGAGAGTGACAATTGATTTTGTTGGTTTGAATAGATGGTTGGGATCTAGAATACATGCTGTATATGCTTATTTATCAAAATAGAGAGGTTATCCATTAATGTGGGAATCACAACCTAATGGGTAGATGATGACTTGATTGTTTTAGGAGACAGCTCCTATAAAGACATCCTAATCTAAGACATCAATTATTTGGATAGTCAAGTAGACTAGTTGATCGGATAAATTTTAGGGTTGAAGTGATTCCAAAGTGGATATCGATTGATTTGACAATTGTATTGCAGCAAAGTAATTTCGTATTTCATTCTAAAAATATATTATAAAAAAGGAAAAGTACTTAATCTTTGATTTCAAGGACTCTCTCTTGAGTCATTTGTTAGACATCCAATAAAATTTAATCCATAAATAATAAATAAGAACATAAAATGAAACCATAATAAAAGAAATAATAATAACAATTGCGGGAGAAGGGTTTTGATACTTTTATCTCTGGAGCCAACAAGGATAGAGTTAATTAGAAGAACAAAAATCAATTGAATTTAAAAACCAAGAGTGTTAAGAAATGGAATGATGAAAAGAGTCAATCCTAGAAGATAGGTACTCTTGATCATGATGATTTGGAGGTCTTGAGGAAATCATTAGTGTAAGGTATTGGGCATCATTAATTCAGGTAATGTGCTCAGCAAATCTTAATAGGATTTGCTTGAAAAATTGCAGAAAGACACACCCATCGATCATAGATATGACCCTCATTTTTCACAATTATTAGATAGTGATAATGATGAATTGGATGAACAATAAATTTAAGAAGAAGAAGAAGTAATTAAAAATTTGAATAACTAAGTTGTGTTAATCTGAAGGTGAAGAGAATGATTAAAACTTTTATAAAGATGATTTTGAAAAAACTAAACCACAAATTCAACCAATTGTTCAATAACAATAGCCATAACAAGTAATATAGGTTGTCAATTTACCTGCTACTAAACCAAGGCCCATCAGTGCTATTTCAGAATAACCTTAAATTCAATAGTAACAATAATAGTAATATAAATAACCATCCACTGAAATTAAACCTATTCCTTTAGCTAAACCAGAAATCAAATAATATGCATCCAAACCTCAATTAAGGGCTAATTCTGTCACTAAATAAGAAGATATTAAAAATGATAATCACTCCTTCAATCCTCCTCAAACCTCACAAAGTTAGAAGCCATAAGAAAAAAAGGATAATCTTGAAGAGCTGTTTGAAAAAATTGAAAAGTTATCTAGTAATGAGAAACAAAAGCTAATTCTATTCTTAAATAAGAACACTTTAGATTTAGAAGAGAAGACTGATAGGTCAGAAATACAAAATGAATAAAACTAGTAAAAATTTAAATTAGATATGGCTATCAAATAATAGAAAATGTAAAAAGAGATATAAATTATTGAAAATAAACCCAAGGAATAAGTACCATTGATTACCCCTTAATAAATTACAAATAATTAACCATCTTTATAAATACCCCAAATTGAAAACAAAAAAAGGAATGCAAGTATTAATAATGTCATTCAGATGCAATAAGAATTTGTAAATTAAGAAAAGGCATAAATTAATACTGAAAAAAATTCTGATTTGTTGATTGATAAGAATTGCTAATTAAAAATTAGAATACTTTCCACTTGGGGTAATCCAAGTTTAGTAGGTCTTACTGAAATAGAACTTTATACAACTGATGGTAACAAAGTTTAACTTAAACCATATAATATAAAAATGACCAATGCTTAATCCCTTAAAATGCCTGAAATCCTTATTAATGGTAAATACTTAACCAAAGATGCAGTAAATATGTGGTTAGGAAGCATGCCTGATCCTCCAAAAACTATTGATATTGAAATCTCTTATGATGATGATATTGTTCTTGGAGGAATCAAGATCTTTAATTATAATAAGAGTTTGATTGATAGTGTTAAGGGAGTAAGAGATATGGAAGTATTATGTAGATAGAATGGTAAAGTTATTTCTAAAATTGTGGAAATTAAAAAAGGCACAGGCTTTGAAATTGATGATTATGGAACAGAAATTCAAATTATGGATAATTTCAAATTCCCAACCTTTTAGAATACTCAATCTAAATTCGCATAAAAACTCAGAGGTTAGATTGATTAATCAGATATTATTGAAAAAAAGTAGGAGAAATTAGAGGATTCAAAACCTCCTCCCTCTAGAAAAGGAAAAGGACCTATAGTTGTAGATGTATTTAAAGGGGAACGATTAGATACTGGGAAAACTGATAAAAAAGTTGAATAAACATAATAATAGAATAATAATTAAACAAATCAATAACAAATTATAGAACCCAGAAGAAGGAGGGATATTCCATAACCTACTTAAGATTATCTCGAAGAAACTCTTTAATATTTTAATATAACATAACAAGGTAGATTAAAACCTGTATAAAGACAGGACATAATTGAAGATCCTGTACCTTTACCAAAATATGAAGAAATAGATGCTTTGGATTTTTTTTTCAAAGGTTAATAAAGACCTAATAATATTTAACCTAAATAATAATTGTCTAAATGGGAAACACCAACTTAACAATAAATTCCTTAATAAATTATACAATAACCTAACAGAAATAATTTTAGATAGTAAACATAAGAAAACGCATAACTCATTAAGGATTTGCTGAATTAGCCATTAATTAATTAAGCTCCAGTAAAAAAGGCCAAGAAGTAGGTGTCTTTGCCTAATATACCTTAGGTTAGAATAATCACAATCCACATACATTCCACTTGGGGGGATAAATATTATGTGGGTTTAAATGGAATAGAAATATTCAATGAAGTAGGAAAATAAATTGAGATTTAAGATCCATACAGTTAAGTCAAGGCTGATCCTAGTGATATTAATGTGTTACCAGAATATTTCAATGACCCTAGAACACCTGATAAGTTAGTTGATGGAGTATATTACACTCAATCTGATATGCATGTATGGTTGAGTCCGTTTTAGAGAGGGAAAATCAATAAGATTACTATTGATCTAATTGATAAGAAGAAAATAAGTATGATTAGGATATGGAATTATAATAAGAGTAGAATTCATAGTTTTAGAGGAGCAAAAGATATAAGTTTATATTTTGATAATCAAATTGTATTCAGAGGAGATATAAAGAAAGGATTTGGAAACATGAATTTATAAAGAGTTATTAATTAGAATGAATAACCTTTTGAGTTATTTTTATTCACAAGTGATGATAATATCATTTAGTAAATAGCTAAAAATGATTGGATAAATACTTAGGAATTCTAAACAATATAACATGATTATTAAAATGAAAGACCAAATACTGGTAATACAGATTCAGAAGTGAGACCAACAACATCAGCTAAAGTTACTAATCTTTAAAATGAAAGTAAAATAAAACAATAATTATTTAGTAAAATAAGCTAGATAATAAGAATAAAATTAATAGAGACAAGAAAAACAACAAATTTAAAGAGCATTAATTAATCAAAATTCTAATGGTATAATTTGTAGATATTTATAAATCAAATTATTGAGACCTTGGGCAGATTAACCTTATATTGGATTGACTGGAGTTGATATTTATGGTATTGATTTATATATCTATTTAGGTAAGGAGGGAAAAATATAAGTAAAAAACATTAAATCAGATTATCAAAGTGATGGAGACAAAGGCAACATAAATAGTCTTATTAATGGGATTAATGTAACTACTAATGATATGAATATGTACATTCTTCCCTATCAGCCAGGTAGATGTGTTACTTTAACATTTACATTTGATATTCCTCAATTAATAACCTCAATTAGAATTTGGAATTACAATAAATCTTATGAGGATACTTTCCGTGGTGCTAAATTCATTAGTTTATTAAGTGATTAGGGAATAATCTCTAATTATGTTGGATTGAAAAGAGCTCCTGGTTGTGAAATTTATGATTATGCTTAAACCATAACTATACCTTGCAAAGATTATATTTTTGAAGAAACCATTCAAGTCTAAAAATAATTAAGATGTGAATATGAAATCAATAATTTAATGGTTGGATATGAATTAAAGATATAATTGATAACTACTTTTGGAGATATTCATTATATTGGATTAAATGGTTTAGAAATTCTAGATTATAAAGGCAGATAGATTCAAGGCAATATTGGAGCAGAACCATCATCTGTTAGAACTCTTTAATCTATGAGAGGAGACAAAAGAATAGTAGAAAATCTCTTAGATGGAATTAATGAAACTCATAATGATATTCATATGTGGTTAGCTCCATTCACTAATAGATGTTTTGATCATTCTTTAGATCCTCAAATTAATACTCTTTATTTTGGTTCTGAATAACCTTTTGCTCTTGGTTGCATTATCTTTTGGAATTACACTAAAACTCCTTTAAGAGGTGTACATGAAATTGCTATCAGTCTTGATGATTATATTATCTATAGAGTATAATTTATTATCTAAATTTAGGGGTATCTAAAATAGGCAGGTAATGATGGAAACTAAACTGTTGTTTTATTTTATAGAGATATGCAGTTGATGGAAAGATTCAGTGGAAAATATTATACAGAATTTGGTCAAAAATAAACTGCTGGTTATAAAAATGAAGAGAAAGTATTATTTTCTTTATTTTATTTTCTAGGGTACTAGATAAGTTTAAAGTTATGCTCTTTTAGAAAGACCAATAACTAGAGTCAAAGGTAGTAATTGATTTTAATATATTTTATACAAAATTTATTATATTCTTTTATGAATTAGAAGCATTGTCCATTTTGTTAAAAAATTAAAGGTACTTCCAACGTTAAACATTTCTACTCATAAATAATAAATAGTGTATCAATAATTAAACAATGAACAGGCATTGTACACTAAATATTCATCAAGAAAATCCAAAAACTTTGAAGACTTCTTTGCTAGAAAACCAGTAAAATGGGTTATTGATTTTAAAGATCATTTGTACTTACAAGATGATGATACATACTTGAAAAAGTATATATATTAATTATATTAAGATTCTATCCAAGTAATTAATAGCCCCATAAAATTAAAGCTTTGTTGGAATACTATAGATTTCATAAGAATCTGCCTCGACTCTTTTTTGGAGTTTTAGCAGATAAAGTTATATCATTTTTTGAGAAAAAAAAGTATAACTATTTATTAACAACTATTAAATAGAAAGTATGAATATAGAAGAATTAAAAAAATGCTAGGAATTCCTTATGATTAATCTAATTAGAGTACATGTACAAAAATATTCGCATAAAAACATTAGAATATGAAAAGTTGAAAGAAGACATATAAGTTTTAAATAGTTTAAGTAAATTTACTGAAAATTCCACTATATCTATATTAAATGAGTTCTTTAAAATTTAACCTAATGATTATTAGTTAGTAAATATTCTGTTATTTATTTTACATAGAATATCGATGAAACATGGTTGACAATGCAGTAGTAAGAATTAAATATTCCAAAACTAAACAATTAATAAGTACCTTAAAATCTTTAATTACTTAAAAAATTTGTTGAAAAACATTCTAAAGATAAGATTAATCTGCCATTCCATTTATTAAAAGGAAAAACTTTATCCAATATTAGAAATTCATGCAATTAATCTCCTGAAAGACTTTTTCCTACATAAAAATCCACTTCTTAATAGTATATCAATAGCAGTTAGGAAGAATGTGAATATAAATCATAAATGAAATCAAAAATCCTAACATTATCATAATAAAACAAAATTAAAACACATAATAAAAATTAGATTGATTAAAACTATTATATTAATACACTAGGCAAGCGAAATAGTACTCATTTTATCACAAGCACTAGTAGTGTTTCTCCTGAATAAATAAGGATAGAGCAGTCACGTTTAAGCTAAATATATTTGAATGTATAAGATAGATAAAGCTAATCCAATATATTTAATCATGCTTTTCACTTTCCAGTACAATCATCAAATTAATTCACTTTTAAAAATGATGTATCTCCTAAAAAAAAGAATTAACAAATAATTTAAATTTATTCAAATAATTTAAGTAAAAAAATCAAAACATAACCAAGAAAATCTCCTGAAAGGTAGAGAGTCTTTTAACATACAAGTTCATAATCAACAAAATACAATAATTCAAAAACTCTATTCTAAATTAATGATAAAATATCTTCATTTCTATAACTTAAATTTAGATTGGATAATCTTCAAAATTCAAATAACAAAAGAAAATAACTAAATCCAAATTCAGATATGAATTAACTATAAAAGGAAGAAAAATAATAAATTAGAGGATAATCATATAATATGGTTAAAAATAAAATTACAGCAAAAAAATAAATAAAAAATAAATGAAAGCTATTATATAATTAAAACTTATGGAGAATTTTAATTTTTTTTAATAATAATTATTTTTATATAATATAGAGAGTTTGGAAATATCACTCTTAATATCGTTATTGATTTATTACTTATATTAAAATATAAATTATAAAATATTGATTTATTACTAATATTTTATAATATAAATTATAAAATTTATATAATAAAATATCAATATAAATTATTTAGTTAAAGATTAAATCTTATTTATATTTATATTTCTAATATTAAAGAGATAATATAGATAATATGAGAATCTGAATTTAATTTATTTTTCCATTGAATTTGATAGAATTATATTGATATTTATTTAATTTTGATGTAGTTTAGATCTAAAAAATAATTGATATTTTAGTGTTGAGCTATGTATCTTTAAACTTTTTAGATTATAGTTTTATTTTATATTAGAGAGATACATAAGATCAGTTGAATTCATTAGCAGACAAATAATTAATATTTTAATAACAAATTTCAATAATATTTCTGTTAAATGAATAATCGATGGTCAATTTCTAACTAAGCTTCCTTGTAGCAATCTCGTTACAAGTAAGAGATTGATAATTCGAATGTGCCTAACAATCAACCTGCATATCACGTTAAAAATGATGAATAAGCAAGATAACTAGGTTAAAAAGAAAGCCCAATTCTTTCGTATACATATTATCAATATTATTTTAAATAGTGAAAATAGATAACGAATGAAGAGTTCCTATGAGGTAGAAAAATCAAGCATATCTCAAAAATATCAAAAAAGTATATTCTATATTATGAATAATAGCTGAAACCTCTTACTCTCCTATAATAAAGTCAACTTATTAAAGAGATATTTCTCCTCAATTTTAAAAGTCTGAGAATTATAAATTGATAGATTCATATGAAGTTCGATTAATGAAGTTAAGTTAAGAGAATGGATAATTATAAAGTCAATTATTTTCAGATCAATAAAAATACAACTAAATAATAATTGATTTTGAGTTATAAACAAAATGTTTAGAATAAAAGTTACATACAGAAATAATGAATATATAATAGCATAAATTGTTAATATAGAACAAAAATGAAGAAATCAATGCATAAACTTAGGAATTATTAAAATTAGAATAAAAATACTTTGATTTAGAATCTAAAGTATGATTATATTATAATTTATAAGATGTTTCAATAACAAAAAGATATGGGAATATTAAAATAATCAAATGATGCCAAAACTATTGAAATTGATAGTTTAAGATAATATATTAAAGAACTTTAAGCTAAGAATGCTAGAGATTATGAGGAATTAAAACTTTCAACTGACAGTTCTATTCGTATAAATTATGAACTATAGATAAAAGAAATATAGGTGTAACATGGTAATAATATTGCTAGATTGAATGATTTATTACAATAGGAATAATAGAAATATAATAGATTATTAAATTAATTTGAATAATAAATGAATGAATTAAATTATTAGAATATTAAATTGAATGATTTCAAGATTGAGAAAGATAAATTATTTGAAGAGAATTCTCGTTTATAAAGACTTTTAGATGAAATAAAAGTATAATAATAAGAACTATTGAGAGAATCAGACTCATAAAGAGATAGATAAATGTAATAAGATAAAAATCATTAAACTACACTGAATGAATTGAAATCTCATTATGAATATATGAAAAAATCTTAGGTTGAAAGAGAAGTTAAGGAAGTTACTATTAAATTTTAGGCAGAAAGATTGAGTTATGAATCTCAAATAAGATCTTTAAATTAAAGATTATTAGAATTTGAAGGAAGGATAAATTAAAAAAATGAAGAGAATCGATAATTATAATAAAAATAATAAGCTATAGAATCTGAATTGAGAGTTTTTGTTTAAGATCATGAACATTATAAGAGAATTAAAGAAAATGAATTACAAGAATTATAAAATGAAATGTAAAAATAAAGATAATTGTAAAATGATACATAATTAAAAAATTAAAATTAATAGAATGAAATTTAAAGATTGAATTAAATAATTAATGATTTTAAAACAGAAATAGATCTTGTAAAATCTTAATCTCAAGAAATTCAAAAGTAGATTTAGATAGAATATGATAATGAATTAAAGAATTAAAAATCAAAATAATAATATGAAATTTCATAATTATAGGATTAAATTAATGATTTAAAAAATGAACATTAATAATATGATTAAATTATCAAATAAAAAGATGAAACTATACATTAATAAAAGTTAAATTTATCCTAAAAGTAAGGAGAAATTGATGGATTGATATTGAAATTAGAAAATTTAGAAAAATTAAAGGAATAAGAAATAAATTAATATTAAAATGAAATTGATAACCTTTAAAGAGAATAAAATTTATCCTAAACAAAACTTACAAATGAAAAGAGTCTTTTAGAATAATAAATTAAATAATTGAAATAAAGATTAAATGAATTAGAGACATAATAAATATAATAAGAATTCAATAATGAATAAGGAAGGTAAGAATTAGAATAGAAGTTGTAATAAAAAGAATTTTAATTACAATAGCTTTAAAATGAAAAAAATAGTATTAATTCTTAATTGAGTGTTTATAAATCAAAAATTGAATAATTGGATTAAATAATACAAGAATTAAGAGAATAGAATTAATAAATAAGTTAAGAGATAGAGGATTAGAAGTAATAAAATGAAAGTGATAGGGCTTAATTTGTAAAGAAAGAACTTGGATTGGAAAATAAAATATAATAATTAAAATAATAAATTAATTAAAGAGAATAAGAATTGTAATAGTATCTAAATGATTTAGACTCTACAAATAATAGAGTTCGATAATAAGAATTAATTACATAATAAAGTTAAGATGAATTTAGAAGAAGGGAACATTAATATGTTCAAGAAATTACTAATTTAAAATAACTTATGGATACTACTTAATAAAGATAAAGTGAATATTAAAGTATGAGAGAGACATTATAAGAATAAGTTTAAAGTTTATAAGAGAAAAGTTTAAATAAAGAAAAAGAAGTAGAAGAGTAATAATAAAAGTATGAAGATTTAAGATAGTAATTTAATCAATATGTTGAGGAGACTAATTTAAAATTGGAATATTATTAAAGAATAGAATATGAAAGAAAAGAATCAGATTTGAAATATTAAGCAGAATTGGTAATTAATTAAATATTATTTTTAGAATGCTGCTTAAGATAAGATAAGAGTCTTAGAAATAGAATTAGAAACTCTATAATTAAGATAGAATTAACTTTTAAAGGAGAGAAGAGAATTAGAAAATTAATTAGATGAAAAATCAAAAGAAATTGAATCACTTAAAAATTAACTTAATAAAGATTATATTTCTAATGAAGAATATACATTGTTATAGAAAAAGTATAATGAATAAACAGATGAATTACATTTATTAGAATAAAAATAAATTAAATTTGGTACTGAAAAAAAACAATTAGAAAGATAAATAGATAAATTAAATTAAGATATTGAACTTAAAGATTAAGAACTTTAATAGACTGATAATTTAATGAAAAAAAGAAGAAGTGAATAAGATGAATTAAATAGAAAAATTGATTCATTAACAAGAGATAATGCAAAAGTATCTCATGATTTATTAGATGTTTAAGCCTAATTAAGTACAAAAAATGATTAAATTAATGCTTTAAAAAGAGAGAATGAAGATTTATAAATATAATTGGCTTCTGTAAAAAAATAATATGAGAAAACATATGAATAATTAAATAAAAAGAATTAAGAATTATTAGAAAAATTTAATGATGCAGAGATTAAAAAATCATATTCTTCTGGTGAAAATACTGCAACAAAGGTTTTAACAGCAACTACTATAATTAAGACATCATAAGTGTAACTTAATACACCATTAATTCCAGAGGAGTAGGAAAGTTAATAAGGAACTGAAAGATCTGATTAACAATTTAAGGTATATATCTTTTATAATCTAATTAGACTTCTCAATGAACTGAAGAAATTTGATATGATTTATTTTTATATATGTAACATATTCTATCTTTTTTTAACAATTTATATATTACTATTTAAAATATAAACATTCAAATATTTGAAGTACTATGATTGTTTTTCTTTAATAAACTTAAATTTTTTTTATCATAAGGTTGAAATTTGATTTATGAAAGTAACATCTAACTACTTTAAATTAATAATATTTCATTTGAATTGATATCTTGTATCATTCTTTTTGGATCACTATCTGTATAATCTTCTTATTAGGTTTCTAATAATATTTTATATAAGATACTTGATCTTAGATTTTTATTAGTTATTTTATGTTTGCGATCTGAGGCTGATCGTTCATTTTCTTATATATTTTTGGAATTAATTTTAGGCAAGGATTCATTAAGTTCATTTAAAGTCTCTAGTTTGAATTTTAAATCTTATCTATAAATAATTAATAAATATAATAACTGTTATGGTTTTTAATCTAAATTGTTTCCATTCATGGCAACTAATTTAGCAGATTTCATTTTTGTTCCTTTTTATAATTAAAAGTTCATAGCATAAGCATCTTTTATAATATTAGTAGGTAATTTTTTTGATTTTGTTTTAATCATTTTTTATTTTATTTTATCCTATACTTCAGTCGGAAGAAATCCCATTCCATTATATAAAAAGTTATTAGAAGGATGATCTTTTTTGGATCTAAAAATATTATTAATTTTTTTAAAGTTTTCAATTTCTAATGAAAGATATTTGACAATTTCATTAGTTTTTAATAATTCTCTTCTATAATTATCTAATAGAAATTCTTTTGATCTGGCTTATTCTAAAAGATCATTAGTTGATCTGATATAATGTTCATGTTCTACTTTTTATTCTTATAATCTTATTTTCTCTGATATCAATTATTCTTAATCTAATTAATGTTAATTATTTAAATTCTCTATCTCTTGTTTATGTGTTTACTTTAATTATTCATTAACTTCTAATAATCTCTTTTATTCAATTTAATTTTAAATTTCCATTTATTTGATATCATTCTAAAATTTAAGTATAAGTTCATTTTAACCTAATCCTACTTATTTAAGTTAATTATTTAATTTATCAATCATAGCTTAATATATATTCTCTAAATCAAGTTACATTTAAATTTTAGCATCTTTTTCATTTATTATTAATTCTAATTACTTTATAGTATTATCTTTTTAAATGAGATCATCTTATTATTATTTTTAGATATTTTTTAATTATTATTCTTAATTAGATTCATATATATTCTTTTGAAATTTGATTTATTCTTAGATTTCATTTATTTCATCTTATTTACATTTTAATAGAAATTCATATTCATCTTTTTATTTAAGTAAATCATCATTTAATTTAGTAATTTACAATTCCTAATTATTAATAATAGATGGATCTATGATTTCATTTAAATCACATTAGATTGCAACTTCATTATATAAAATCCATGCACCTTATGTAATTGATAAAGATTTGTTATTTCCTGCTAAATGTTATTAAAATTAATCAGTATTATTTGTTTTTTACATTTCATTATTAACTATTTTAATAAGATGAATTGGAGAATTTGAATTTTCATCTACAGAAGAAGATCTTGACTATTATTTAGATTATTAAATTGATTATAGCATCTCTTATTTATTATTTTCAACATATTATTCAATAGTAGTATCTTCAAATGTAAAATCTTATTTTTATTGAGATCTTCTTTATGTAGAAGAATGAATTTAAGAATCTGGATTATTGGATTATTTTATTGGTTCTCTTTATTTTGTTCCTTATCTTTGATTTTATGAATACTTATTTTATTATATAGTTTTATCTGGAGATTATATTTTATTCTAATATATATTTGATCCCTACTTTTTTGTTTGTTCCCTTATTCCATATTATACCTTTTCTTATTTAAATTTTTTAATCTACTCACTAAATAAATATAAATTTATACTTTAATTAATCTATTATAATTTGTTTTTTTTATATATCAATATCCTTAGTTTTAATTGTTTCATCACATAAAAAGACTTTGTATTTTTAATCTTAGATTTCCTTTTCCAAAGCTGTTATCTAAGGAACTTATCTTTCTATTTAGAATAATAATTATTTATTTTTTTCATTTATGTTTAAAAATTTAGTTCTATATTCTTAACAATCTTCCATTAATTTTTAAATCTAATTTTCTAATTTCATCTTTTAAGATTAGATCTTATATTCATATTCATTAATTAATGCAGTTTTATTCTCATTTAATTTATTACTAAAAATCTCTAATTATAATAAATAAGATCTTCTTTCACTTTCAAATTTCTCCATCTATTCTTATTTTTCCAAATTCATTTACATAACTAATTAATTCTAAATGAGAGATCTTTCTTCTATTTTATATTTATAATGTCTATGTATATTGTTTGTATTCTATTCTAATTGCAATATCTTTGAACATAAATCTTCAATTTTCATTTTCTAATAATTACTTAGTATATAATACCATTCTATTTACATTTTATTCCCAATACATAGATTGTTATTTATGATATTCATTCAAACGTCGATTTTAATCTATTAATGACTGTTTCTCTTAAAAAAATCGATCTGTTTCACATTACAACTTCTCCTTCAATTATTTTATAACAATCTATAACTTAGAATTATCATTATTGTTCTCAACTATTGTATTATTCAATCTATGAATCTCCTCTACATAATTACAATATAATACCCTCTAAAAGATCACAAATTTATTTGAAATCAGCAACAGCTTTAATCAATACCCTATCTTCTCCATTAGGTCCAGTATCGTTGATTAGACTGCTAAGTTACAATTTTCGTTCTTCAATAAAGAAGTTAAGGCCAATTACATGTTATTTTAACTTAGTGTTTTCATTAAAAAGAGGCTTGATAGTCTATTAAACATACTTTAAATTATGCTTAAAATTAATTTGCATTAAGTTCCAGAGCTTTCATTTTATGATTAGCAATTTCATCATTTTCAGGAAATTTAATTGAAGTGTTCATTAATGATTTATATATATATTTCAAATTTATTTCTAATAAGAATGGTATTATTCTTTAAGAAAGCATTCAGTTTTTCAATTATTGTGTTAAAAAATTTATACTTCAACATTTTAGAAGCAATAAAAATAATATAATATATTTAGCTGGATTGAGGAAAATTAATTTGGCCAACATCAGCTAAGTCAAAATATTCAAAAAGAGATTATTGTCTGATTTGTTGAAGTTACAGTATACTTAATTATTTTTAATCTTTAAATTAATAGTCTTAAGTAGTTGCATTAGAGCAAATGATTTTATCAATATTATCTTGATCAGTGAATATTGGCTATCCTATAATTAATTCATTTTATATATAATTAAATGACTAATTTCTATAATCTCTTATGGTAAATAGTAATAGTATTTTTGGTCACATATGCCTAGTTTACAAAGCTTTCTTTTGAATATTATTTTTTGTTATTAAAATGTTCATCCAAATAATTCCAATCTCTATGTAGTATCATTATGTTTCAGACTCAGATGAATAACTTAGATAATGGATATATTTATCTTATATAGCAATTTGATAAGCAAATATTTTATGTTGTCTAAAATTGTTAAAAGTATTTCAAATAGATTGAACATTATTTATAGGATAACAATTTTATATTTATTATTCTCTTGCAAATAAATCTCTTTAAACACACTTTTCTTTTAACAATATTTCTTAATAATTACTATTTGTACAATTGTTACATTAGTATTTAACATAAAAAGTTCTTTAATTTGTAATATTTTAATATTAATTTTATATTACTTATTATGATTCCATTTAAAAAATTAGTAGCACTTTTTATACGTACATTCTCTAAACCTGTTGCCAATATTATTAAAAGATATGCTTTGAATAATAATAATAACAGGTCTTATGGAAGAAGAATTGTCAGAAATGGTTTTATATTATTAGGAAATAAGTATCATGCATTTGATGTTTATTTGGAAAGGGCCTCTATTGGTTAATCAAATTAGTAATTTTTTATTAAACCTTTATCGGATGAAGCTGCATTTATGAAAGGTTTTAAATTTATTATATTAAAATAGGCACGGATCTCTTTTCAGATTTATTTATATATATTTGTGTTTTAGGATTACCTTTATATGAGATCATTCGACAATCTAATGAGTCTGCCAAAAAGGAAGCCATTTAAGATGAGAAATTAAACTAGCTATCAAAAGTACGCCAAAAATTTTCAGTTTTAGGAAGTTGAAGAATTAGAGTTAATTGAATCTAAAATTAAGGAAAAATAATTATAGCTAGCATAATTAGACACAAAATTAATTGAACAAATATCACAAACAAGCTATCAATTTTAATAGCAAATATTAAACATATCAAATGATTTAAATAAGAATTAATGAATTAAATAAATTATTTCTATGCTATCAATTTTTATTTTAATCCTTTCTAATAATAGCTTTAATAAAAGCTATAACACCATCAAATTCCTATTCTAATACTCTATAATCCAAGTCTAATTACTGAATCACAGAACTCCTTTCTCTTCCCTTTAAAGCATGAGTCAATTAATCTAAAGCCTATTTAAATTAAGGACTTAGTAAATTCTCCTTAAATTATTCAAAACTTTACTAATCAGGAGGTAAATAACTATTATAATTTAAATTATTTACTCTTTTAGAGCCTAGAAGTATTCTTCATCTTTGGCAATTTAAGTTAAAAATTCACTACTTAAAATATCTGTTAGAGATAGTCCTGGACCTACTCTTTATGTCAATTACTATTAAAGCAATTATAAAAGTTATTATTATTATTGATCCATTTATTATTATGGAGGTTGTGTATGTGGTTAAGATTAAACTGGAGGTTATTATTGAATTTAGATAGGATCATCCAAAACCTATGAATTGATTATATCATTAAATTATTTGCAATAATTTTCATCTTAAGTTTAATCATCAGTCTAATTTAAAATATATAGTAAATATTACTTGCATCCAAAAGAAATATTTTTAATCATCATCAGTAAATCTAAGAAGATATACTCTATTTTGACCTTTAACTTTTTCAAAAAATGTACATCCTTTAATTAAGATTCTTTCCTAGTTTAAATAATATAAAAGTTTACAATTTCTAATTTACTATCTAGATCTACATTATACCATTTTAACCACAATTCATTTTCATCATTCAAATATAAATTGAGTAATCCTTTTGCTTTTACAATAATAACTTTTTTTGTTTCTTGATTGTAATCATATCTTCCACAAGGAATTGTTACTTCCTGAAGCATTAATTNAATCTAATGAGTCTGCCAAAAAGGAAGCCATTTAAGATGAGAAATTAAACTAGCTATCAAAAGTACGCCAAAAATTTTCAGTTTTAGGAAGTTGAAGAATTAGAGTTAATTGAATCTAAAATTAAGGAAAAATAATTATAGCTAGCATAATTAGACACAAAATTAATTGAACAAATATCACAAACAAGCTATCAATTTTAATAGCAAATATTAAACATATCAAATGATTTAAATAAGAATTAATGAATTAAATAAATTATTTCTATGCTATCAATTTTTATTTTAATCCTTTCTAATAATAGCTTTAATAAAAGCTATAACACCATCAAATTCCTATTCTAATACTCTATAATCCAAGTCTAATTACTGAATCACAGAACTCCTTTCTCTTCCCTTTAAAGCATGAGTCAATTAATCTAAAGCCTATTTAAATTAAGGACTTAGTAAATTCTCCTTAAATTATTCAAAACTTTACTAATCAGGAGGTAAATAACTATTATAATTTAAATTATTTACTCTTTTAGAGCCTAGAAGTATTCTTCATCTTTGGCAATTTAAGTTAAAAATTCACTACTTAAAATATCTGTTAGAGATAGTCCTGGACCTACTCTTTATGTCAATTACTATTAAAGCAATTATAAAAGTTATTATTATTATTGATCCATTTATTATTATGGAGGTTGTGTATGTGGTTAAGATTAAACTGGAGGTTATTATTGAATTTAGATAGGATCATCCAAAACCTATGAATTGATTATATCATTAAATTATTTGCAATAATTTTCATCTTAAGTTTAATCATCAGTCTAATTTAAAATATATAGTAAATATTACTTGCATCCAAAAGAAATATTTTTAATCATCATCAGTAAATCTAAGAAGATATACTCTATTTTGACCTTTAACTTTTTCAAAAAATGTACATCCTTTAATTAAGATTCTTTCCTAGTTTAAATAATATAAAAGTTTACAATTTCTAATTTACTATCTAGATCTACATTATACCATTTTAACCACAATTCATTTTCATCATTCAAATATAAATTGAGTAATCCTTTTGCTTTTACAATAATAACTTTTTTTGTTTCTTGATTGTAATCATATCTTCCACAAGGAATTGTTACTTCCTGAAGCATTAATTAATTAATATAATCAATTCAAAAATTACTTTATATACTTTCAATAATATGTATTTATCTTAAGACTAATGCAACATTCTTTCTGAATTCTTAGAATTAATTGTAATCTAAATACATAGTTTTCTTAACTCCTTTTTTTGTATGGAATATTAAAAGAATTAATGGTCGAATGACCTAATCATTATTCAAAATTAAAGAATACTTTTCTCATTTTAATGCTAGATAATGTAATTTCCAATTTCCATTCTAATTTAGAGAAATCAGCCTCAAAAGATTCTAAATTAGTATTTTCTTTATGTTGTGTTTCAATAATGGTTTCTTATGGATTGATTGAATTTTCTATAATAAATTAAACTATAATACCTGGATCTGTATAGTATTTAATGAAAGTATAATTATTTAACTTTCTGTCAAAATGAATGATAGGTAATACTTAATCCTTAAGATAAAGCATAATTTATTAATCAATTTTGCTTATTTTCTCTAATGTTTTAATTTAATCTTATTATGATCGCATAGCCAATTCTTTTAAAGCTTTAGTACATTTGGTAACTAAAATTTTATCTTCTCTTCTCAATTCATCTCTATATTTTGTGAGTTGATTTTTATAATTTTTTTCTTAAAGCATTACATCTAATGCCACCTGAAGTATCATCTAATGATTTTCATGTTTTTTTAATAATTCTACAAATTTCATATTGTAATCCATTTGATATTAAATATGATAATAATTATAATAAGAATTATATTATAATAATAATCATATCTATATATCAGATTCATTTCTACATTATTCATAATACTTAAACTTTCTATAATATATATATATATATTATATTAATTATAAAATGTATAAATTTTGTAAATAGATAGTTAAAATAAATCATGTACCAGCCATTCTAAATAAAAACATCAATAATGATTTAGCTTTTAAAAAAGACTTTGAACTTAATTCTGAAATTATTATCCTAAATTAAAGAATTTAAAATAGAGATAAACATAGTGATCTATATTCATCAATATTTGGAGGAATTATTATTACATTAGGAGTCTATGCAATATATGAAGTTTATTTCAGCAAATCTGAATAATAATTGAATAAACTTAAATTCAGTGCTAAATGTTACTACTCATGTAAGTATCTTCATTTCAAGCCATAGCCTTTTATTAAAGAGATTTGACATACATTTTGAATTATATAAATGAAATGAAAACAATAGAAATCAAAAATACAGGCTTCATGATTTACTTACTTAGTACATTGAAACATTAAATTAATAAAAGTAATTACGATAATCTATGTTTAATCTATGAAGAAGTTGCTAAAATATTATTTACTCATGAAACATATATAAAAATCTATGCATAAAAATACTCTAAATATTTTGCAGATTTATTAGATTATGCTATTGCAAATGATTTACAACTTAAAGAACAACTACTCCTTCCATCCTTAATTGCTTATACAAATTCTTAAAATATTTTAACAGAAATTTAATCATTATATATTCTTACTAAGCATAAACTATAGGATTCCAAACATATCGATTAATTTTATAATCAATATAAAAAAGATATCTAAACAGAATATGTGAATAAAACTGAATTATTTGATATATTGAAATCAAATAGAAGTTTATAGGATTATGAAACATTTAAATAACTTTATGAAAATTCATTGTAAACTGAAAAACATAAACTATTGAAATAAGTAATATAGAAATAAAATTTATGATTTTTATTGATAAATAAAGAGTTTTTATTTAATTTTAAATAAATAATAAATCATATATATATTTAAATACTTAGATTTCATAAATAAATAATATAGTTTATTCATTTTTAGATATCTTTCTAAAAATTTTCCAATTTTATTATAATCTCTGATTATTATTAATATAATTTTGTATCTACTTTCAAATTTGATCTATAATCTTAAAATTCTTTACTTGTAATCATCTATGAGATTTCATTCTTTAAGTAATTTCTATATCTATATATTATTTATAACTAAGAACTTATAACATATTCCCATGGTATGTAGTATAATTCTCTTGTTATGTCATCAAAAGATTATGGAATATTTGTAATGATTATTCGATTACCTGTTTATTCAAGTCCAATTTTTAAATTATATTTAGTTAACAAATAATTTCTAATATTTTTTTCACTTAATAATTGAGCCAAAATATCTTCTTAATTATTTGATTCTATTTTTTCTAATCTTAAAGTTAAGTATTTAAATAAATATGGAAATGGTTAATCCATTGCTATAAAATCACAAAGTAGTATTTTAATATAGAAATATTTATTACATTAATACATATCTCTTTAATCTTTATCTTTATTATAAATTGAATAGGAAAATCTATTATCAAAATTAAATCTAATAATTTCTTATTCAGTTTTTATAATATTTTCCTTTTTTAATAACATACCTAAATGTTTAATGAGACAAACTATAATTACATCCTTTGCATGTTTTATATAATCTAATCTAGATAATTATTCAATATCATATTTATACCATTCCAAATAATCCTTATATAATATATTAATTGGAATCATATTAATTTGACATCTCAAATCTTAATATGCTTCAAAGATTTAATATTTTTATTGTTAAAATCTTTAAACTAACATTCTTAATTATGATTCTAAAACATAATCTTACATATTGTCCATATACAATTTATCATAAAATAAATTTTTATGTAATTAATGTAAATGCAAATTGTATTCTTATAAAATATAACTAGGAGTTTTTTTACTTTGATCCATTAACACAACCTTTTATTCCCAACATTTCTTTCTTACTTCTGGTATATTATATATTTTTCTTAAGAAATCAAGTTTTTTTGATAATTGTATTACACATTATCTTTTTGGATTTGATTTATTTTTATCTAAATCTCCTTTCATTTAAATATATATTAATATTTCTGGAAATGATATTTATGAAACCCAACAATTTAACATAATAATCTTTTATAACCATCTTAATCCATTTTTTCTAGGCATCAATATTGATTTATTAAATTAACCATTCATAGATGATTTAGTTTTACAGTATAAAATAAGATTATTAATTATTCTTAATAGTTTATTAATTTATGGATCTAAACTATCATCATAATATTAGAATAATTCTAAATTTTTCATTAATTATGTTTTACATGATTTTAAATCAAGAAACATTTCATTTAATTCAGTTATGATATTTTCCTTACTCTTTTCTAATTGTTCTAAACTCATCATTAATAATTCTTTCATTTTAATAATTTGTATACATTTCAAATTTTAATTTAATTCTTCTTCATTTTTATGATCTTTTATTAATGTAAAATTTAATGAATCTAACAAAGAATTTTCACATTTTATTTTTAATTTAATAAATTATTCTTTTTATTTCTAAAATTCAATAAAATTTAGAATAAATGGTAATGGAACTTAATTTATTATTAAGTATAATAATTTCTGTTTTATTTCATTCTTTATTTTTTAATTTATTTCTACTTCATCATCTTCACTTTCTTAAATACTTTCATCTTATCTCAACTTATCTTGATTTACTTTTTAATTAAATTTAAGTTTTCTCTCTATAGGTATTTATCTACTAATATGTCCTTTATTATATACAGCACTTAAAATTTATTATACTTCTATAACCTCTTCAGTTTATGTTGTTATATTTTTGTAATTTTCATAAAGTTAATCAAAATTTCTATCAAGTGTAATAATAGATTGATTTAATTTAGCAATTTTGTTATGTTTCATCAATTTAACTAATAATTTAATATTCTTCTTTCTTTAATTAACTGGTTAAATTTAAAAAGAATAGGAGTCATCTGAAAAATCTAACATTTTAATTTTTTACAAAATCACCTCAATATTTTTGAAACCATAAATGAACAAATTCAATAATGACTTTTTATTTTAAATTGATTTAGCAATTAATATAAAAAATAATTATAAATTTACAATTCAAATATTTATATCATTCATTTACTTGCCTAATTAAAAACATCTAATTATATTCTCATCTATATAATAAATTCATTATATTATTATATATGAATTTATTTTTAAGTACCATCTAAAATGAACTGAAACTTAATGCAATAAATAAAATATCATGTTTAATATATCATTTGTTAATAAAATTAATAATGCTCAATACATCATAGACTAAATCAACAAATGAAATCCCTAATTTTGTTGTTATTGATAATGAATACATAATTGTGAAAAACATTTATAAAGGAAACACCTACAATTTATATATAGGTAGAGATTGAAAGCCTAGCTAGCTGTAAAAAGAGATTGTACTGACGATTAAAACAAGTTCGTATTGATCAAAATGCGCAGGTAGTCAATTCCATTTATTAAAGAACTAATGCTTCAGAATAAAATTTTGAGTAGTACTTCTTAAATAAACTAAAAGACAGTAAAATATAATTATTATATAGGTAAATGCACTACTAAAATTCTTTCCATAGGAGAACAAACAATCAAGGAACAACTTTATCATTATTAAATTATGGAACGTCATGGTCCCTCTTTAAAATTAGTTTATAACTATTTATCTAAAAACATTCCTATTACAATCCTATGTTTAATGGCAATTCAGACTGTAAATATTTATAATTAATCTAGCTTACTTGTCTTGAATAGATCCATAAACATTTAATTATACATCGTAATATTAGACCTAAGAAATTGTTAATTTCTTAAAGCGGTTCTGAAATTTTATTAACCGATTTTAAGTATGCATGTAGATATAGGAAACAATAAAATAATATCTTTCTTAATGATAATTTACGCAGTTCTTCCAATAAAAGATTTCTAAACAAATTTTCAAGCTTAAATCAACATTTAGAATAAGGTATATTTAATATAATAGAATTAAGTTTCTTCTCCTAAAGATGATTTAGAATCTCTAGCCTTAATCATTATATATTATGGAGGATTTGCTCCTATCTTAGATATAAAAGAAGAAAATAAAGGAATAAAAATTAAAAAATTAGAACAAATCAAATTAACTCTATTGTCAGAACTATAATTCAAAGGAGCACCTTTAGAGTTTATTTAATTTTATAATGGAATTAAATAATCATGTGTTAGTGATTATCCCTAAGATTATGAAAAATACAAATTATTATTTAGAAAATTATTGAATAGTTGTGGTTATACAGAAAAAGATATAGTTTACCCTCATTTATAAATTATGAAACAATATAATAATAATATGAAAGTAATCATTGAGGAATAAGAAACTTAAGCATAAATGGATTCTATTGATGAAGATCATAGTTTGTTAAGAAAGATAAAGGAATTAGATGGAAAAAGATATCACAGATTAATTTCTTTAGAAAATTAAAATCAAAATACTCAGAAAGAATGATTAGAATAAATAATTAATATATTTATTATAATTTAAATTATAGATTTCTTAGAAAATCCGAACAATATTGAATCATCAAAAAGGCTATAATAAATATCATTTTGAAAAATCAATAAAGTAAACTAATTGATAAAAGATAAACTAAGTTTTTTTTTGGAAATAAAAAAAAATAAAAAAACTTTAATAAAAGAACCTTAGAATTAACCTTTCTTTATTAATAATGGGAAGTTTTAGAAAAGAATATGAAATGCTCGTTTTATCTGTCTGTTATATATACAAAAAATGTATTAAAATTATATGATTATTTTAGATTAATAATTTTGATATCACATTTGATATTCAAGAATCTCTTTCTATTAAATATTTAGCAAAATCTTTTAATCTGGCTTTTGCCTCTGGACAATCAAATTCTAAATTCTCTACTTCTTTCCAAGCTTCTTCAATAATCTCAAGAGATCTTTTATGAGCATATTCTAAACTGCCTGTTTATTTAATAATTGAAATAGCCTATAATTTTAATATTTATGTTACTTCATTTATTAATTCTTAATCTTCAGTACGAGATTTTAGGATATCAAATAATCTCCCTTTTTTTTGTTTCAAACTATGTATTACAATAAGAGAGAATTTTCCTTCATGGATATCTTCTCCTAAATAGCCCTTTGTCTTTTTATATTTTTCACCTCCATTCAAATTTAATATATCCTAACAAAATACTAATAGATACATCTTAAATTTGAAAAGCAATACCAATTTAAGCAGCAAATTTGGCTAGAGCTTCTCCAACTTTCTCATTTTTGTCTAATACAATACAAGATAATTATGCTGCCATACAAGAAAGGGCTCCTGTTTTATATTAGGCCATTTTCAAATACTGTTCTTCTGTTGGTATGATATCACTATTCTATTTATGCCAATAAATATCCCAAGCTTAACCAAAATGAACAACTCTCATATTATTTAGACATATAGCTAATATTTTCATTTTTTTTTGATCAGAGTAATTTGCAGAATTTAAGAAATAATGCAACGGAGCAAAATAAACGTAATTACCTGCATTTACTGCAACATCCACACCATATTTAATATGAATACATTTATCATTTCTTCTTACAACACTATCATCCTCAATATCATCAACAACTAATGTAGCATTATGTATTAATTCAACCAATGCTGCTACTTCATATAATTCTTTATGATTTCTATTAAATAAATCAGCAATCATAAAGCAAAGTGCTGGTCTCCATCTCTTTCCACCTCTATCTAATAAATCATATATAGGATTGCTGATGCTTCTTGTTAATGTTTCAACATCATCATTTTTGGAAAATTATGGATCATTCTAATTAAACACTCTTGGCAATATTTTTTCAAAGTATAAACTGCTCTCAAATTTTTTCACATCTGCCTTCAATTATGTCATGAATTCAAGCTTTGAAAAAAATGATCTTCTTAAATTTCTTATTAGCATTTATAAAAAATAAATTTTATTCAAAGTAGAAATTAAGTATAAGAATAAAAAAAGGGGATCCGATAATTATTTAAAATTCATTAAACACATGAATTATGTTTTGTCTTAAAGTTTGCATCTTACAAATCAATAAAATATAAGAATCTTAAAAATTCAATAAATTATATAATCTTCATTAAATGCGAATATATTTCTAATGCATAAAAACAATACTTGTTAAATTGTTCAATTATAATCCTAATGCAATTTTTATAATATCTATAATCTTTGTATATTTATTCAAGCTAATTTAGATGTAATCAAAGTGTTAACTTTTGTAATAGATGAGTATTTTTGTTGCAATTATTTGAAGGTTTAATCATTAAAAAATGATTTTACAGACTTCATAAATGATTAGCTTATTATCTTAACTTCAATATTACAATTAAAATGATTCAGCATTATAATTAATGAAATCAAAATAATTAACTCCCTAAAGAGTAGTGTCTACTATAAAATTGAGAAAAGCACTTTATTATTATAAGAAAGACAAAGAAGTATTAGACCTAAAGATCAAGTTAAATGAAATGTGTGAATCTACTTTTCTCACTAATACAGAACTCCATCACATAATCCGTTCAGTTTCTAGAGGGAACTCTCCAGCATAATAGAAATTTCGAATCCGTACAGAAACAACTACCATTACTACAGGACCTAAGACACCCTAACATAAATTCAAAAAATTCGATTTCACCACAACAGCTCATCTCTATTTTGCTTGATTATTATTATAATGAATAACTCCACTTTTAATTTTCCATGCTCAACATAAACAAATCTATCAAATTTATTCTTTTCACAATAATATACACTTCACTCATGTAATTCTGATTCCTAAATAATTCTCCATAATATAAATCTACTGATTTCAAAAGTCAGAAATTAAAATATTTCTTGTCATTCAAAAAATTATATATATTACCCTTTGTTATTTAACATTACTATCTAAATCACAATTCTAACAAGAATTATTTGAAAGAATTTCGAATTATCTTTTGATGAAGAATTAAAAAAATAAAATAGGAATTTAATCAATCTTAATATAATACAAGATATAAATTAGAATCATTTATTTATTATATCAATAGATAGATAGAGTAAACGTTGTATTGAAAAAATTAACTATTTATTTACAATATATATAATTCCATAAGATTATATCCAATCATTATGGATTTATTCTATTCAACATTAATATAATTAACAAACTCTAAATATATATCCAAATTTAAGTATACATCAAATATCTTTCAATGATTTAATATTCAATTACTCTATTTTTAAAGATTTTCTTTATTTATAAACTACAAGAATTATGTCTTTCTATTTAGATCATAAATATTATTATAATATGCATAATCAGTCATTTTTTGTTGTTTTTTTGTAAATAATCATTTATTTTATTTTAATTCCATTCTTATTATTTACAGAACTTTAATAAGTTTGGGATTTCTTGCAGATATTAAATATTGATATGAATTTTAGATGAATATTAGAAATCTAAGATTTTAGTATTAAATTGTGTTAATAATTACTATACTATAATAACTATTTTGAAATTATGAGTATTATATAAGAATATTATTTATAATTTTGAAAAAAGAATATAAAATTGAAAAATATAAAAATTTGTAACAGTACAAAATTATATAAAATACTTGTATTTAATTTAAAAAATAATGTCTTTAAAATAGGGTATAGATTTTTGTAATAGTATTTTTAATTTAAATTCTTACAAAAGATCAACTATTTTATACATCACTATTATATTCCATTTGTTAATAATATTATTGTTAGAGTAAATAAAGAAATAATTTATAAATATAATTCCCACGTGTGTAAGAGGAATTAAAAGGGAAAAAATAATGTGTAAAATCAATAATAAAAATGGCAAACAAAACCAAGATTCTTAATTATATGAGACCAGCAATGGCTATCATTCCAGATGTAGCTGAACCAGAAAGAAGAGTATAATCATATATATTAAATTTAGATATTATTTAAATATAGAGCATTATGGACAGCTATAGCAACATTATTGTATTTGATTTGTTCATAAATACCACTTTATGGAATTTACAAATCATCAGCTGGTGATCCATTTTATTGGATGAGAGTCATCTTAGCATCAAATAGAGGTACTTTAATGGAATTGGGTATTTCTCCAATGGTCACAGCATCAATGATAATGTAATTATTGGCTGGTGCTAAATTAATTGATGTTGATTAAAATGTAAAGGAAGACAAATAACTATATTCAGGAGCATAAAAATGTATATAATTATTAATATGATTTATAGTATTGGGAATTCTTATAGCTTTTGGAGAAGCATTTGCATATGTCTGGTCAGGAATGTATGGTGATTTAGATAAATTGGGTGCAGGAAATGCAATTTTAATAATAATATAGTTGGTATTTTCAGCAATTGTTATGATTATGATTGATGAATTATTATCAAAAGGATATGGAATTGGAAATTCAGGAACATCTTTATTTATAGCTATTAATATATGTGAAAATATTATGTGGAAAGCATTTTCACCAATTACTCATAAAACTTAATTGGGATTAGAATATGAAGGAGCCATAATTGCATTATTGCATGGTTTATTTATTTAGAGTGATAAAATCAGTGCACTTCAATCAGCAATATTGAGAGATTCATTACCAAACTTAACTAATTTATTGGCAACAGTATTAGTTTTTTTAATTGTCATTTATTTCTAAGGATTTAAAGTTGATATTCCAATCAAAAATAATAAAGTAAGAGGAGGATTAACATCATATCCTATTAAATTGTTTTATACTTCTAACATTCCAATCATTCTATAAACTGCATTAGTTTCAAACCTTTATTTCCTTTCATAAATTCTTTACAGAAATTTCAAAGGCAACTTCTTAATTAGATTATTGGGATATTATTAAGAATTAGAAAATGGATAGACAGTCCCTATTGGAGGATTAGTATATTATGTGTCTCCTCCAAGATCAATTTCAGAAGCTATCTTTGATCCAATCCATACCATCCTTTATACTGCATTCATTCTTGGAACTTGTGCTTTGTTCTCAAAAACTTGGATTGATGTATCAGGATCATCACCAAAAGATGTAATATTGTTCTTTAAATTCATTCATAGGTTGCCAAATAACTTAAAGAATAAGACATGCAAATTGTTGGATATAGAGATTCATCAATGAAAGATGTATTAAAGAGATATATCCCAATTGCAGCTTCATTTGGAGGTATGTGTATTGGAGCTTTGACAATCCTTGCTGATTTCTTAGGTGCCATTGGTTCAGGTATATATTAATATTAATATATAAAGGAACTGGAATTTTGTTGTCTGTTACAATCATTTATGGCTACTTTGAAACCTTAAAGAAGGAAAAAGAATAGGGTACATTAGAGTTGTTTTGATATAATTAAATATTTTTTTAAGTACATAACATTTATGACGCAGAATGTGTTAAAAGAAGAAAAAACAAATTAAATATCATCATATATTTGAGTTGAGTATTGGATTTTAAACTATTACATTGTACAATTTACGAACAGATGTAATAGTATTCTCAACTACACTCTAGACTATGAAATGATGAGGTGGTACTCTCAACAAACTCACGCCAGCAGTTCGAATGTCAGGAATTGTAGATTCGGTTTCACTTTGGCTACTGAGAGCCTTACGACGATACTCATTATAAGCGATCTTGGCTTCATGGTATGTGACCTTTAATTCTCTGGCAGCATCTTTTAATTAAACACCTTTATTAATAAGAATGATCAGGTCTTTTTTTTATTAAGAATTAAGAGGTTGATGAATGCGAATAGGTTATACTTTCTTTATTTTTTACATCTCCATTTCGACTTGTTTCTTGATTTCATCTAAAATTTTCATTTTTTGTAATTTTTACATTTCCAACTCCCTATGTTGCTTCCTTATATTAACCATATAACGATAAATCATAGTGCGATCGGTTAATTTTATGATGTAAAGTACATTTCTTATAAGAATCATTAACTACGTCATATTTATAACCATGACATTCAAATCTAATCAGTATTTAATCATTATTCAAATATGTTGCGCATTATTAAAATTTAAACTTCTAATGATCTTTTAATTATAAAAGAAATCTTTTTAGAATTTATTTCTTTTAAATTCTTTATTAATCTTCTCCCTTTACATATATTTCTATTAGATAAAACAAGAAATAGATTTTTGTCTAATTTACATTTATGATTATAATACAAATAAATTTATAAAATAATAAAATATTGATATAATAAAGATGATTACTTTTATTAATATTTGTTGGTTGTCCTTAAAAAATGAATATCTCATAATAAACAAAACTAATCACTTATTATTTATATGGATTCTCTAAACTTTATTAATATATTCCACTCTAAAACCATATTTAATATGATGTAGCATAGAGCCATGTTTAATATTAAGTCTTTTAATCAAAAAAATTAATATAATAGAAGAAGCATCATATTCAAGTTATTCAAAAAACAATAGAATTTCCAAAATTGTTCTAAAAGTGATAACAAAAAAATTCATTTATTATATTATGGAATAGAAGTGAAATTTAATTGTACAATATTTACATATATATATTAATTAAAAGTAGTTATGAAAAAGTTATTACAGAGTTAACCTATTATAAGATTCTATTTCTTTTTCTAAACTCCATTTTTAATTTGTCATTTGCTTTGACAGTTTCAAAATCAAAATCTAATATAGTTATTTTTTGTTTTTAAGGTATTACATAATTATTTTTTTAATAATAAGTGTTCAATTCATAAAATATACAAACTCAGATCATAATCTTCCATTTCATTTGTTTTAAAATCATTTTTCTAATCCAAATTAACTAAGATAAAATTGTATTTTAAAATATGTTTCATCCTAACGATCATATAATATTTAATAGATTTTATAAAATTCTTATAGCTATTAAACATTAATAGAGATTGTTTTTACATAATGAGTAATTTAAGAATTTTGAGATAACTAAAAAAATATTTGATTATTATTTTTAAGGGAATTAAATTTAAATTGTTTTGATTAAAATATTCTCAACTCAAATGAATAAATAAAAATACAAAATCAAAGGCCAGCTTCATCATCCTCATCGTTTCCACTAAATAATTTAAGTTATTCATAATTTCCTTTTTCCATGTAGGATGAGGACTTCTTTGGTGGTTTACTACTAAATATTCTAGAATTAATAAATGAAAATAGTTACTTCATTATTTTATCCTTTAAGAATAGAATGACTATAATGACACCTAAAAAGGCTACAACATACCATAAATACGAATATTATTTTTAAGAATTGTTGTATTAAGTTTAAGGGATCTTAATTTATGGTTTACTTATTTGAGGTTATTAGATATCAATATTTGGAATTTCAGTATTATTGAAAGAAGTATTGTTTGTCTATGTATTGGGACAAGGTGTTTCGACAGGGGAAAGATCAATACCTCCTTAGCAATAATCTCCAGAAACCTTTCTATAGCCTTATGTTTTCATGTAAGTTTATTTGCAATTAACAGGAGGTTTTAATAAATCTGGAGTATCATCTTCTTCAAATTTATCTGCTATTGGCACACAGGGTCCTCCTTCTATTTTTCTATAGAAACCGAAATCACATTCCCAATCATCTTCTATGCAAGGACAAGTTTCTATGAAGAATTTTTTATCAATTTCTTCTTGATTGAAACATTTTGCCTCTCTTTTTCTTCTAATGTATTTGATTTTTCTACCAAATAAACATTTACCAGATTCGAAATTTTTAGGAATCCAAAATTCATAATCTGATTCTGGCATTGTTGGATCCCAAGCACCAGAGCAGACTCTTTAATGAAGAGTTTAGAAATTCAATGCTACAACATATCCTTTTAATTGATTCTCTTATGATCTACTCTATCCATAAAGAATAAATTTTTATTCCATATTAGAAGGCTCAGTTACAATATTTAGAATTTCAAATTCCTTTTCACTTATTTTAACTTCCTCCCATGAAAACCCTTAATCCCAAGAATAAATGACTTTATTGATAGGTTTATCATCTTATCCCATAACAATCAAACCTCCTCTATCTCCAATCTCATACATATGGGAACCTTTTCTGATTTCAAACCATTAATGTCCTCCATCTCTAGTTAAATATGTATTGACTTCATGATCCTTTTAAGTCAAATATAATCCAGTATTTCCAACACCAATACTAACTCCAGGAGCATTTTAACTAGAATAAAGAGGATTTTAATTGGCTTCAGTTCTACCTTTCAAATGTAAAGAGCAATCTCCAGAACATTAAATTTCATCACCCTTGGAATCAATTTCTGGAGCTTTTAATGGATGCCATTAGCCACCTCTATCATAGGAGATAAACTAAAAAATATGAATTTAGTAATCATACAGTTTTTTTATATAATTCTAAGGTAGCAGGAGTGATAGAACTTCTAGATTTTGACTTTTCCACTTCTTGATGATCAAAAACATTGGCAACATAAACTCCTTCCATACCTAACATTCTTTCAAAGTCACAATTTCCAGTATCAAGAGATCTAACATTATGTAATAAAGATAAAGTAAATTTAAATCCTCTAAAATCACTTACATATACATTAGTTAATCTTTGATTTTCTTCTTTATGAGAAACAGATAAAAATATTTATCCTTCTGAAGTGTCAAGGATAGTAAAGGTATGTTAATTTAAAGGAATAGGTAATTAAACAGGTTATGGTTAGAATTTATCTAAATAAGCAGGAGCAATTAATAATTCATATCCAGTTTCTCCATCTTCACCTGTAGTAAGAACAAATATGTAATGGGATGTTTAGAAGAATCCTAAAGCATTTTCTTGCATTGTTTATATAGTAGTAAAATAGTCATCAGAGTAGGAAATAACAGATTTACCTTCTTTCATATGACATACTATAATTCTTTAATCAGGAATTAATTGATATTGTAAGAGCTTATCCCATGCTGCATCTCTAACATAATTTAATGCAGACTTCCAAGTTTCACCTCCATCTTCAGTCACATAAATTGATTTTTTATAAAAGTCTTTACAATTATTATCGTTTTTGCCACAAGGTTTATCTTTAAAAGCCATAATCCATTATGGATCCATCTTATTCAATTTAAAATCATAAAGATCTTCTGAATGTGAGAACCTTGTATAAGTTCTTCCACAATTCTTAGATTTATAACTAATACCATTTGAACCAAAAAAGAATATAACCCTTGAATCAGCTGGTGAAATATGAATACTTTCGAATTATAATTATTTATTCTCTGGTTCCATCTTTTCCCAACTCTTTGTTTCATCTAACCATGTTGATCCATAATCTGCTGATCTCCATATTCTCCCTTTGTCTGTAAGAATAAACAACACTTTTCTGCTCTCCTAATGTGTTTATTCAATTGTTTCATCATCTTTTGTAAATACAACAGATGATCCACACCAATAAATATTAGACACTGGAGATTCAAGTTCATTAAATGAAACCTTCACTTCATTCTAGCCTTACACAAATAAAATCAACAGACCTAGAATTATTATCATTACTTAAATAATAACACGTAAATTAATTAATATATGTTTCAAAGCACTTCTCATTCATATATATTTTCTGTTAATGAATAAAAATTAATCCTTAAGCTATACTATTTTAAGAAAAAAATCAGCATTACAAACTTCAGACACTACAAAAATAACTTAATAATAAAGTTTAAATAAGTCAAGAGCCAAATCAATCACTTCTACAGCAATCAAGTTATTTCTATATTCTAATTTATCTTAGGAAACCTATAACAATAATCAAGCCTCCTTAAATAAATTTAAATAAGATCGATGTCAGTCCTTTCACCTTTGCCAATAGACTCTCTCATGATGGTTCTACTGATTAAACAAACTCTGCTAGTCTTAATAGCGATTAAGAACAATAAAGAACTATTATACCATAAAAGAATAATTAAGAATAGCTATAAATTTTGAAACGCTAAAAGCAAATTCTAGAGTATAGACTTAGATAGGAAACAGAATCATGTTAGCAATATTAATAAAACTATCATAATTTATAAGAACTTTTACAAAAGCTAGAACATGCTAAATCAAATTATATTCATGAAATGAACTCCTTTACTTAATGCTTAAGATTGGTTTTAAACAATACTGATTGATTTTAGTTTAAATGTAATTTATAAATATAAATTTATCAATATATTGCTTAGGTGAGTTCACATAATTGATCATAAATGTCCAATAATTAATTATGTGTAGTTTTGAATGAAAAGTTTTCTAATTAATTATGTTCCACTAAGATTTCATTCTCATTATAAGAAATATTACATTCATTAATATTATATATCATTTGAGCTTTGAGACAATTTGAATTTTTAAATATTTAAATCTATCTATTACTATACTGCAAATATCTAAAACATATTAAAATATTTTACTTCTCTTAGATTGTCTCATCTTCAAATTTAACTAAACAATTTCCAATATTTTTGATATAAAGATCAGTAGAATCACTATTAAATTCATTACTACTTTTTTTTGAAGAAGTCAAAGAATTTAATGAATCTATTACTGTAATCTCATTAACATTAGGTCTTTATTTTGGATCGTTATTCATACATTCTAAAATTATTTCTGATATTTTTGAATATTTATCTTTTAAAATCTATGGAAGTATACTCTTTTTGGCTTCATTCATAACTTTAATTGTTTCCATAGAAGTTGATGTAGGATGAAATAGTAATAAAATTATCAAACCTAACGCATAAATATCACTTTTTTAATCAGAAAAACTTTTGTTTATTTTTTAATTAATTTATTCAGGAGCTGCATACATTTTTGTACAGATATCATCATCATTATCTTAATCTTCATAATCATAAAATTATTTAAGTTTTGAAACTAAACCAAAATCACCTATTTTAACATCTTCTGGGCTATTCATGAAAATATTTCCAGGTTTCAAATCTCTATGTACTAATTTACATTCATTATGTAAATAGTCTAATCCTTATATTATTTGATCCAATATCATTTTAGCTTCTTTAATATACTTTTACTGGATATTTTGATAATTATCATCTTTACTTTTCTTAAGTTTCAACAACTCTGTATTTCTCTATTATAAATAATTTTCTAGAGTTTATTGACAAAGCTCAGTTTAAATGTAAAATATGATTCTATCAAATTCAATCTTTTTTTCATCTTAACTAATTGACTTTTTGTTTTAATTAATAGGATTATGTTTTTTTCTAGTAACTCTATAATTTTATTGAATATTATTCTCTTATTCAGAATAACTAATCTATTCATTCTATGAATCTTTAAAAAAAATTATATTCTCTAGATCATTCTTTGAATTTTATTATGAGTCATTAAAATTAATATTATAACTATCGAACACAAAGTCATTTATTTCTTACTCTTGTTTCCTTATTTTTATAGAATCCACCTTATTTGGCATTACTTCAACCCAAGAATTGAAGTATCTTATGATTTTGGGATGGGATAGTCGGGCTAAATATTTTGCTTCTGAGAAGGAACTTATTAATTAAAACATCATACCTCTTTAAGCTCTTTGAATATTCTTCTCATGACTCTCCTTCAAGTCCTTTCCTTTTAGTTCAATCTTATAATATATATATTTTCTATACTTCTTTCAAAGCATAAGTATTTTTATCCAAAAGGTTACTTACTTTATACACTTTAGAAAATCCGCCCTTTCCTATCCTTCCTAGCACTTTGAAATCTGATTCTAATCTCTAAAATAAAAATATTATATTTATGTGTTTTTTATATGGTAGGCATACATTTTATAAAAACAATGATTGAGTAAAATACCTTAGACTGCAAAGCGGCTAGTTTGGCAAGATCGATTGGAAGCATTATGATTCAATTAATCAGAAAAATATTATAATATTTAGAAATATTAATTAGTAAGTTAAGTATCAATAATTTAATCAGAAAATATATCTATTTTCTAATACCAGAAAGTTCTTTTCATTAAGCTTTTTTGTTCTATTTAATTATTCAATAAAAATAAATTATGAATAATTATTATTAGAAAATAAGTGTGTTTTATTAAAATTAAAAAATTCATTCTTGTAAATAAAATCTTTATAAAGAAAATCAAAAATAATTAATACTTACTATGATTTTATAAGTTCTCTTGATTTTTATTTAAAGTATAATAATATTTATTAATGATATAACTATGATTTTATATTAGAGTAATTATTTCTATTGAAGTGAACATAATTATTGCTAATTTTTATTTTTTTAAATAGATAGATATATAAAAATCAAGTTGATTGCTATATCTTAACTATATTCCATCTAAGATATTTTATCAATTATATTATAATATGAAATGAATATTTAAAATTATATTTGTTTGGTTTTATATAATATTTTAAACTAACATTTAAGTATTAATAAAATCTTATATAATTTCCTACTAATTTTCTCATAGCTAAATTTAACTTATTTTAATACCAATTATCATACTAACACTAATAATATTTAATTAAAGGTGAAAAGAATGCTGAACTTTAATTTCAAATTTAAACTCTTTTTTTAATTTTTAATATTTGTTTAACATAATGAAAAAGACTAATACATCATGCATAGAACTCTTCTAATTATATTATTCCCTAAACTCTAAGTTAATTATCTTAAATTTCTAAAATCTTCAACTAAAAGTTGATTATTTCATTTAAAAAAGAGAACTCAAATAAGAAGTTCTTACATCCAAGTTTTTGAATATATTTGTTTCTAATGAATATGAACTTTAGATATTTTTGATAAGTAAGAAAAATAGTTTGAATATCTAACATTATTTGTACAATTTTGATATTCCTAATAGATTCTCAGATATATATCGATACTTGATTATTTATGTATTTTGTATTCAGAAAAGAAGTCAATCTCACTAATTCTGTGTTACTTGAAATTTATGGATAACATTAATTATTTTAGTAATTAATAATGTCCTAAAGGAAGAAAAAAATAGAAGCAACACCTACAAGAGTTGCTTTGGTTTGTTTGAAGACAACATAGAATAATATCTAAATCAATAATCAGTCCTTATTAAAGATTTTCTCCTAATATGGCTCTATATCAAAAGTATTCCAAATAGTGATATATAATATAATAGATTTTAATATTTGAAAGAGGATAGCTTTAAACAAAAGTATTTATTGAATATGATGAAGTTGATTCTGCTATTGATGCAATCAAGTAAGTATTCAATTTTTTATAATAGATCTATGAACAACACAAAAATCTTAAATTAAATTTCATGCAATGTTTATCATTCTAGATTGAAATAACTAAAACTTGATACTGTTCCTTATACTAAAGGTCTAGACTTTACTAACCCTCCTTCTAATACTGCTGATTAAATGGAATCAAATGAGGAATAACAAGAAATAGTTAAAATCAATTAATGGGAAGACTTTTAATTTGATAACAATTCAACAGATGAAGTTTCTGATGAAGAGGAACCTTAATTTTCAGAAGAGAAAATGAGTGATATTATTACAAAACTCAATTAAATAGATGATGAAATTAATAAAACAATTGAAACTAAAATTGTTACAGCTTTAGATAAATTACAATAAAATACTATGTGCATTCAAGTATTGATCACATATGATATATTAAATGATATGAATTTTGTTATCAAATTATTTTGTTTCTTTGGATAAATTGTAAAAATTAATTTATTATTTAGAAATATTTAAAATAAAGTTAAATTTATATCTATATCAAATATGGATCTAATCAATAATGCTAAAAAGCATTTTAATTGCTAAAAGATTATTTAGAAATTAAAATTTAATATAATTTTGAAAATGTAAATGGTAAATTAATTCAACCTGATAATATTATAAATTAAAACTCATTAGATGCCATTGAAGATTAATCAGCTATATAAGAACTTTTTTAGTCATATAAAATTATTAAATAGTAGAACAATAGTTTAATATAGATCAAATAATGAAGCAAATGAAATATTCAAAATTTAGTATTTCTCTCTTTTATAATTATCATTAATTCAAATTGAAATTTTTATTACTAATTATTAAAAAAATGGTCCATGAATAGATTCATTTTATTAATTATAATGATATTAATATATCTATTTAATAGTTTTAACATCAAATTTCCAAAAATAAGAAATATTTTTTATGAAATTCTCTATTTTATAGATTCTCAATTATATTTTATAAATAAATACTTCATAGATTTCTAAAAAAACTAAAAAAATAATAATTATTAATATTATATTCTCATTAAAGATTAAATATTGTAAATGATTTATGATATGTTTGATATTATTATTAAACATAAATTTATAAAATTTTACTCTATATAATTAAGAATAGAATTTCATTTTAATCATTGTTTTAATAAAAATAATTTTTCAAAACATGTAATTTGATTATTTTAATTAATTCTAGAACTTAATAAATACTTAAATAATTATCAATAAGAAGAACAGAGAAATAAAACTGAAAATAATAGACTAGTTTTATTAAATTGTTATTTGGTGTTATTTAAATATAAAAATTATTATGCTCATAGGTATAATCAATCTAAATATTGCAGTAACTTATCTTCATCTAATGTAGTCTAACTAAAGTTATCTTATTTTTTTTGGTATTTAGTATTTGATAATTAAACAAAATGCTTCTATCGAATAGTTTAATGCATCTATTCAATTAAAGCAATCTACATCTTTGTAGCTGTTATAGTAGGGTAGTTAATGTTAGGTGATTTAACTTTAACTGGTGAATTAGGTTATGATTGTGTTTGAATTGGTTATATTTTAGGTAATAATTTGATTGAAGGATTAATGGATTAAAATCTTTAAGTAGAGAGAGTTTAATTGATATCAGAATCTATTTTATACTTACGAAATAAGAAAGTGACTTACTTGAATTATTAATTATTATTGTTTTTCATTAATAATATAAAAATGAATCATTGGATGTGTTTACTTCCCAACCAGAAATTGATGCTTTTTATCTTGAAATAGGTGGCAACATTTATTTCTTGGATAATTCTTTAATTCTTGGTGAACGAATAGAAAGAGATCGTTCACTTTATAATTAAATCGTTTTTGATGAAATAGAAATGGGCAATTTAATTTTTTTAGGTTGTGGTACTGGTCTTTTGAATTTGACTTTTTTGATAATCTCATCAAAGAATTATAATTGCTCTTGTATTCTACTTTTTTTATATAGATTTGAAATGTCATTCATTGGTGGTGATAAGGGATACTATGTTATAAATCTTCTGTTCATTATTTGAATATATTTAATAACAAAATAAAACATCATAATTCTCAAATTCCAAATTATTTCATAAATAGATTGAAGTTTTTTTTAAATTATTCTTCATTTTATTATTTAATTCTGAGATCTAAATCTTATGTTAAAATCTAAAGTTATGAATGATCTAGTTATTAATCAGATCTCAGTAAAATTTTACTTAAAATTGTTACAAAAACTTATTAAAATGTGCACATTATAGCAAAAACTTATCTTGTTATTTTCTGATTAGTTTGTTATGAACATTAACCATTTATTAAACATAATAATAATTCTTTCAAAACAAGTTCTACTACACTATCTAAAGGTTAAACAAATGATTATAGCATTCCCATCTAACTCAATTACTATTCTTCTGATACAAATTCTAATACTGATAAAATAATTTCTGTTGTATGATCTAAAGTTACTTTATCTATTGGTTAATGGTATGTTGATATAGTTTACATCTTATATTCTTGTGATAATTAACCTAACATATGTTTTTATAAACTTTCAATAATAACCATCAATGTAGTCAATGATTGTGGATTCAATTCAAATAATTGTAACTATGATGAACTAACAACTTATAAAACCTATACTATTTATAGACAAGCTTTATTATACATAATGATATAATTTGAAATTTTTAATGTAACTTCTAATGCTGTTATAAGTTAATCTAAATATTTTCTATCAGCAAAGAGTAATTAACAAGATTATGAAATATATCTACCTTTCATGATATTATTCATAATTTTGAATATTAATCCAACTAATCTACAAATTTCTGCAGAATATTCCTATTTAACTTTTTCATTTTGAATAGCATTCATTAAATGTTGAAGATATGTTGTCAAAATATTTTGAAATGTTCTAACTAATTCAATTTATACAATTGAAGAGCTATGATATTAATATCTCAAACTCTTATTCTCAGTTATAGCTACCATTAATTTTAAACACAATTTACACATTTAAAATTGTTGAGGATTATCTATTAAAATAAATCTAGTTAAATCAGCTATTTTTATTAGATGTTATTTAATAAGTAATCTAAATATTTTACTAGTATCAACATGTCTAAAATAACCAAGCATTTCATATAAATAAATTAATATTGATTATTGTGTTGGTTGTATTGTTAAATACTAATTCAATTAAATTATTGATTCAATATAATTGTCATAAGCTGTGTCAAATAATAATATGGATAAAATTTCAGAAGCTAATGTTCGACAACTTAAAAATGTATCTTTTTATAATGCTGTATTTTTAAGATTTAATAAAATCCCTTTAATTTAAGTAACAACATTTGAACTTTAAAAAGCTTCATTATATAAATGATGTTTAAGTCTAACAATTGTTTCTTTCATAATTACTAAGGCATATTCTATTATTTCTTTATTTTCTATTTATAATTATAAAATTATGAATTATAAAAGTTAATTAGTAGCTTATTATGGTTAGATTTGAATTGGTTTAATAAATATATCAAAAAAAGTTTTATTGAATCTTTGTCTACCAATAGATTCATCTGATTCACTTAAACAAAATTAAAATAAATTATCTGCTAATGACATTGCAGACATAATAACTAAAGGTGGTAAATTATGAATAGAAACTTACAAAAAGTTTAATGAATCTTTTATTAATGTTTATATCATTTAAACTATTTCATCATTATTTTTTTCTAAAATTTATGGATTTATTACAATATAATTTATTAAACTTAATTCAATAATGAATTTTTCTTAATCTTAAGCTGCATTTTTAAATGAATGATAAATCATTTTTAAATGACTTGTTAAATCTATAGATAAAATTGGAAAAAGATTTTCAAAAAATTCTTTTAAAGTATGTTTTAATTTTTTATGATTCTAAGGAGTATAACCATGAAAAAAAGAATTTGGAGAATTCAATAATAAATGAATAATTGATTTACCTATTTCAGATAAAGCTTTGGATATTGATTATTTAAATGTAATATCCAATTTGAAATCTGTTATACATTTAACTAATTTCTTCATTAGTTCTATCATCTAATACATATGAAGATCCTTAATTTTCATTTATTTTTGTAAAATTTAAATACAAAATGTTTATAAACAATATAACCATTATTAACTAAATGTAAAATCAAATCTAATCTATCTCAAACCAAAACAATTATTTAATTTTGTATTTAACTCAAGAATATCACTTACTATTTCCTCATTAGCTTATTGTACTTTCTCAAAAAGAAAAATGCAACCTTAATACATTTCTTTTGCAAATAATCTTTTTTTTATTTTCTCATTAAATATTCTCTTCTTTGATGAAGCCATTCTCTTTAATGATTTCAAAGCTAACAAAGCTAATGATGAATCAATTTAATTGTATTAAGCTACTATCTTAAATAATATATCTAGCAATTGTCTATCATTAAAATACTCAGCAAATTTATCAGGAAACTAATCAAATATTAAATATTATATTTACACTAACATTGTTTTGATCATTTGGATCAAAATCTTATTCTAATTCAAAGTAACTAATATTAAAATTAAACATCAAAATATCTTTAAGTGAAGTTAATGCTGGCTTATAGAGATTTACAGTGCATTATTTTAAAACTGTGCATACAATTGACATAAAGTCTATAATATCACTATTTTAAAATTAAAAAATGATTTTTCTATATGAAACATAAGAGTCATATGATGAATAGAGTTATAAATTTTATAAAACATGCTAAATTAATTTAAAACCTATAGAAACAAGATAAGGTTGATTCCCTTAAAAAAATAAATTAAAAACTAACTTATACTTTTCGAATTAACTACTACTCATCATCATTATTTACTGAATCAACAAACCCACCAAATTACAGATTGAATTTTATACATGATTTTCTTATTGCTTTTAAAGATTTACACAAAATAATGAAACCAAAGTTTCATATACTATACATTTTTTGTCCAACACATCATTTTCTACTTTATTTAAAGATTGTCTCAAAATTGATTATCCATCTAATGAACTATGATCATCTAATTAGAATCCTTTAAAAGATCTTTCAGAAACTACAATCTTAGCTATATATTCTGATATCACAAATAAAGTAGACCCTGACTAAGTTTATTGTATGATCTAACATAAAATATCAATATTTCTTATATCCTCAATAAATTGATAAACTATCTATTCAGCCTATTATTTGCTCTTTAAATTTAAAAATTATAATTACTTCTAATGTTCTTGAGAAGCAGCAATCATTACATAAGGAGTCAAAATGTACTAAATTCATTTCAATTTAAATTATCAATAAATTTTATAAATAATTCTTCTATCTAATATTTATAGAATTTTGTATTTTTAAATAAAGGTTAACTAAGATGTATCCTCTTTATAGTAGATCGAATTAGCAATATTACCTTAAAGGAATTTTGTTTTGATATTTTATATATATATAAATATATTTTTTATAATTAATAATACCTATATATAATGTCTAACCATTTCCCTTAAGAAAGTTATGATATTTTTGATGTTTAAACAGCTTTAGAATACTTACCAGATGAAACAATGGTAAAAGGAGCTATAACCTTATTTTTAACATATTTTTAAGATGGAGAGGGATTTGATGAATTAATAAATTTATATGAAAAAGGAGGTTGGTAGTTAGTTGGAACACCAGCTTATTTAAAATTTGAATAATTGGCTCATTCAATAAAAGGAAGTTGTAGATATTTGGCTCTTCATAGACTTGAGAAAAAACTAGAATTATTACAATTTTTTATTAGAGATGGTAAAGAAATATAAGTGGCCTCAATTTTAAATGAAGTTCTAGAGCAATGTCCTTATGCTTAAAGAGCTGTTCTAAAATATATGGAAATGCCAGAGGAAAAAGTAAGACATTATAAATTTGTTTCACCATTTTATGATGTCTATGGTAATGTCCATATATGTCATAAACTAAATTACACTTTTCAAAAATAGAAAAACAAGATGTCAGCTATTCATCATAAATAACCTTATTAATAACAAATCATAAATTGCACTGATTAAGATTAATGCAAAATATTTTGATATGCTTAAATTTTTTAATATATTTATAGTCTTAAAAATAGTTGATCCAATTTTATTAGAAATATTGCTTTTACATCTTTTTGTGCAACTTAAAGATATGTTTCTTTATTAATATATTATAAAAAGATTTATATAATCATTTAATATCACTTTATATTAATTATAATAAATTATATATAAGGTTTTTTTTATTTATTTATAAAACATAAATATTTCATATATATTCTAAAATTTTTTCAGAACTAATTATTAAATATTCGTCCTTGTATGAATTTGTATTCTCATTTTTCATATTGTCAATAAGATTTTCTAAATTAATAGATATAATTACTATTATCTTTATTTTCAGCTACAAAATATGGTTTATCATTTCTAATTATTAATTGTGTCATTAATTTTACTTTTAAATTTTGATTCTTTATGAAAGGTTCCAATACTTTTTCATTTTTCAATTATTCAAATTACTCATTTAATTTTTAGAAACAAACCTTAGTTTTGGCTTTTTCAGATTCAGGTATAGCAATAGATGATTATTACCAAATTAAAGGAAATCGAAAATTTTATTCCTATTTCTAATTTTTTAAATGAGTTTAAGGTAATTTACTTTTGAAAGTCGAATTAGGGGAAGGTTTTGAATGATCATTTTTTTAAAATTTAATTTTAGCTTGATTACGTTATACAATAGAAAGTGTTTTCAATTTATGACTAGTATCGCTTAAAATTGAATCATCATTTTAAGTTAAGTGAATTTTACTAATGCTTGTTTATTTTTAAAGTTGATAATAGTCTTTTTCTTGAATTTATTTTTGTAATTTTTGTTAAGTTTAAACATTTGGTAAAATTTTACTGCTATTTAAAGAAGAATTTAAGTTAAATTGTTTTCTTTTTAATTAATAAGCTTCCTCAATTATTTAATTAATGGTTTTGTTGTCATCATTATTATTTTCTTCTTTGAAAATTGATTCTTAGGATGAAATTGTTTTTGATATTTCAGTTGCATTAAGATATTTTAGGTTAGAATTCTTTCTCTTTCTTGAAATTCTTTTTAAATCTTAATTAACAAATTATTAAACTCTCCTGTTTGTTTGACTAATATTAACTGATACAAGAGTTTTAGAATTATTTTAATTAATCATATTAATCATAATGTTTCGTAATCATCTTCATAATCATCATCATCTATTTCAATTTCTTTATCATAGACATTAATATTGTCTTTTATTGGTTCTACAATATTTAAAGTTTATGGTTCTATGACTTCTTCCTTTTTATCAACTTCTTTTTTGAAAAATCTTTCATCTTGAAATTATATTAATTAATTAATTACTCAATATATCCACTATAGCCCTTTCTGTTTTTTTTTTTAATTTGTCTAATTTAGGTTAGATTGCTCTCTTCAAATCAATGTTTGCTTTTTTAGGTATAATATTTAATGTGCCTTATTCATCTGTTAATATTTATGATACCATTTCTTATACTTTTTACTTTTTATACAAAAATGAATACTTTATAATGCATTTCAATATTTTTAATATTTCTGGTGATTTCTTGTTCTTCTTTTCCAAAACATTTATTTTTAGGGAAATAATGTAAAAACTTCAATTCAGAATGCCAATCTTTTGTTTATTTCTCAGGCATTATTGATTGACTAGAATTTAGATTATCAGGAAAATCTAAAATCATTTTAATATAATTAATGAGTATTATTTTAAAGCATCATCTAATATTACCAAATTTCAACCTTAATGAAACTTTACCTTTCAAAAATTATAAAACTAACTCTATCACAACTATAAGATCATTATAAAAGACTTAAACCACTTAAAAAATGAGTCGTAATAAACCATAATTAACAATAGAAATGTAAGCCAATAAAACAAATATTACTTTTCCTGTTATTAGTAAACCTTCACCAAAAAATAAAACTTATAAATAAAACTTAACAATTAGAACAGAATAGAGTAATGATAAAGCAATCAAAGATTACTTAGATCATTTGAATACATTAAGATCTTAAAAAAATACTTAAAAATAAAATAAATTTAAGAAAGTAAGAACTGAAACTGAAATCATATAATATGGAGATATTAAATTTAAAAAAGTAAAAGAAAACTCTACAAAAAAATCTCTTGCTTTAGCATCAAATGTTAGAAATCCTTAATCTTAATCATATATCAAATTTAGTTAATAGATCTTTGCACTTGTTTATAGTTTAGATAATCTTAAAGTATGATCTAATAATTTTATTTAAGAAATACATTAACAATGAAAGAAAACTGTTTTAAGTTATTAAGTAACTTATTGGATTAAAAAAAAGTCTACGCAAAATTATATTAAAGTAAAATGGGGAAGAATTGGTAGAATTCTCTGAAATTAGTAAATTATGTTGTATTAGAGAGATATAGTATATAAATGGAGAATAAAAAATTGTAGATAAATTTGATTTATCTCTTTATGATGATTTGGTATATTTAACACAAACAATAGATAATCTTTTATTATCAAATGAAATTCATTAAATTAATCGAATTAGTGATAATGTATTAATTCTCATAAAATTCATATAGATTTAAAAGGAAACTGAATAAGTTCTTAAAATCTAGCATTCTATGAACATACCTAATGAAGAATAGAAATTATCTGTAAAAAAAATTTCAATGCAAAGATTTAAAATTCATGATGAAATTGATATTCTAGAGTAAAAATTAGGACCTTTATAATTAATATCAAAATAAGTAAGATAAACATCGATGGTGTTGGGTAGAGTAATAAGCAGTTTAAATGAATGAGTAATAATTTTTCAATTCGCAAATAAATGATCTTTTAAAAACTTTAGAAATCTTTCAGCATAATCTCTTGGAGGTATGGCTGATATTGTTGGACCATAAATGACTCTTTTTGATAAAAATTCTAATTTCTTTTTGGTACTGAAATTTGTTAATATATCAATTATTCCTATATGTAAAGTGTATTGATTATCAATAGTTACCATCTTACTGAAATTATCATATTAAGGATTTTCTGAATATACAGATGATTCATTATCAAGTTATTTATTTCCTTTAACATGCAAACCTAATAAGAGACTATAATCAATTATATCATTCTCTTCAAAAAATTTGCAATCTTTTTCTAATTAATTGAAAAATAACATTGATTTATTCTTATTGATATTCAATTTTATATTCTTTTCTATATCTGCTAAGAAATTCAAATCTTTTCTAGCAACAGTTGGATCACTTAAATAATATAATAAATAATTACTTATCAAAAGTGTATCTTCCATAAGTTGAACCTTTTAAATCATATCTAATATTGATTTCTTGATGAGTTGAAAAAACATTACTCATTATTACAAAATAAATAACTTTCTCTCTTAACATAGTCTAATATTTTATTCCTATCTTATGCATTCCAAATAATCTTAATATTAAATATATTAAATATATTACTTTATAATAAGTGTTTCTGGATAGTTTTTTATATGGTAATAATAATTTCTCATAATTTATTTTAGAAATCTGAATTCCTGATGATGAATTGTTTTTAAAGTAAATTGTCCATCTGCTGTATAATAAAAAAAGCTTCCACTTTTTCCAGTTGATGTTAATTCTTATAAACAAGATAAATCTCCTTTTATTAATGATTATAAAATAGATTCTGGTCCAATACTTTTTAGATATTAATGATTATCTATTCCATATATAGTTCTAATACTATTGAATACTCGTGGAGCATAATCAAAAAATTAACATACTTTAAAAGAACTTTTATCACCTTATGCTCTTCTTGGAAGAAGTTCAAAATAATATTTTAATTTAAAATCTTTTGGACCTACTTCATAATCATCAGCTATATTAATACTACTTACTGCCATTTAAATTCCAATCATCATATTTAAAACTAAATTAAAATTTTCATGACCAAATGAAACACTAATTTTAGGTTTTTTTGTTTATTTTTAATTTTTAATAGATGATTACTTTCTTGGTATATTAATTATTGTATGTATTCTTTATTCATTAATTTAATCTATAATGTCCATTTTTTATTGTTTTACTTGATTTTAATCAATTACTTCTCTTAATCTTTAAACTTCCTTACTAATTTCTTAAACACATGTAATCATTGATTTGTACTTTTCTTTAAGTTAATCAGTACTCATTTAATCTACATATTAATTAAAAAGATTTTTTTAATTATCAATTTCAAAACTTTGGTCTGTCTAATTAAATTAATCTTCTTCTAATGGTTCTGAATTATCTCCTTCAATTTATTTTTATGGAATTTATTGAAATAATGCTTTTTGTTTTGTTTTAGGTTTTTATAATCCATAAAATGAAAAATCCTAGTTTTAATCATTCCTTAAATGTTCTATAGATAATTCATTAGAATGATTGTTATTAAATGATGCAAATTACTCTGAAGTAAAGAATTTATTATTCCCTTAATCATTATAGTTATTATTAATATTATTATTATTATGATTATTTTCCTCACTCTCATATTTAAATAGACTAACAATTGGAGAATGAAGATTTTCAACTTAACTATTTCTTAATTTTTATTCTTATTCAGTAGTTCCTTAAACAAAATGAGGAAGTTCTTTATCTTATTTTTTATTATCCTATTTCATAAATTCTAGTAATTGATCTAGCTTTTTTTCTATGTTTTATACATATCTAGCTTATTGTTAAATACTAAAATCTATAGTTTCAAGTGTAACACCTCTTCTAGCAAAGTCAAATATTTCTAAGAGTGCTGGATCTGCCACTACAGAATCCTGATATTGTTATAATGTAACTTTATCAGCTTTGTCAACATCCATAGTTTAGAAAATTAATTTGATTCTTTTATCAATCTATTTCTTAGTTTCGCTGGTTAAATTTTATCCAGTCATGGCTATCCAACTATTAATCACTCCTTACATTGTATCATTAAATTCAGCAGATGTGAAGCTTCCAACCTTGTTCTTATCAATCAACTTAAAACTTATCTCTGCCTTTTCTCTAGCATCTCCATGACTTACTTTATCAAAATACAAAGCAAAATCTTCAAACCGAATCTAAATAGATTTCATTTAAAAACATACCTTACCATCCTTATCATCATCCATTATATGGAAGATTCTATCTGATAAATGAAGCATTGTACCCATGCCAAGTAAACCCAAATTATCTCGAAATTAAAACTTAGTAACAAAATTAGAACCCTATGACATTCTTGCAAATCTAGTTTTTAATTCTATCAATTCCGTTTCTGTAAGTCTTGTCAATTTTCCTAATTTATTTATTTCTTCTCTTTAAGTGTTAGTTTTTTATTTTCTCGAACAACACATTTAATTAATTTAATTATTATAAATAAAGAAGAGTGTTATAGATAATTTTTTTGTTTACTGTTTAATAATCGAACCTTATATTTACTATGATTATAAATTTAATTTCACTATAATATTAGTATTTAATGAAAAAATTATGTGCAATCATTTACTCTTTGTAATAGCAAATAGTTTGATAAATTCAATTTGAAATTCATGTTGAAGAATTCAAAATATATGAATTAATTTNTTATTAATATTATTATTATTATGATTATTTTCCTCACTCTCATATTTAAATAGACTAACAATTGGAGAATGAAGATTTTCAACTTAACTATTTCTTAATTTTTATTCTTATTCAGTAGTTCCTTAAACAAAATGAGGAAGTTCTTTATCTTATTTTTTATTATCCTATTTCATAAATTCTAGTAATTGATCTAGCTTTTTTTCTATGTTTTATACATATCTAGCTTATTGTTAAATACTAAAATCTATAGTTTCAAGTGTAACACCTCTTCTAGCAAAGTCAAATATTTCTAAGAGTGCTGGATCTGCCACTACAGAATCCTGATATTGTTATAATGTAACTTTATCAGCTTTGTCAACATCCATAGTTTAGAAAATTAATTTGATTCTTTTATCAATCTATTTCTTAGTTTCGCTGGTTAAATTTTATCCAGTCATGGCTATCCAACTATTAATCACTCCTTACATTGTATCATTAAATTCAGCAGATGTGAAGCTTCCAACCTTGTTCTTATCAATCAACTTAAAACTTATCTCTGCCTTTTCTCTAGCATCTCCATGACTTACTTTATCAAAATACAAAGCAAAATCTTCAAACCGAATCTAAATAGATTTCATTTAAAAACATACCTTACCATCCTTATCATCATCCATTATATGGAAGATTCTATCTGATAAATGAAGCATTGTACCCATGCCAAGTAAACCCAAATTATCTCGAAATTAAAACTTAGTAACAAAATTAGAACCCTATGACATTCTTGCAAATCTAGTTTTTAATTCTATCAATTCCGTTTCTGTAAGTCTTGTCAATTTTCCTAATTTATTTATTTCTTCTCTTTAAGTGTTAGTTTTTTATTTTCTCGAACAACACATTTAATTAATTTAATTATTATAAATAAAGAAGAGTGTTATAGATAATTTTTTTGTTTACTGTTTAATAATCGAACCTTATATTTACTATGATTATAAATTTAATTTCACTATAATATTAGTATTTAATGAAAAAATTATGTGCAATCATTTACTCTTTGTAATAGCAAATAGTTTGATAAATTCAATTTGAAATTCATGTTGAAGAATTCAAAATATATGAATTAATTTATAATAAAATAATGATAATTTATTATAATAATTAAAAAAAACAAGTCTTTTAATAATGAAAATTAAACCAGAAATAAAATGAATTGAATTTGAATATTAATTATGTTATATAATTATCACTTGATAAAAAGTTTAAAATCATTTAATTTTCAGTGTTATAATTCTTATAATAAAATATATTGTCAAATTAAATTAAACTTATCTAAACATATATTATGAGAAATCCATAAATTATATTTAGAACTAAAAAAAATGAAGATCATATTTGAATTTATATTATTAATACTTAATAATGCTCATTGTTTTAAGTTGATCAATTCTATGAACATAATTTAATTGATAATATTTGCATTGATAAAGTGTTAATTTATAATTCTTATTTGCTTTTATAAAAATTTAATAAAATTTTATTTAGTCACAAAAAAAATGGAAGAATAATTAAAAAAAATTGACATTCTCATTAAAAAGCAGAACTTTTAGAAAAGTATCAAGAAACTTGAAGAACTCCAAAATCAACTTGACTAGAGGATTATAAATCCAGAGGAAATGATTGAAGATGACTATGTATATCATAATAAAGAATTAGATTATATAAAGTAATATATATGAGAGATTTGCAACAATTTTCATTGATATTAATTAAGTTTATAGAGCAATGTAATACTTGATTAAGATGATAAAAATAGAGAAAGATATTTGTAAAGCATCTAATAATACAGATAGTATTTTGAGACTCTGTAATTCATATGCAAAAATAGGTAATTAAAGTATATAGATTAAATTTAAGGAAGATGTTGTTTCTACTGTTGCTATTATGAATAGACATTCAAATATTTAGATTATGCTTAATAATTACTTATCTAAAATAATCTTACTAATACAGGAGTTTATGCATTAACTTTAACATAGTTAGGGAATTATTATAGATTCATGTTTTAGGATGATTTGGCAGAATAAATGTTATATGAAAGCATCAAAATTAGGGAAGAATTATATTCAAGGGATTCTATAGTAAAATTTATAAATATGTTAAGGAAGTTGCTGACTCATTACATGGACTGGCTTAATTATTTTCAGATGAGGGAAAAATTTAAGATGCAATGTTCTCAATCAATTAAGCCATATCTATTTGGACAAATGTATTAGGTTATGAGCATATCAAAACAGCTAAATCAATTTATCTTAAAGGAAATTTATATCTTAGAATGAAAAACACTCAAGAAAGTAAATAAATAATTATTATTTTGTAGATTTAGAAAAAGCAGAATAATTAATAATTCAAAGTCTACAAATTAATATTAAAATTATGGGAAATTCCTCATAAGATATTGCTGATTGTTATCATTCTTTAGGTAAAATTAAGGCTTATAATAAATGTTCAAATGAATTTGAAGAGTATTTCTAAAAATCATAAGAAATTTTGCAAGAATTATATGGCTAAAGTCATGCAAGCATAGCAATAATATTAAACAATTTTGGAAGATCATATTATGAGAGAAAATAATATGAAGAAGCTGTAAATTGTTTCTAAGAATCTATAAAAATTTATACTTAATTATGTGGAGATATGCATGGCAATTTAGCTATTACTTTAAAAAACTGTGCAGATTGTCACAAGGAATTAGGTAGATTTAAATAAGCATATAATGATTATTCAAAGTCATTAGAAATTTACAAAGTATATATATATAATATTGAATTTAGAAAATGTAAATAAATTAACAATAAGTTAATACGATTCAAAATTAAATGATCTAAATCTCTGAAAATTTTTTAGAAGATTGATATCATACTCTTTTGTATAAAAGACAACTAAACAATTTAGTCATAAAAATATTAACTAAAATTATATATAATTATATCTATACCCCCTTATTTTATATTCATTATTTTGGATATTAAAATTATAGCCTTTATATTATAAGTAATATTAAATTATGAAGATATATAATAAATTCATTCTTGATGAAAGCTTCTTTATTATTATACAAGTGACTTTCTCTTTGAATTCTATTTTACTATTTATTAAACTTAACTGTTCTTTCTTAATTGATCTCGTTTCACAAATTCATCAACTTTTCTAAATTATACCCATGCCTTTCCTTCCATTAAATTATCTAGCTATTCTTATTGATACACAAAATACTTCTTCAGAGATTTCTTTGTCAGTATAACCACTTTTTTTAACTATCTCCCAAAAAGCCATCCATTCATCCTCTGATATTTGTCCACTCTTATCGAAATCAACTGCATTGAATAAAGCTTAAGTATTAACTTTAGCAAAATTTGTTTTCCAAAATTTTTAAGTTTCATCTTTATCTATTGAACCTGAATTATTTATGTCTATTCTTCGAAATATTTCTAAAGCTTTTGCTCTAAGTTTTTCATTAAGACATGCTGAATTTTTTTATGCTCCACACCCCATTTATGATATAATTAAATAAATAAAACCAATTTTAGAATGAAATTTATTTGCAGTAGTAATATTAGATAATAAATCATAATATTGAATATCTAAATTATAATTGCCCAAGTGATTTACAAATATATATTAATTAAAATAATAGAATATAACTATTTATAAAGAAATAAATCAAATTATGGTTTGACTTCTTCTAGTTGTTCAGCTTAAACTTCTTTATCTAACTTTATTAATTTAAAAACAAGTGATTTATTTTTTATTAATTAGAAATAAATTTTATAATTAAGATAATAATTTAAAAAATTATCAATCTTATCAATTGTAAAGCCTAAAACATTTCTTAAGTGAAATAACATTCAATAATGACCTAATTTTTGCTATAATAAACACTCCATTTTAATACTATTATAAATTATTTAGTTTTATTTAGAATCAAAATACAATAATAATTCTCCATTATTCTGCTTTACTGGATAGATAGTTTTTATAATTCTCATCAATTATTTTCTATTCCATTTAAAATTAGTTTAACCCTTTTTTTAATATATTCTTAGAATTTTAAATTAAAATACACTAAAAATTTAAGGGTGTTTTTTGGTGAAAGCTATACTTAATGTTATTTAACTAAGCTTTTATTAAAGAATGCCCTTTAAATGCTATCAATAATTAACATACCATTACTCAATTGACTTTATGATCCACTAATACTCATAGGATTAGTAAATCTATAAGTAAAGCATTCTATAGCAAATTTATATTTGTATTATTGAATATGAATTTTAACTTTAAAAACAGTAACTCTAATGATAAATTCAGTTGTTGTTATTGATATTTTTTAGATGTGGTTGATGCTTTTTGATCCTTTTAAAAAGGCATAATTATTATATCATGCTTTTTAAATTAGAAGCCTATAAAAACTTCTTATATGATTTCTATTTATCTAAATTGTAAAAAATATTTATATTATCTTTATTTGAATCTTCATTTACAAATATATTTTATTTTATAGAATAATTAATCTCTTCCATAATATAGCTAAAATCTAGAATTTATATTTTCTCAATGTTGTTAAACAGATTCTCTTTTCTTAGAAATAATATTCTAAGATAAATCTGATTCTTTTTTTAATATTTCATGAATTTAGGATTGTAAATACCACTATATTGTATTCTCATTTACAGCTAAAGTAGTCAATAAAGTTAGTTGATTATTGTTGTCATTAAGACATGTATAAAGATAATAGTAACTTCCAAATATTTATTTTATTCAAAGTCGTTAATTAAATAACAATTATAAAGTTGCAAATCTTCAATATGTTGATAATATGTATTTTTTATCCCTATCCTGAGATAAAATAGTTTTAAAATTACTCCTTGAAAAAATTAATCAAGAAATTAGAATGCTTATCATCATCTGGGTTATCATTATGAATCAACATATAAATAATAGATTCTAAAATAGGAAATCAAAGAAATTCTCACTATCATATTCTTTTAGATTTTGGATACAAAAAAAAATTTACTTTTATATAGAAATCGATATAAATCTAATATATTTCCAATAAAAATAGTAAATGAAAAATATCGACATTCACTTTTGTCTAAGAAATTTATATCTTATCATATTAACAATGCAATATCAAATTAAAAGAACCTAGTAAATAATGCAAATTTACTTTGCTTCTATTATTTTAAGATACTTATCAAAAGTAAAATTCTATCAATATACCCATCTTAATAATCAATTAGATGGTATGCAGGTTACTATTAGTACTATCAAAACTTCAAATGACTATACTTGTATGATCATGGAGAATATAAGAGAGCTTTTGCTATTGACAACTTTGATGAAGAAAATTTAAGAAAAACTTTCTATACCATAGCAGATATCATGTATTTATAAAGGACTTGAATTTAATTAGAAGTAATTCTATAATCGGTAACGCTGATACATAGTAACAGAAAAAATTAAAAAATAAATACTTTATTAAATAATAAAAACATACTAAAAAAGGGGGTTGCTATAGAAATTATTGGTGATGATAAATATTTTCGAAACAAATTTTATAATATATGATAATAGACGTTAAAGTTTAGCATTTTTTCAAATAAAGTTGCATATTGCAAATGTAAAATATACAATACGTGGGATAATATAATAAAATGATTAGTAAAGATTTTATGATTAATAATTCGTCACATTATGTATATAAAAGGAATCGAGAATGTATGATTTTTTTCATTATATTTAAAAATAATTTTCTGTCAAAAGAATGAGTGTTGCATCTAATTCTAAGCATGAATATGAATTCAAAGAGACTCCTATTGAAGTATTATTTAACATATAATTAAAAATAGTCAAAGTTCACATGGACAACAAAGAGTATTGAAAAACTTAAAGAGCTTCATGTGTTTTAACAAGGGAACTGGAAATCAATCAGTTCGTTACTAAATGGACCAACACCTTTAGAGTGTATGTTTAAATGGCAACAACTCCATCCAGATTAAGTAATCAAATTCTAATTATTTAGACACCTTCTAGATAGTTATGGTCACCAGAAGAAGATGAATAATTGAAAGAATTAGTCTAAAAATTTGGTAAAAAATGGAGCAAGATATGTACAGTGATGAATTGGAGAACAGGAAAATAAGTTAGAGAGCGTTATTTGAACTAACTTTAAGGAACAATTAACTAAGAAAAGTGGACTGAAGAGGAAGATAAATTGATATTAAAATTATATAAGAAGTTTGGAACTAAATGGAGCTATATTTCAAGTTTTTTGAATGGAAGACCTGTATATTTCTATTTCTAAATACTTAGGAAAACATGGTAAAAAATCGATTCTATGCAAACTTAAAAAGAAGATACTAATGTGATTTAGGTGATTCTGATGATGAAGATTTCTAAGAAGAATCCATAAATTCTTCAGATGAAGATAAAAGCAAGTATTAGAGAAGGAGAAGATCTTAGAAAAGTATGAAAGAGCCTGAAAAAATTAAAAAGGTTTAGGTGTCAGATGAAAATATAGAAAATTTCCAAAGAATGACAAGATCAAAAAATCAAAAATAAAATGATGATAGTTTTAAGTAATATGGTCCTAATGAAGACTAAAACAATGAAAATAATTCAGGTATTCATTATGTTTATTTTTAGGATTATAAAATATTGCAAGTTCTCCAAGTTATTGTACTCCTTAAGCAAATTAAATTAATATAAAGGAAGAAAATTAATTAAAATGTGATCATTTTAATTATAATTCTTCCAATATTTAATAATCAATTCCATAAATTAACATGCTCCCATCACCAGTTTCCCCATTCATTTTTAATAATTAATTACTTCCATCATAATAAACTGCTCTTATTTATTCATAAAATAATTTGCCAATCATATCAGATAAATTGGCAATATAATAATTCAAATAACCATAGTTTGATAGATTGCAAATGTAAAATCAACTAAATTAATAACCAAGAATAAACTTTGTTAATCCTTTTCTAGATATTATGTAATAACAGTAAATGCTGAATTTTCAAATTCCAATCTAGTCTTAATTAATAGGTCAGATTGATCCAATTACATAATGGGCAGAACTATATAAAATTTACAATAACGTAATATTGTAGAAACATTTGTAACCATGAGGTTAAATTAGAGAATGTAAACAATATATATGTAATCAAATAAACATATTATACATTCATTATTTTCAATAATTTCAACTTTTATTAATAGATAAATTAATGTTACTATTTTTTAAATTCAACTTTAATTTCTGTTCAAAAAGTATTTAAGATTTTTATTTATTGAAATAACATCCTCCTATTCAAATTCTAATTATTTTTTTAGATATTCTTTATAATATAAATTATATTTTTAGCATAAACTAACTCATTCTTTTGGAATAATAATTTAATTTGTGATTTTTTTAAATGAAGTAATAAATCTATATATTTGTATTCGGATTAAAATGATTTTAGAAAAGGAAATTAGATAATATCGTAAATCAATGATAATAATCAATAATTCTTTTTTATTATCTGTTTCATTCAATTTAATATCTTCATTAAGTATTATGTAATAAGAATGATAGAATAATGTATTTAATAAGGATATAAATAAATGTATTGTTTAATATAAGGGTATTGATGTTAAATTTTAATTATGAATAATGTTTTAAATATAAATTATAAAATTAATATATGGGGAAAAAGAGAATTGTAGAAGAAAATTAAAATGAAGAGCCAGAAGAAGTCTAAGAGGTGATTGCAAAAGCAGACAATAAAAAATAAAAAAAAATTGCTAAAAATTAGAATAAAATAAGCAAAGATGTTGATTTCATTTCATTTTTAAAAGAGGATATTCGATTTTTAATTTAACATAGAAATAAAGAGAATGAAGAAAAGTAATAAAAGGCTGAAGAAGTATATAATAAAATAGAAGGTATTTTATATTAAATTGCCTAAACTAAAATTGGAGGTAGAACAATTTAATTAGTAATTAAATGTGCAGATCAAAATATAAGATAATAAATATTTTCAAAATTATTAAATGATAAACAATTTGGAGAATTATTATAATCAAAATATGGTCACTATATTGGAATTACTATGGTTAGAAATATGGTTCCTGAATTTAGAAATTAATTTTTTGAGATTTTATTAAAAAATGCTAATCATTATGTAGCTTAAGGGGATGCAAGTATTGTTTTAGATAGATTCTTAACAAGAGAAGCAACTACTTAATAAATCAATAAAGTAAAATAATTGTTTTTAAATCACAGTGAAAAAATTGATAATTTAGCAATGAAAATAATAGAAAAAGGAATTCATAATCATTTACTTAGTTTATAAATTTTAAAAGTGGCATTACCAAATTTAGTTCCAGAAGAGAGATAAAAAGTTATTGAATACTTTTAATAATTAGAAAATCTAGATTATCTTAGACATAAAGATGGCATTTCAGTATTAATTAATTAAATATTTAGATATTTTGTGCAATATTAAATGTTACAGATAAGAAAGAAAGGAAGAACTTTTTAAAAAATATATAAACATACATGTAATAATCTTAAGAACATTTACACAGAAATTCTTAATTTTATTTAGCATTATAAAAGGTTATATTTACATATGATGACACTAAATAAGTTAATAAATCTATTTTACAAGATATCTTACCTGAATGGTTAAATTCTATTCATGTGTTTAAAATAATTTAATCTATTTATTAACCTAAACTTAGAGATGACATAAAATTTGATTCAATTGGTTTATAAAACACAGTGAGTTTAAAAGATGATGAAATTAGAGTAAAAGAACTTTAGGATTATTGTTTTGAATCAATTTTGAATTCATTGTAATAAAGTGAAACCAATATCTTATTGGAAAGCAATATAAATTAATTTATTTGCTACTTTATTTAATATATCATTAAGTATTCATAAATTTAAGCATTGGACTTCATTAAAAATTAGATTAAATAATTACTTTATTTTAAAGTTGACACTATTTTCAGCAGAGAAGTAGAATAAAATGGAAATTATTGGATATTAACTTAACCAGAAGCTTAGAGAATTGCTAAATGTCTTATACAATAATAAGAAATTGCTGTATTAATAATATATATATATTAAATTAGTAAAGTGAATTCAAAGAGATTATTGATAATTACTGTTAAAAAATAAAGAGCCTTTTGATATAGAATTTGAAAATAACACTTATAAGTAAAGCAATATACTTATTATTGGCATTAATAGAGAATACAAATTTAAAAGAATAAGTTCTCTAAGATGTTAAGAAAAATAAAAAATGGATAGATAAGTTGGAGAAAACATAATCTCTCCAAATATTGTATAAATATATATGATTTTGTATATTATTAAATATCATTACAATTATTTTGATACTGATTTTGATATTGAATTTAAGAAGTTAATTAAGTTTAAAAAAATAAATGTTTTAATATAAGGTAATTGCATTTTTTTCACATATAAAATAAGCAGTCAAATCATTTGAATCTGAAGTGATCTCTACAGCTTATTTAAGAAAAAAGGAATTAGCAACTTTAAATACAATGCTCTTTACATTAAAGGATTAAGATAATTATTAAGAGATACGCAAAATGATAAAAGATGTTTTACCTCCTGTATAAAGCATCACAAAAATCACAGATTTGAAAGATTATTCAAGAATAGCTTATAAATTAGATATGAAGAAAGATTCTTTGATTTTGGAATAACTTTTAACTTTGATATTGCAAGATTAATTTGGTAATTTTGTATTGAAAGACAAATTAATTTAACATATAATTCAAAGTATTAAAATAAGTATATTGGATCCAAAAGTCTAATAATTAATGCAATAACTTTAATTAAAGGAATCTGAAGTTTAAAAGAAATATATAAAAATATATTTAGATCTTATTTAATAGAAAGTAAATTAAAAATAAGATAGTTCTGAATCATAAATGAATATATAAAATGTTGCAGAATTAGGTTAATAAGTATTGAAATCAGAAAAAAGATAATAAACTCTAGATTAAATAATAGTTTCAAAATAAGTAAGACAGAATCAATAAATTCTATTTGAACATTTTTCTTAACCAAGTATTGAAGAGATTATGATCATCTTACCATAAATACATTTGTTTCCAGGAAGATTAAAATCAAATTATATTGAAATTTTGAATAAGTACCTAAATTAATTAAAAGTCTCTCCAAAAGAGGAGGGTAAAGTTTTAACTTAGCTTAATTAAAGTAATTAGATCTGTTAACTTAGTGATTTTAAAGAATTCTGAATTTTTTAAAAAAAGCAATATTTCTTTTATTAACATATTGAATTAGATCTAAATATAGGGATTGTTGGAATCATAAATAAATTAATTATTATACTTAATTACATATTCAAATAGTTTAGAGTATTTTAAATAAAATGAACAATAGTTTATTGATTACATTATTAAGAATTAAGCAATAAATATGAGTTAAATGGTTGCTTATTTCTTTCATTTATCATAAATTTATAGATAGATAGGTGATTTTAAAGTAGAATTATTAAAATATTAATGTACTTATTTTATGAATAATCTATCTAAATGTGATTCAAATTAATTATTTTTGATAATAAAATCATTAAGAATATGTTAGAATATAGAAGAAGTGGTTATATTGAATAAATAAATAGAATAGAAAATTTAGGAAGGGGCATTAAATTAAAATCATGATGCATTAATAAATTTTGTAGCAAATAAAATCAAGTAAACCTAAGTATTATTTATGCCTGAAACTGCTAAAATAGTAAATGTTACATAGAGAAATTTTGGAGAATGGTGTCACTTAATTTAATAAATAGGATCACTAAAAACTTTAGAATAGGATTTAATAGATAAATTTAATAAAATACATATTAGTTTAAGAGAAAAATTAGGATAGAGTTAATTATACTATTATTTTGCAGCATAATTTATTTGTGGAGTTAATGATGAATAATATTTTATAGAAAGAATAAATTAGACAAGACCATTTCTATTAATTAGAATTTTATATGATATTGCTTAATTTCCTACGATTCATTATGAAAAATTAAAATAGAGAATTATTGAGAAGATAAAAGATACACCAGATTATTTGACATAAGAATTTAATAAATTAGACAAAGGATTATTAAGTTTTAGTATTTTGACAGCATCATTATTGGAAGATCAATCATTTTATAATTATCTATTTGATAAATACAAAAGAGAAATAGAATAATTTAGTGAGGAATTGATAATAAATAATAAGAAATTTTAAAGAAATAAAATAATAGGTAAATCATCTGTAAATTTTGTAACTAATTAAACATTAATACAATTTTATTAAGCTTTAAGATATCATTAATGTTTAACAAATGAAGAATCAAGTTATTTAGTAAAATTAGAGACTTTAATTAAGGAATATAGTTTAACTTAATAAGTGATGCCTTCATATATAGAGAGTGTTGTTGAGTCATGTTTAAAAGAAGAGAAAGTGGAATATATTAGAGATTATTGTGAAGTTTTACCTTTTAGGATAGATTTTTATATTCCAAGTAAGTAGATTGGGATTGAATGTAATGGAGTGTCTCATTATTATTTGGATTAATTAAGAAGAGGGGATGTTTTAAAAATGAAGGTAATAATTTGTTTGGATTGATTTAGTTTTTTGAAGAGAAAATGAATATAAAAATTAGTGTGATACGTTCTGGTTGTGATAATATTTAGGAAGTTGTATAAAGTATAATAAAATGATTGATATTTTCATATATATGTGAGAGGGTTGATTGATGGCAGAAATATATTATAAAATATATAAAGTGTATTAAGTTCATTAATTAGTCTTATTGAGTGGGGTTTCAAAAGGCATCGTGTTCTTGAGCAATTTAATAGCCTCTATCAATAGAACGATAAAAGGATGCTTAAGATATTTACCTGTCTGCTTAAGTGTTTGTGATGGTTTGGATTCGAACTTCGAGTTTCTATTATTATCTTGGTTATGGTTTGCTAGTACAAATGCCCATGTTTTTAATCGTTAGTAATATTAATAATAAATGAATTGCGCTGTTTGTGGATTAAATTTTGAAAGGAAAGATAAAGGATGTTAGTAAATGGAATGTTAACAATGTAAATTGAAATATCATCGTTTCTGTTATGGATACAATAATTTGGATGGAGTATGTGATCCATGCTAAGATATAGCAAAGAAACCATTATGTTGTATTTGTGGATAGAAAGGTTTATTAAAACGACTGTCAGATTAGAGTGGAGTATATGTGCATGTGTCATGTGCTATATTTGCATCACATATCTAGGTGATCAATTATCACACAATGACATTTGCTACTAAAAGTTAAATAGACAAAAAAACTAAGGAGAAATGCTCAAATTGTGGAAAAAGTGGTGCAAATATCTAATGTTTGGATTGTTAAGCTTATGCTCATCCTCATTGTATTTTTGTAGAATAAGTGGAGAAAGCATAAGAAGACATAGAAACAGAATAGTGGATTTTCCATTTAAAGTTTTAAGCAAATAATTAAGATCCAAATTAATTAGATGTAGAAGCAGGTGAGATTAAATGTGAATTAAAAGAGATTTAAGATGCTTTTTATAATGCATTTGATAAATTTTAAGATAAATCAAAGAAAAGAGGAAATTAGACACAATAATATAAGGAACATGTAAAAAATACTTTAGAATCTATTTTTGATAATTATACACTATAATAATGCAATCAACAATGGTCATCATAAAATAAGATAGAGAGTTATTGTTAAGTTCATATGGAAAGTCATCGTTTATTTTGTATATGTCGTAAATCTTTGAATAATAAATAAATGGTATAATGTGATCATTGTTATGAATGGTATCATTTTGGATGTATTAAACGTAAGAATGTAAAAGATGATAGTTATATCTGTGAAGCATGTAAAGGATGGAGTGCAAAGAGAACAAAAATAGATTTAGAAGATCCAAAATTACTGAACTTTGAAGATTTAGTTGTACCTAAAAGTGTTTACATTTTACATTTGATAGATTTACTTCCATTATTATTATACATTGAAGCTATTATGAAGAGATTACCATCTATTCCATTAGATGAAAATGATTATAGAAATATCAAATTTTACAAACTTTTCTTAGCATCATTACCTATCAAACCTTCTACTGTTATACAATTAGATAAGATTTTACTAAAAGAAAAACTATAGGAAGAATTAAAATAGAAAATGTAATCTCTAATACCTACTTAATTAGAATAAAGTGAATTATTTGCAGAAGAATTAGTTAAATCATTTAAATTTAAAGGTTATTATTTTGAATTGGGTGATAATAAACTTATTAAATCATTTGTATTATCTAGAAAAGATATTAAAGTATAGATTTAAAAAGGAATTTCTGAAGGTTATTTGATGGAAGATACTTTTAAGATTCTTAATGAAAATATTACAGATAATTAAAAAATATTTAAATCTCCTAATGATAATTTAGGTTAACTTATTAATAGATACAAAATTGCATAATAAATAAAAACTACTTTAAGATCTTTATTTGAAGCAGAAACAATGTAAATTGAATATCCTGTTATTGATAATCAACTTGATTTAACTGTTTATAAATAATTAATTTTGATTAAAAATTAAAAAAATAAACCTAATAAATTGAAATTAATAGATTTAAAAAAAATGGCTAATCATAATAATGTGACTTTGGGATGTCTAAAAATTATTGATAAATTATTAGAAGAACTTAATTTATTGGAATAAGATAATGTTTAGAATTCTTATAAAAAAATTATAGAATTCCCAGTTAATAGTGATACTCTTACTAATTAGTTATAATCTTATTTTGAATAAGAATTTATTGATGAATTCAAAGTAGAATTGGAATTGAAAATTGAGAGTTTCTGTAGATTAACTGAAAAAGAATATACAGGAGTATATATATATGAAAACATTTAAAAGGCTGCTAAAGATTCGATTGTAATAAGGAGTGTATATAATCAATTATAAGAAATTCATTAGAAATGTTAAAATTAAAAAAAAGTAACAATTTAATTTTGTCATGAAATATTAGATTTGATGTCAAAGTGTTTATTAACATCAATGTATATTGAAAATCAAAAGACAAAATTCCTGAAATTCAGAGAACTCTACAAAAAGTTGAATGAATCAATAACATTAGAATAATTAGATGAAATTGAACATGAATGTTTTTAACTTGGATTTGATATGGATGTAGAACAAAGAAGATAGTAATTGCTTTAAGCATAAGAGATTATTCAAAATATATAACCTAGTTTATGTGATTCATTGGAGGAATTCAAAAAACTTAAATCTCTTGAATTGGATACATATATAAGATAAACTGAATAACAAATTGATTTTGTGAAGTAATTATATTATTTGGTATATAATTCATATGATACATTGCCTAAGATGATTTAGAAAGTAAAAGATATCTCAGATTTAGATTTTAATAATGAATTACTATATAAAGTTATTATACCAGAAGTAGTTTATGATGAAATGAAATCAGTTGTAATGAATTTTAGATAAATTAAATGGAGATGTGAATGTTAATAAATCCTAGATCAATCAAATTAAATGATGATTTAAGGGGGTAATAAAAAATATAATATCAGTCAAATTATTCATTTGTTAAATGCAGATCCTTAAATCTAAGATCCATTTTACACTTAACAACTTTAGAAGATCAAAAAAGAATATGAGAGTTGGATTATCAATTTGTAAGAGTTTGAGAATCAATTGACTGGTCAAGTGGCTCCTCATTTTAATTAATTAATTAAATTAATTAATAAGAATTAATATTAAGATAATAATTTGTAAACTAAATTGTGGTAATATTACATTTAGATGCTTTGGATGTAAAAGACAGAAGAATTTCTTGAAGCCAAAGCTAATCCATAAGCTTACAAAACATTGATATCTTGTGCTACATTTGCAAATATAGATTAAAATAATGTTTTATTGTTGAAAATTAAAGATCATTTATTCATAATGGATGACTTAGGTAGAAAACTTAAAGAATATTAAGAATAAAGATTTCTTTGGGTTAAGAGTAGAGAATAAATTAATAATTTATAATCATATAAATCTTACTATAAGTATTTGGAAAATAAACCAGATGCAGAGTAGATTAATTAAATTTATAATCAAGCTAAAGAGTATCCAATATTTAAAGTAAAAGATTTAGCTGAAGATTTATAAGAAGTACGTTAAGTGTTATAATAATATAATGATTTAGTGTAAAAACAACCAGATAATAGTTTATACATTTAACAATTATAAAAGATAAGAACATATTATTGTTGTTGTTTTTTGAAAGTAAAGAATTTCTGTGTTTAATTGATGTACAATATGATAAAGTAATAATCTTTAAAATGTTTGAAATAATTGAATCCTACAGAGTAAATCTTATAAAGATTGGAAGAAATAAATCTCTTGGTTGCTTTAGGAGGTGAAGAGTGGTTTTAAAAGTTAAGTCTCACTTATAAAGTGAAATAAGAGAATACAAACAATTCGGATTTTAAATTTATTGATTGTGTAAGAATTTATTATTATATATTTATAGAGTTTATCAGATGATTTTGAATGGATTAGATGGATGGAAGAGAGTAGTTAAAATATAAGTGAGAGTTTTGGTATAGAGACAAAAAAACAATAGAAGGAATAAAAGATAAAGAAGAAAAAGTAATAGAACTCTAAAGTTATGGAAGGTATTACTGAAGATATGAGATAAACTCAAAGACTTGATTTATAAGTTTGTTTTAAAAAGTTCTCTAATTGGAAATAAGTAAATGAATAATAGATACGTAATTTGGAAGCATCAGTTTTTATGGAATAAAGTTTCGATAAAGAGAAGTATCTAAAAGAAATTGAAAAGATTAAAACAGTTATCAAATAAAATAAATAATTAGAGTATATATTTAATTTATCTTAAATAGATTAAATTATGAAGAAATGAAGAAAGCCTATAAACAATATCTCCATAAAAAGAAATCAAATGGTTAATAATCTAATAGTAAATAAACCTTGTGTTTGGAGATTGTTAAAGTCATTAAGAAATAATAATAACCATAAGTTCCTTAAATTACAAGTGCTTAAAAATTAATATCTCAACATTCAGTCAAAAGTGAACCTGAGTTAGAAAAGAAAGTGAAACCTGAAACTCCTAAATAACCTACTATTATTGCTCAACCAATTCCAATTACAAATGATGTTCTCTTATATAATCCAGATGGATAGATTGATACACCATGTAAAAAGTTAAAAAAATAATTAATGAATTTAGGAGAAATCAATTTATAAATTAAGAAAAAAGTAAATGATACAAGAGAGTCATTTCTCATTAAACCATAATTATTAACTTATGAACATCATATGGCTTAACATTTTCCAAAAACTGAAAATATTACAATTACTTGTGATACATTTTCCCCTGTTAAAGAAGTTATGGAATATTTTACATAGAGAAAATCAGGTCAATTTAGAATGATGATTGGATGGTTATATTCAAAAGATTTAAATGTAGCTGGAGATTTATTTAAATTAGCAGATAAATTAAAACATTCTAAATAATGTGTTGGAACTAAATAAGGTGATGTTGGATTAACCTTGATATACTATGATTATTTGAATAAACTTAAACCTACTACTAAATGGATTATAATGAAAGAAGAATTAGAGTAAACAATTTTTATATATTTTTTAGGAATTAATTAGTAATGGATAACTTACTTAAATATCATAATATAGAGAAATTTAAACCACATTTATGTTTTGTATATTATGTAAAAGACTTTAAAGAATGTACAAATACAATATTGCCTCAACCTGTTCAATATATTAATGTATTGAAACACAATCAATTCAAAAGAATAGTTGAAAACCATAAACAATAATAGAAAAAATAATCAGGATAATCAATTCCATCAAAGAAAAAAGAATTAGAACCTATTTCTGATGAGGAAAACAATAATGGATTTTAGTAGAAATAAGATGTCCATTCAATGCTCATGGAAATACCTGGCATCCTCAGTTTGTTAAATTAATGATTGATAATATATATATATTGGCAATGGGCATGGTACTCTGTCTTTTATTTAATTATTTATGATAATTAATAATATAATTATTTTTATTATTCATTACATTAATAACATAATAATTTATTATAAATTAACAAATATATGAACCCTAAAGATTTCTTTGAAATTACACATTACTCATTATAAGAAATTTAGTAAATTCCACCTTTCAAAAATAATCTAAGCACATTCAATAAATAAACTTATTCTATTTCATCAGCTTAGACTGGTAAACCTCATTCTTTAAGCAAATTAATTAATGAACCTATTTATTTTATTAATGATGGCCATTTGTATTTGGTAGGTCGAAAAGAAATATAATAAGGCAAAACATATGTTGGATATTCAGTTCAATATTTAACCTTAATTAAATATAAAGGTTTATATGAAATGGATTCCATTACTATTGAAGTATATAATAAATTATATAACTATTAGACAAATCTAGAGTCTTTAAAAAAGAATAAAACATATAGATAATTATCATCTTCATATTTTGAGAGAATTAAAGATGGATAAGAATTACTAATATTTAATGAAAGTAAATTAGAAGAATAGGATGAATATTCTTTAAGTTATGTACTAAGTTATAAGATTTAAAATTCAGCATAATTAGTGTAAGTTTTATTTTATAATAATTCAATAGTCAAGAATAAATAAAATTGGAGAAAAAATAACAACATACTTTTAAAGCATTTCAACCTTTTGAGTCTCATTATTCAATGGTTAGTGAAAATGTATATTAAAATCTTTATTTATTAGTTTCCTGAAGTTTTTCTAGAGTATTAATGTTTAAATGTATCATCATAACCTTTGGAGATGAAAAATATTGAATTTAAAGTAGAAAATATAATGTCTATTCAAAGATTAGTATCAATTATTAATTATATATATATAGAAAGATTACTAATTACCAGTTGTCTTAGGTTAGGATGAATGTTTGAAAATAATTTATAGAATTTTAATATAAACATCAGATTTGAAGGCAATTTATACTGTATTGACTTAAAAGAGTAATTGTTGAGCTTATCTATTAATATTAGAGGATTTGACTGAGTATGATTTGAGGTTGGGATAAATTCATTTAGAATGGGGAACATGTGGTAATTATTTTGGAACATAAAAAACTTGTTTGGTCAGGATTTATCCAATTAATCTAAGACCTTCAAAATCAATTTAAATTGAAAAAGAAGTTATAACAACTATAGAAATTGATATTGAATTAGGAATCCTATTTGATGTTCCTTAAATTGATTTAGCTATTAAATTAGAAGAATTGGAAATGAAAGCAATTAAAATTGTTGGAATGAGTTAAATGGTAAACCTTTTTTTATATATAAAATAGAAATTAAATTATCCTCCTGGAATTAGAACAAGAAAAATTAAATTAGATGTTGTGGGTTATAACTCTGGTGTTCATTAAATTAAAGGAATAAAGTTATATGATCCAAAAACTCTGAAAAACATTTCATATAAAAATTTTCTTTCTGTTTTTGTTGTAAATAAATAGCCAAATTAAAGAGCCTAATAATTAAATGCTTAAGAAGTAAATTTGTTAGATTTAGAAATAAATTAACCTAAAATAATTGTAGAATCGAATTTACTGGATTTAATTTGATGATTATAAATATAATTTATAATTAACATAAAAAATATCAACTCAAATTGAAATATATCAATAAATGAAATTAAAAATTTGAATTCAAACAGAATTGATAAATTACAAAGTATTTAAATGAGAATATGGTAAAAACAGTAAACATAATCAAGAATCTCTTTATTCATTTGACCTAATGTTATTTCAAATAAGATTTGGATGATATTTTTGGTTGTAAAAATGGTGCCTAAATCACTTTATTTACATTATTAATACAATAATTTAGAAGAAAAGGTACAAATTTTATTCTATATTCTGAATTATATTAATTATGTATAATTGAAAAATCATTTAGAAATATTATATAAATTTATTCTCTTCTATAAGTTTTACCTAGTCTTAAAAATAATTCTATGATGTTAGGTTAATTTTCAGATAGTTTTGATAGAAGTGTTCCCTTTCTAAATATTCTTGCTTGTTTAATTATTTTGTGAAATAATGATTGTCTTTGAATATTACTTAGATAGAAATAAGATATTTTTTAGAATTTATATTATGGACAAATTTTTCTAAATTTTTAATATCCATGACATTTATTTTTTCCTTTTAATATACTGTTGAAGTGTTACTAACTCAAATATATAAAAAATATTTTTTTGAGTGTTATGTGTGATATTAATATTCATTTGGCTTTCAATCTTTCTGCTCTACATAAAGAACAACCTAAAGACATTTCTTATCCATTAGGTTTATGAGGTATTCCTAAAGGACATTTACCTAGTCCTGGACATGGTTTGGTCATATTAGTTTTGATATTTCTATGACAAGGATCACAATAATGAGTTGTACCACTTAATAATAAAATTAAAATTATACTGACACCACCATAATGCAATTGAACAACAATGTCTACATTTAAAATCAATATAATCTACTCCATGTTTATTACATTTATCTTCAAGAGTTAATAATGGGCAGCATTTTGTACAAACTAAATCTTCTTATTTAAATTCAACTTTAGGATCTTAATCTGCTGCTTATTAACAATTCTTTAATCCTCCAAAATATGGTTTTTTACATTTAAAACATAAATAATAACAATAGATATGCATAGAATAATCTAAAGGTTTTTAATAAAATTAATGAGTAGGATCCAATAATTCTTTATCTTTTTCTTTTTCTTCTAATTTTAATCTTTGTAAACATAATTCTTAAACTTCCTTCAATAAAGCTTATCCTTCTTCAATAGACTTTTTGAAATGAGGTACCTAAATATCCAAAAATTTATTGCATAAAGGACATTTCATGAAATTAAATACAATTCTTGGACCATTCCATTTAGCATCTAATTTTTATCTTAAACAATCTTCATGGAATATCTAATTGATAAATAATAGTAATTAAGATTTACATGTCCACAAGTAGTCTGAACACAAGGCTATGATTTTAATGCTTCTGTAAAACATATATTACAATAATCATCCTCATTTTAATCTTTAGCACATTTTTCATTTAGACAAGGTAAACATTAAGTATTCTTTAATCCTTAACAAAAATGTCCACATTATAATTTGATTGTACATAATTTTTTAGCTCTATTTTAACATTCTTATTATTAACAAATTATTTATAATGCTTCAGGTTGATTCTTTTATATTTCTGTTGGTTAATCACATAATCTGCATTTAACAGCTGCCTTATTTATTTTATATTCTTCACAAGTCATATTTGTATGATAAGGTACACTCATACAATTTTTACATTATTCTGTATGACATTTTGAACATTTAAATCTATTTTCTATATAATGTTTTAATTGTTCTCCTTAAACTAATTTACCATTTTAATCTTAAATTTTCTCTTAAATATTCCCTTTCTAAAAACAAAATCTCTCTTTACAATTACAACATTCTATAATATTCTAAAGTGATAAATTGAGTTTCTCAGTTAATTGTTCAAAAATTTCATTTCCCAAAATCTATTTAATCTCTTAATCTTTGAATCTTTCTCCACATAAACAAGTAACATTACTTTTCTTAGGTAGAAAGTCTTCCTTACAAATCTTAAACATGCAATCTTTACAAATAATATGTGAACAATTTTCTAAATACCAAACTTTATCAAAATCTGAATTAGCTTCAAATTACTTCTTGCATTTTTCACATTACACTGTTTAAGAAGGTACTTTCTATAAAATTGGCTATTATTATTGTGAATCTTTTGTTTTTAAATTGATACTTACAAATCATTAACATCATCTCTAATCTGGATATATATACCTTAGCTTCTGCTTTCAATACTCTAAGTTAATCAACATTAGCATTTTGAATGTCTTTTCTCTCAATGTATTTCATAAAATCACTGTATGCACTATATACAGGACAAGTATCAATATGAATCTCCATCTCTTTCTCACTTTTATAATGACAAGAAAAACCACAAGCACAAACAAAAATATCAGGTTCTTGTATTTATTAGAATTATTGCATAATAATAAAATATCAAACATTATTATAGATTGAAACTTATTTAAATAAAAAAATATAACCAGAATATTTCAGAAAATTATACATACATTCATTATGTTTAATTAACAAATTTGCTTGGAACAATATCATCTTTATCTTTTTCATATACAATTTTCAATACACCATTTTCAATTCCAAAATGTTTCCATTTTCTTTCGAAATTTTCAGGAATTCTAAAACTTAAAGTAAATTCACCATATTTTCTCTCTTATTTCTTAATATGATCACTTTATTCTTCTTAATAAGGTTTTTTTCTATTTCCCTTAACAATTGTAACTACATTCTATCTATACATTTCAATATCTTCTTCATTAATTCCTGGTACATCCATATAAATAATATATTTATCATTAGCAATAATATCAGTAGCAGGTGCAAATGAATCAGGTCTAGCTAATATTAATCCAGATTGATCAATATTTGTTTAAGGAATCTTCAATTCTCCATCTTATAAATCAGCCTCCATTTAAACAATTTTCTTAACATATTAATTATCCGTATCAATTAATTTAACATTTACTTCTCTTTTAAAATACTAAGTAAGTTTACTAGTAGCATATTATAGTATATTTTCACAAACAGAGAATTATCTATTAACAGGAACAAAAACTGCTTTTAACCAATATTTTAATAAAGAGAAAACCCAAGGATTAACATCTAATCCTAATTAACTATCATCACTAACTAAACAGACATGTCTTGTATATTATGTTTTAAACCAAAGAACATGTTTTTCTTACAATTCATTAATTCTAGGATTAGTAGCTGCAATCTTAGTTCTTTAAATTGATCCACCAGTTGAATATATCTAAGTTACTTATGTAGTCCAAACATGTTGTAATATTTCAGCAGTTTCAATTTCTTTTAAATTATGAACTACAATTATTTCTCTAAATGTTTTTGAACTATTTTAAATATATCTTGATAATCTATCTAAATATCTCTAATCAAGTGAAGTAAAATCATTTACAACACAAATGAAATAATCACTTAATTCAAATACTAAATCTATAATAAAATGTTCTGTTGCTTCTTTTTCAACAATACTCATAGCTGATTAAATTTTAACAGGTGAATAACTTCCAGCAGTATCAACTAAAATTAATTAAGTACCTGAATCAACATCAACATGTTTAAATGATATTCCTTTTGTTGTAACTTTTTTACCTGATGGTAAATTAGATTAAGTGAGATTATTTAAAACAAAAGTTTTCCCTTTATCATACAATCCTACAACGGCAACTGTAGCACCTTCCCATTTAATTTAAACTTTGTTATCGTTATTGGCTAATCCAACCAATTCTTTATTTGCCTAGAACTGTTTACTTATATATACTGTCCACCCTTATTATACATTATTTATTAGATCTATATCAAGAATCCAATCATAAACTTGTGTTTCATCTATTCCTTCTTATGTATTATATTTAATTGGATCATTGAATATATTTTCTTGAATTTTGTCATTCAATTTTGATTACTCTTCAAAATCATAACTTGTTATTATATTTGATTAAAGACTTTTAGTTTCTACATTCAAATTATGATTGTTATGATTGAATTACAAGAATCTACCAGTTTGACGTAATGATCGAGTTTATTAAAACTTTTCTGATGTCTCTAGATCTTTGGATATACTATTGATTTGCTTTTATAGACTCTCCTACTCTTTCAGTCTGTAATATATTCATGCACTTACAGAAGCTCTTCCTGATGAGTTATTTCATCTAAAATCATCATTTTGTCATCATTTCTAACACTCATCTCGTAGTTAATCATTTCCATAATCTCATATAGTTCGTTAATCGTCTTAGCATCTTTAGTCATTTTGTTAAATTATTTCAAAATTTCCTCCTCTTCTTTTTATATATCTTTTAACATCATCACTAGAATTGCTATTTTCTATTTAAGATAATTACTGTTACTTAAGTTTTATCTGCAATAACTTTTCTTAGTGGTACTTCCTAGAACAAAGAAGACATTAACAATAAACAATTATTTTTTAATCAAATGTAAATAATAATTTATTATTCATTCTAACCAATCCAACAATTCAGGAGTGAAATAAGTGATAATAATATCAATCCCTGATCTAATGAACCCTTCCATATATTCTAATACTACTCTCTTCAAATCGAACAATTTCTTTTCTGCACCAGCATGTAACATAGAGTATTCCCCACTAACATGATAACATGCAAGTAATGTATCTGGATGTCTTCTCTTTATTTCTGCAGCTATATCTAAATATGCAGTTATTGGTTTAACCATCAAATAACCTGCTCCTTCCTTCAAATCTCTCTCTGCAGCCTATAAAGCCAATTATCTACTCCCTGGTGGCAATTGATATGAAGATCTATCAAACTTTTAAGGAGCTGAACAACAGACATCTCTAAAAGGACCATATAATGCTGAACAAAATTTAGATGAATAAGACATAATTGGAACTCTCAAATTTGGATGTTAATCTAACAATTCTTTAATTGCTCTAACTCTATTGTCCATCATATCAGATGGTGCTACAATATCAGCTCCAGCCTATGCATAAGATAAAGCACATTCACTCAATCTTTTTATACTGGCTTAATTATCTAAGTATCCATCTTTTGTTAATATCCCACAATGTCCATGAGATGTATATGCACACAAACACACATCAGTTATTAATAACAATTAAGGAAATACTTATTTTAATAATCTTAATGCTTTATGAACACATGATTCCTTTCCTAATCCTCCTGCCATTGATCCAAATTCATCCTTATCTTCATTTCCAATCACTCCAAATATTAATACTGCTTTTAATCCTTTTATCACCAAAGGTTCCAGTAATTCTTTTAATAAATCAACTGAGTATCTATAAATATTAGGCATTGAATTTATTGGTTGTTTTTGATTCTCTCCATCAACTATAAATAATGGATAGACTAATTAGCTCTTTCTAGGTAATTAGCTATTCCATAATTTCTAAGTTGGATGAACGAATAGTGGATGTAATTTGTCCATAAATTATATTTATATTAGATAAATCAATATTTTTATACAAATATATTATCATCATAATTTTGAATTATGATAAATTATGATAAACTATCTTATATAAATTATATATATAGATAATTTTAAGATTGTTAATTATATATATATCAAAAGATAATGAATATTGAAATGGTAATTTTAGGTTATTATCTTAAAAAATTTATATTATGAATAATCATATTTTGAAGAGTTTTTAAATTTCATTTTTTTTGTGAAAAATTGTTAAAATTTCTTATTTAATTATTATTATTATTATTTAAAATGAAATTTTATAACATATATATATTCATTATAATGACAATTTCTTACTTAATATTGGTTTAAAAGGGATAGATTAATAATATTAAATTTAATTTGATTTCTTTTTTTTCTCTTATCTTTGATGTTCTTAATACAATCGATCGAATGGATTGGATTCTAATTAAAATTAAGTCACATATGAATTATAATCTGATTATGGTTTCTTTATTAATGATTCAGATTTCTTATTCATATGTGATATTGAATGTTCTTTCACATCTGAAACTGATTTTACACTACTATGATTATATAATCTTTTAAAGACTTTTTCATTTTGTCTTTAATTTCCTTAATTATTAATCACAGGAGTAAATGTACATTAATCTAATTCAATTTATTATAGTTCCTCTTATTTCAAAGCCATATTATTCATTTTCTCGAAATGATGATTATAAAGTCTCTCCTCTACTGAAATACCATCTTATTATTACAATTTCATAGGAGAGCTGATTAATTAAGGACGATAAGTAAATGATGAATCTTCATTATTTCTAGGTGTTCTATTTCTTTAAGTTAATGCATTTTAATAGAGTCTATCAAACGGATTTTCAACTGATTGATTATTACTAATTGACTTTGTATTAATAGATGGTTTAAAAGTACAATCCTTTAATTCTTATTTCTAATTAAGTTCTTAAACTATTTGTAATTTAATTTTTGAGTCCATTGCATAATTGTTCAATCTAATATGAGCTGGAGAATTCAATTCTAAATTTTAACTCTTCTTTGTTATTTAAGGTTTAAACGTGCACTCCTTCATAAGATGATTGATTTACTAATCTCGTTTGACTATTTGATTCTCTTCATTCAATATATGTTATTCATATAAATGATTTAATTAAGAACTAGACTTTGTATGTATTTCACTAATTGACATTTTCCTTTATTAACTTTCTAATGGAGATTCTTACTTTTGATCTCCATTATTATTGTTCCATATCCTTACAATACGTGTAGATAATTAAATCAGTTATTCTCTATTTAAAGTAATCAAATGCATGAGAAGTGTTTCTTCCAAAGTACTTTTTTACAATTTAAAGGATTCTTAAAGTGCTAAGAGACCAAGATTTCTGCAATAAGTAGAAAACTCATTCAGATATTAAACCATAATTATTAAATCAGATAATTAAGGAAAATTTATATTATTAAAAATATCCATATAATAAGAACTTCATTTTCATTTGTGGATTCAACTTTATGCTATTAAATATGAAATAATATCTATATTAATTTGGAATATTCATAGTAAATTTAAATAATAAAATAATTGTAATGTCTCTACCTAAAATTATATTTTTAGGATATGGAGCTTAAATAGATATTAACATTCTTTACTATATATATTTACAAATCAATTTAAGCTCTATCTTTTAGCTGTCATTTGTTTTAGAAGAATATAACCTACAATTAGATATATTAATTCAACTATCAGCCATAATATTGCGTAATTGTAAATACTATCAGTGCAACTGGTGACAGCATTCTGAACAACTGAAATAGCTTTAAGAATTCCTTAATTTTAAAAGCATGTCTTATTCAATAATTATTATGTGTATTATGCAGTTTTCTTTAATCCTTCTTCATTATTCAATCCATATTAGAATACAAATTATGACAATATAACAACTATTGCCATTACTACTCCTAATATTACAATACTTTTTTCAAGTATTTCATTTAATTTAACTTTATATGTAACTTTTAATAATTTGAAGTTTTTAGTTTTGGAATTTGATTTGAATTCAACACCTAATTTAATAACAGCAAAAAATATAAATCCAATAGTAAATAGAATGAATGAAAAATAGCATACTACAAGTTCAAATACTTAAATAAAAAGACAAGAAATATAACATTATGAAAATTTATATCTAATTGCTTATTAACATTCATCTCCTTAATTTACATATAATTTCCTTAAAATATAGATTTTCATAGGATCATCATCATTATGATATTTTTCATAATAAGGTAAATTGGCAGTGAAGATATTATTTTCATTTATCAATTAACCATGAGTTGTTTCAGCTAACATTATTGCATCATCCTTCCAAGATGAATAACGATCACAACCAATATATTGAATTGTAGAAAATGGATATGATAATTTTGATTATTTGGTTGGACCTAATACTGTGTTAAAACAAGGTTTATCAGGAGCTATAATTAATTTATAAAAGTCTCCTGCTAAAAGATCTTCTTTTCTAGAGAAGGAAAATTTAGAATTCATAAATTAAATACCATTTTAATGAAGATCAACTTCTTAGGCATTATTTAATCCATTCTTACCATTAGAATCCTCATATTGAATACAATATTGTCTTCCATCTAATGTATATAATTTCTGTTATGCTGTAGTATCCACAAATTTACAAGGTTTAAGACATTATTGATTAGATGTTTACATATTAGGACAAATACATCCTCTATTTGTTCCAGGAAAATAACCTAGAGATGATAAACAAGTTTCACTCCCAGATTTTTCAGCAATATTGGTTATAACTTATTAAGTTACTTATTTTTATAAGACTTTTATAACTGTATAAGCAGAATTCAAATCTTCATAAAATTTATCTACAGGTAATTCTTACATTATAAGATAACCAAATATAAATGAAATGATCAAATTAATAAGTGTTAAATGAACAATTTGATTATTATTTTTAAGTTTTTGATTTTCATTCATAGCTCCTATGATTGCTATTCTATGATTTTTGAGTGTTTGTAGTAATGTTTAATCTTCAAATGATTTATCATTATAATTGATTGTTTGAATCATAAGATAATTATAATTATATTTTATTTTATATGTTTTTGATACTCAATTGATTCATCATTTAAATTGAATCAAAATACAAGTCATATTATCACAGCCAGTACCCACTATAAAATAGATATAAATATTTACTTGATGTATCTTTTGCTAACAATTAATCAAGCAATTTTTCAGTAGCCTTCTATAGATTTTGACTATTTTTCAATTCTTAATTAATAAAATTAAGTATTTATTAATGATCCCATGTTTCAAATACTCCATCACATCCCATCAATAAGAACCTAATAAAATTAAAATATATTTAAATTACTTATCAGCAGCAGTCAATTATGTTACTTTAACATCAGGTAATGCAGAGATTATCTATTCCTCAGGCTTAAATCTATTATCTTTTTTGTATTCCAAATCTCCTAAAGCTCTTGATAAAGAAAGATTTCCTTATATATTATTAAATATTAAACCATTAGCACGACCATCAGAAACAAAACCTCCAGCTCTCTCTATTCTCTTTTTCTCTTAATCGTCATCTGGCTTATGATCTTTACTCATGTCAAAAGGTTTTCCATCTCTATTTAAAAATGCTCTTGAATCTCCAGCATTAGCAACATATAAATTCTTGCCAACAATCAAAGCAACATTAGCAGTACATCCAGCCAAAGATGCTAAAACAATTTTGATATATATTACCTTCATCAGTTACTCCTCTTATTTTATTTAACTCATCTTAACCAGATGGCTCTTATAACATTTTATCAATTTTGAAAAATGTTTCTGTCAAAGCCTTTTCATAATTTTTTGATAGATAGTTTTTATTCTTCATCAATTCTTCTTTGAAATGTTTTTCTGCAAATATTGCTACTTCACTTCCTCCATGACCATCGAAAACAGCAAATAAATGAACATCTGGCTCTATATTTATATCTGAAATGTGAGCATCCTCCATTGTATTTCTCCATCCTAATTTATTCATAATTTAATACCTTGCATATGAGTGGCAGCATATTGGAGTACCTAATTTTAGCCTGTAACTGTAGTCTTCTCTGTTTTTGGTTGGCTTAGATACGGTCCCATTTAGACTTTATTATTTAAAATAGATATTTATTAATAATGTTCATTATTGCATATGCTCTTTAACTCAATATTTATTTAGGTAAATTATAAGATCCACTAATACTACCCAATCGAACTGGTATGCTTGTAGACATTTTTTATGATGTCATTGACTCCTTTAAAACTCGTAGAAATGAACAAATAGATTTACTTTATGTTGATCAACCTGATTAAGCCAATATAACTTTTAGCTTTCTTCGAAATTATAATTAAGAAAAGAGCATTGTTCTAACATAAGATGCAATTCAATTGGATTATTCTGAATATGATGTATTTCCTATGAGTTATACAAGTAGTTGTCAAAACCAATACTTACAGAAAATTATATTTTTATTTATCCAAGTCTTGTTGTTACACTTTTCTCTAGAATTGTATGGGAACTCTTTTTCAATTACATTATCATTATATTTCCTTGGATTATGCTTTATGCAAATTTTATGATTTTTTTCCTTTCAAAACAAAAGTATAGAACCTACTCCAAAAAAATACGTGTATCACTTTAAATTCTTGTTGGCAATCAAGAAACCAATCAGTAATTTAACCATTTAATCAATATAGATCTACCTTAATACTAAAAATCATGTTTATTATTATAACTTTTTTAATAAGTGCCATCATATTCATTGATTTTATATATGTTGTAGGAAATGCAATATAAAGACAAAATTTTAATTCTCTTAATGATTTAGCCATGAATCAATTTCAATTATGTTCTGTTAAAAATGATAGATTTGTCTCTGAAATGATTTAACGTTATAGAGACATTAGTTATCAAGAAGAAGAAAATATTAAATAATGCATTGACGTACTTCATTCCATCAATTATACAAGATGCTCTTTAAAAATGAAGATGCTGTCATTTTTGTAAGTGAATTCTAATATGGACTCTTTCTAAAGAACTATCCAGAATATACATACTTAAAGTACTAATTAAAGTACAACTCTTATAGAAGTTATCAATTATTATTTAATTAAACAATTGATTTTAATATCAGAAAAGTAATTATTAAATATTTAAACTAGGATATCAATGCCTCCATAGATTAATTATGGCCTTAAAAATATGATCTGGATGTTAGGAAGAAATATTTAGTTTAATTGGTCTATGTTAAATCTGCAGTAGTTTCCTTAATTTTTACTAATAAAACTTTTCTCACTACTAGCATCATGATATCGATAACTTCCATTCTTTTAATTTAAATATCAATTGTAAGAAAATAATGTAGATTATGTCGTAAAAAATTACCTTTTCCATTCATATCCCATAAAGCCAAGGTAATACGTACCAAAGAAACTAAAACAAATATGAATGATTCATAAATATTTATAACAGGGATTCTAGAAGAACTAAAAAATTGATTATTAATTATCTAAATTTTTAAATTATTACAGATATTTTATTTGTCTGGTTTAATTAAATTTTTATTTTAATTTGCTTTATGGAAAGTATAGGTTTTATCTATGAACCATAATATTAAACTAATATTTATTTATCTGTCGTCACACTAATACTAATAACAAATTAAATTATTATTTTCATTCAAATTTTTAAATTTATTTTGCAATTTTAATTGATACCTCTAACTTCATATAATTCTAATGCAATTTATTATCATGTTTCGTAAGTTTTAGAAATGATTATCATTACATAAACAAAAATATACAAACAATAGTTATTTAATAATTATTCACTTGTATATATATGTTTTTGAACTGATTTCTTTTCCTCCAACTTATGATATGATTTTAACTGTCGTAGTGTCCTTTTTTCTTGGAAAAGTCTAACAAGGTTTCTCAGAGGCATAATGAAACTCTTTCTTTATTAATTTTTTTCTAAATTATAACACTAAGGTTTTAGAAGCTGCATATTTGATTTTTAATCTTATGGCTGCCTAATTGTTAATATCTATATTACTTCTCTAATTTTCATTCCAGTTTAGAAGACTAAATGGAGTAAGGCTTATTTTTGATTTTTCGAAATTTTAACATATTATCTTTTTGTACTAGACCTCTTAGCCATGATTTTGAATGTAATGATAAATATTTTATAAATTTTATGCACCTTTATGTAATTAAAAGTTAAAAAGGGGGAATAAATCTTTAATTTCTATGTATTATCAAAAGGAATAAATTTTTAATACTCAATATAAGAATTAATTAATCATTCATTTTATTAAACCATAAAATTAATAAATTATAATATATATATATTTGATTATTGAATTACATAAATATATATATGATATTTTAATATTTAAACTGCACCTAATTTTTTGAATATGTAACAAATTAATTTGGTCTAATAACTATCTTATTCATTTATTACTTCCTTTTTCATAAGGGTAAAATTCTATATAAACATTTCTAAACTATTTTTTTATTTTATGATGCTGTCTGAAGTAATTAGTCAATAAAAAATTCCTCAAAAGGTAATTTAATACATCTTTCTCTTAATTATATCAAACATTAAAAAAATAGCATATGTCACAATAAGACAAATTAATAATGATCATAGGTATAAATTTTTTTATGTATATATATCTCATTTTATGATATTATTTCAATCAATTTAAATCATATACTTTTTCATTTACCTTCTCTCCACCAGTTTAAGAAATAATTTTAAACTAATATTTTATTTATGAAGCCTATTTAATAAGACAAGGCTTCTTTGATAAATATTTAAAACATTTTCTCATCTATTGCTACCTAAATTGGAGGATAATGGTTTTAGCACTTGCATAATTTATTTATAATTTTTGAGCTGCCTTAAAAAGTTATTAAATTGTAATACTTATTTTATTTTTAATCCTTCTTGAAATACAAGAGATCTCAAAGCCTCCTTACATGTAAATGACACCTTAGCATAGGCCCTTTTTTTTTACTACTGCTATTTTGGCATCTAATTTAGGTTTTATTCTTTAAATTTAATAAATTCATCAAGAATAATTTTCCTAATAAATATCTAAAACAAATAAATCTTTTTATGCAATAATAAATATAAATAAAGTAATGATGAATTAAATATTAAAAATATGATGACTGTTACTTTCTATATTTATATTCAGTTCAATACAGTGAAGATTATTCAAAATATTCTTTGCTCTGTAATTAAAAATGACAAGTAATTAATTATATATAAATAACATGTAAAGATATTTATACTTTGATATTTTAATTTTGAAATGGTTTTACTCTAATCATACTTAAAAATATTACTTATTTCGATTTTATAATTTAAGAAGTTAAATTTTTTTATAAAAATAATGTAACCATTAGATGATTTATGATAAAATTCTTTATCTAATTCATGAACAGTATTTAATAATTTTCATTACTTAATAAATATTTATTTAATATATGAATTTGTTTTTTAAATTAAAATATTAGGTTTAGAATTATGATTAATTATATAGATTATGCTTTAATATATAATTAAATTGTAAATTTTATAATATATCAAAAAATGAATTGAAATTCATTATTATTATATTCTGTTTTCAATATATAACCATTATCAAAAATATGAATTGATAATAGCTATAAATTTTAACAAAATGATTATGATATATATATATATATATATTGAAAAAATTCATTTAGATTGTTTTAGATATATGTTGAATAACAATAATAATAAAATTATTAATTATTTGTGTTCGTTAAATGTTTAAGCATAAAAAATCTCCTTCACTTTTAGACACAACAAGATAATCTTTAGAGAAATACAGTTTATTAATTAGTGATGTTTCAACAATAAAAAAACCATAAATAAGTCCGATTAATTTCAAAAAGATTCGTACTCCCTCAACTCTTGTAGAACCTATACAAAAAACTTCAAGATAATTATCCTAATAAATCTCTTCTGATACTATAAATGAAATTTTGACTATTAATCAAAAGATAATTGATTTGTAATAAAGAAAGTCAGTTTTGCTTTAATAATTTTAAAGAGTTGAATATTCTGATACTCGAAAGGCTATTCGTTATAATAAAGATTTTAATAATAAGTATTTCGATAAATAAAGCATTACATAGATGGAAAAGAATTGGACACATTATTAAGGATAAATGGATTAATAATATAAGTTTAATGGAAAAGGAGTATTGTATTATAAAAATGCCAAAGTTTTTGGAGTGTTTAAAGATGGTAATTTAGAAGGAAGAGCAACAATATTTGATTAAGAATATAAGATTAGAGTGGGATAATATAAATAAGGAATATTATAATAAATAGAATATCATTGATTTAATTTTTCAGGATCTTATAACTCGATATATTGGAATGAATAATCGTTATTATGTTCTAAATCATTTCCATTTAATTTTTATTCGAGTTCTTAATTGTTTCTTAGAATATAACTCAAGGCATCCTATGCAGCTGTTTGTTTTCTATTTCTAATTTTCTCTTCCTTTAAATATTATATATATATAAATTTACAATGTCTTATAATTATTTGTCTTTTTATTCTTTTTTTAAATATCTAATCATAGCATGTTTTTTGATTAAATTAATAACGATGACTTTTTAACCTATTTATTTAAATAATAATTTAGCTCTTAATCTTTAATTTAAAGCCAATTTTCTAAGAAATCTAATATTAGCAACTTTCTAAATATGATAATCTAAAATACCCTTTAAATTTATTCAATATTAACAAATAAAACTGGCATAAGTACAATAAACAATTTCCAAGCCATCCACAAAGCATATATAACATTAATAATAGCAAGTAAAACTTCAAAGAAGATAATAATTGGAGCATTTGGATCTGTATTTTGATTTTTTATAGTTGCAATAACTAATGCAATATATATAGTTCCAAAGGCAGTAAAACTAGATATAACATTAACAAAGTTTTATCTTTTATAACCATAAGGTTAAGTAGCAAATGAAGCAATTCCATATAATAAAACAATAATTAAACATGATTCAGCCATATAAATAGTATCATAAAAGAATATTTCAATGGCAGTTTGAATTAAAATCTTTTCTAAAAGTCTAACAAATTCCCAATAATAGTATTTTTCAGTGAATTCTCCATTAATATAATAATATTTATATTTTCTTAATGGTCTTTTATCTTTTTTCCTCATATCATTTCTAATATGATAAAGAAGCATAGCAGGAATATAAACAACAAAAAACAATAAACATGGTATAGAAATAAACAAAGTATAAAAAAAATGTTCAGTTCCATAACAATCTTAATTTAAATCTGGTTTAAGATATCTTCCATCTCCAATTGTTTTACAATTCAATAATTAAAGTGTTTTTTCATAAAAACTAGGTAAATAAAATAACCAAATAATTAACCAAGTAGCAGTGTAATAAATACCTCTTTTAATTTTTTAATTTCTAAAAAGAATTGACCATATAAACATAAAGATTATCATAGATGATAATGGTTTTAAAACTTCAATAATATAATTGACATAAACCATTGGTACATAATTATTAACATTTATCATTGGACATTCTAAAGAGAAATCAAAAATAGAAGAATCTGAAGTATCTTATACTTGAGATGGAATATCTACAACAATTTTACTAACTAATGATATTTTTTAATAATAAGCAAGGAAGATCTTTAATAAAGAATTCAAATCTTTAACTTATCCTAAATTAGATCCAATTTTCTTTAATGGTGGTAACATTTGATTTAAACATGGTAGTAAACACAATATAACAACATCTTGTGCTAAAAAGAATATTGACATTGTAAAATAAAGGAAAATTCCTATACTACTTAATAATATAATTGCAATAGGCCAATCAACTTAAGAACATAAAATACATATTTATCTAGAATCCCTTGCATAATTATTTTCATAATCACAAGCTTAACACATTCTACCTGTATATCCATTTCCACATTAATCTTACGTTATACCACCTATACAATCACTGAATTCTTAATCACATTTATATATTTATAAAGTAGTGATATTCTCTCTCCAATATACTGGTTCTAAATCTGTTTATGCTCCACCATAACATTATATCCTATATTTGCTTACAAGAGGACAAACTTAACATTAACCTTAATCTTATTATGTTGGTAATTCAAAAGAATAAAATCCTTGAGGACATTAATAACAAACAGTATAATTATCAAAGCTTTACCAAATTTCACCATATAAACATTTTCTAAAAACCACAAAAAAAGTGTAATTATAATTACTTACATAATAGTATTTGTATTTAGATAATGATTTTATTTCATCACTAGTTAAATAAAATGGATATTCAGTATCAGGTATTCCTATTGCTGTAACATTTTAAAGACTAAAAAATCCATCTTTGAATCTCACTTCATTATTCCCTCTACTTGGATTTGAAATACTTAGAGAGTAATTTTCTGATCCAGATGGATAAATTTTTAGATAAACTTTATCATCATACATAGTTTAATTATTAGATGATTTCATAATAAAATTTAATGGTTATTATATAGTATCACCACTTTTAAAGTATTTTAAAAAATATTATCCATTATTAGAATAGGGTATAAAATAATATCCTTAAACAGGTTATAAGCTTTCATTATAAACATAAAAATTAGGTAATTCAGGTTCTAATGGATTAGTAAGAAATAAAGCTGAAGGATAAGAACTGATATTGTCCCCTTCTATAAATGCTGAATTGTTATTAAATATAGTAAGATTATCAATTAATGGATTAAATACAAGTGTCTTTAATGCTCCTCCATATTTGTAAGCAATATTATTGATAAATTAGGATTAGTTAATATAAATTACAGGGTTATCTTATACCTAATTGATATCAAAAGATTGATTGAATGAATTTATATACAAACATCCACCTGAATCAGCTGCAATATTATTCTAAAATAAGGAATTCAATATTGTCAATGAAGAAATATTCTGTAAATCAGCTAAGATAGTACCTCCTGAACTGTTTACATAATTATGATCAAATATTAATGAATCAAAAATTGCAAATTATTGTTTTAATGTAACATAAAAACAACCACCATAATTACCTCGACTGTCAATACATGAACCACCTATAATATAGCTATATGAGTATTTTATGTAGAAACCTGAAGATACACATTTATAATTTAAACATTACAACAGTTAAAATTGAGCAAACAACATATAAATTGCTGAATCATATATTTCTACCAAACTCTTATCTGTTGAACTCTAATTCTATTAGATATTTTATAATATCAAAGTATCACTTTTTAGATATGAAAGATTTATGTAAAATAAGTTAGAATTTTTTACAATAATATTTGAAAAAGTACACTAATTTAATTCAATCCAACTCTTAAAAGAATAAATTAATTCACCTTCATTTTTTTAATTTGCAAAATTCTTAAATTCAGTAATTGTAAAATTCTATAGTATTAAAACACAATATTCCAAATAAAACAAAGATCCTTATGTAATTTAGATTGAATTAAATTTTTAAGGAGTAGCTGTTATATTATTACTATTAAAGTAATTATCCTTAAATGTTATATTGAATAATGATGCTTTTATAATAGATCCATTATTAGAATACAAGTTAGAAAATGTATTTTAAGTAAAATAAATTGATCTATTGAATTAATAAGGCAATACATCATCTATATTAATTATACTAAGTTGTGTAATATTCAATTATGGATAAGTTACTTATTACTCTCCTTAAATAAATAATAGTCCTCCATCTTTTAATGAACATATTTCTAAAAAAGAATTATATTTAAATATAATTTATGTATCATTTAAAGTATTATCAATATAAATGGCTCCATTTCCAAATGAATAAATATTACTTATATTGTTTTCAATAAAAGATAGCTATGAAATAGTACCTTCAGCATGATACATTTCTATAATAAATATAGATCCACTATAAGAACTAATATATGAGAATTTACTAAATTATACAAAGAAAGAAGCACATGATATTTAAGCAAAACCTCCTTTTTCACTTTATGTTCCATAATATACTGAACTAATAAAGTTTAATTAATTAACATTTATTGTATTCAAAGTTATTACTTATGCATTTAAAATAAGAACACTTGTACTTAAACTATATTAAATTTATTAAAAATTTGAACTTGTTATTAATAATTATGATTAAAATCCTTGAAAGAATAGAGCAGTTGAGGAAACAATAAAATTGGAATCAGCTGCTTGCAAATTCAAAAATGTGAAGTTTAATTAAGACAATTAGACATCAAATTATGATCTTAATTATATATTTAATCCATAACAAGTGTTTGCTAATGATTAAGAAATTAATGTTATCTGATTCATAATTATTTTTGAAATTTATATTAAGCATTAGAGATTGTTACATTAATATTCTCTTTCATTTATTATTTAAATAAATCCACCTTAATATACCTATCCATTATTAAAAGTTACTAAATTAATTTAAATATCTGGTATTTCAGCTATGTTAATACTCAATTAGGAAGGATTTGTAAAGGTGTAATTATTTATTATTAGTGCTTTAAAAGAAGATAAAAAGATAGAACTATTGTCAAATAACATATCCTATCCTTAAAAAGAGTATCCATTTTAAAATTGAAATGCATATATCTAATCTTATTATTAGTACTAATTATTTTAAAGAGTAATAGATAATAAATATATATTATTCTATTAATACACATTACTCTAAACAAAATTAATGATTGCTGCACCTATATATTATTATATGGCATTGTTTTTAATAGTTAAATCATGTACATAGATATATGATGCACCAGAATTATCAATAAGAATATTATTAAATAATGAACTACAAAATTCATTTCCTATAAATTAAGCAGTTTATATATCTAATGAAAAATATTGAAATAACTATTTTATTTAGGATTATTAAGAACATTCACAATTTTAAACTAATAAATTCGAAATACGTAAATAAGTTGTTGAATCAATTGACAGAAGCTATTATAATTTAGATTCTGAGATTTCTATATCTTTGAATTAAATGACATCAACAGATTATGTTTGAATTAATGGTTTTGCCATATCTTAATTGTTTATTGATATTGAAATTATTGAAAATTGATTGATTTACTTCAAATTAAAATAATAATAGAAATTATTATTAAATACAAGTTAACAATTCTACACAGTAGCAGCTATCATATCAGACAAAGTTAATATCTATTATGGCAAGATTAAAGTCAAGTCTTATAATATTAATGATTAAAAATTGTTAATTTCTTATACAATAATTATACTTGATTAAGTAGGAGATGTCCCTTTTATTTATAAACTTACTAAATTATTTATTGATTAATTAATTATGATTCTATTCCATATCATATTTTATTTATTTATTTATACAAATCCATTTAATCCTTTTAATTATTCTATTGTTTGATATAAAATATAAAAATTAGTCAAAGATATCTGTGTATTAATATAATTGAGCACATTACTACTATAGACTTAAGTAAAAGTACATTGAGTATTTTAAATTTAGAAATAATCTGTCATTTAAATAGACATAATAGAATATTAAAATTAAATTAAAAGGAAATTTGAATTTAAAGCAAATTATTCACTAAAATATTATGTATCTAGAATAAAAATTGCAAAATTAACATCATTCAATAAATCATCAATTGAATAAAATGATAATTTATAAGAATTCTATTATAAAAGTATTAGAAACTCATTATAAATCAAAATCTATTTAAATGACACTCCAATATCTTATATATAATTATAAAAATATACCTTAAATTGTTTTTACTGATTAATTATTAATTTATATAATAACTATTTATTATCCATTAGTTGCAATTTAAACTTAAGAGTCTTAGGCTACATAATTAACATTTTAAATTGTATATTTGTAATATAATTATAGATTAGTATTTGTTGTTGCAATACTAAATGAACACTAATATAGAGTATCATCACTCAATAGAAAGTAAATAGAATTAGTTGATATAATGATTTAAAGTACATTGCTTGTAAAGATCTACTAATTTGTAGGAGTTGAACTAAAAATACTATTCTAGAAACTATAACAGTAAATATTCTTGTTTAATGCATAAATCACATAAATAATATTGTTATATTGAAATTAAGAGACTAATTAAGTAGTATATGATGAAACAGTTGAATATTAAAATTGTGATTAGATGCTATAGCTGTAACATTAATATTATGTGAATTAACAAGTTTAAGATGTTTAGGAGAGAGTTACTACCAATCCATTTTAATATAGTATTAATATCATATCCTATTGAATGATCTGGATTGCAAAATTATTATTATTGTTAACATTTATAATTTATTGTAGTTAATACCATTAATTATAGATGTAGATATCACTACTAGATTTACCTACTTCAAGAATATATTTAGATTACAATATATAAGATTAACTAATACTATCAGATATATAGTAAAATGATCTAATTTTTGTACCAATTAAATTAGAATCTAATTGATAAATTTAGATCATCTCATTTCTATCTTAAGGATTATTTAATAGTAGTATAATGAGTTGATCTTCTACACTAAATTATAGTTATTTAATATTATTTGGACAAGTAGAAGTCCATGAATTTAAATTTCCAAGACTATTTGATTTAATATCATATTTCTAATATTAGCAAGTACTTGAAAAAAAGATAATATAATCTTCAATCAAATACATCTATATTGGAGTTAACTATAAATTGATTTATTAAGAATTCAATGTAATTGTTGAAGATTAATTATCCACTAAATTGATAGTCAAAATTTAACCAAATACTGTATATATATTGATAATGAACTCTGTATTACTAATAGTCTTTGTTGAAATTTAATAAAGAGAAAATTAATCTATTGCAAAGCTTTTCAACAGAAATTACATATTTTATGTATAGTATTCTAAGTAAGTCTATCCTCCAACAGTAGTACCTGCAATTAGAGTATCATATGTTTGAATAATAAGAATCTGATAATTCATTAATATATTCTATAATTCCAAAGCTAAAGTTCTAATATATAGAATATCATACATTTTGCTTTTCCCAAAACTCTATTGCTTTAGTAATCCCAGAGTATAACTTCATTCTGATTTGTTCCAACACCTATCAAAGAATTCATTGTATATGTAGATAGCACACTTCCTACAAAATTTAAAGAAGCCTTTATTGGATTATCTTCATCTAAACTATATACAAGCAATTCGTTATTCTAGCCTACAAATATATTTGAATTCTCTGTCTCCAAATATGTAACACTCTATCCGTCAGCTGTTTACTAATATTTACTTACTTAACTTAATCTATCGTAATGTTCCTGATTCTGCTTATAGATAAACTATTGCATCCTAAACAGAAGTAATGATTTATTTGTAACCACTTGAATATACAAATAGATTCGCTTAATTATACAGATTTCCAAGGTAAAAAACACTCGGACAATCCTAACAATACCCTATTGCAAAGATTACAAAAAACCACATTAAATAAATAATGAATTTATAAATTTTTCATTTTAAATTTCAGACAATTAGACACCACTCAAAACCTTAAATATTTGAGATCTATAGGATTGATTACTTCAAATTATTACCATAATAATATATAGATATATAATGGAAATATCAAATTATGAATATGAATATGAATATTAATAATTACAGATTAATAAAAGAGATACATAAGTAGAACAAATAATATTTTGTAATTATTAGATTAAACTATAACATCTATGAAATTTTGAATACTTAAATATATACAAAATTATTCAAATCCTATATAGGTTCATATAAACATTGTTTATGGATCTGAACATCATCATCATTTATTAAAGAATATGTTGTTAACTATTATTTAAATAGATTTTATTATATTTCATGATTAACACTAAATGATATAAAAAAGCGAGAGTATTCAAAGATGCAATCAAATAGAAAGTGGTATAAAATGAAAATTAATTGAATGTCAAAAAATTAGGAAATTAAAAAATTAAGAAATAGAATAGTTATTAAATTAAAACATATTATAAGTAATAGTAACATCTATGATAAAGAAATTCAGCTGTAATACATATAAAGTAAAGAATGTAAATAATATTCTTAAATAATATTGGAAGAATTAATACAATTTCTAATAACTTAAAGATTCAACAAGTCTTTTCATAATATCAAGTTTAGAGCTTTGATAGATGATACATATTTCCAAATATTGATAAACTATTGAGTAATTAATATCTTATATCTAAAAGTAATGATAAGAGAATACTAATTGGAAAGTTTCATAAATCTTTAAACTAGGTTTTTAAGTGAGGATGATGAAGATTGATAAAGATTTAGAATATATGTATATAATTATTGGTGCTTATTATTATACAATGGTAATATCAGAATCAGTCTACTTGTCGTATAGTAAAATGATATAATTATATGTGTGAATAATTATTTTCAGTTAGTGCTTTTAAATTTAAAATATGGATTATGAAACCCTCTTTATAATTCTTCCCAAAGAACCTAAGAAATGGTCTTTGGAGGATGTATCTCAATGGCTCAATTTTGTTGGGTTACAATAACTTCAAACAACCTTCAGTAAATTAGTGAACTTATATTGTAGCTAAAAATTCAATTGATGGATCATGTTTGGAGTTAATAGAAGAAAATGACTTGATAGAAGATCTAGGAATTACAAATAAGATAGTTAGAAAAAAGCTAATGCATTGTAAATACTATTTAATAATGAAAGGGCTTAAAACAGGTCTAAAAGAATATGCATCACATATAAAATCAACAACATTCGAAGACAGACGTTATGAAAAGATGGAATAAGAAAATACTACTCTTGAAAATACTGAATCTGCATAACCTCAATATGGATAGATTAATATCTCTCATGATATGATGACTAATTATATTAAGAATAATGAAATGTATTCGCAATAATTTTAGTAACCATTATGTGAAATGTAATGATAATATATAAATTTTAGTGAAAATAAACCATAGTTTTAAAAAAAACAATAGACCGGCATTTTAATTGAATAAGACCTTGAAAAATTTGTTTCAAAAGTATAAAATGAATTAATCATCCAACCAACAGAAGGACCATAAACTAATTTCTATTGTATTAAAGAATAAGGAGGTAAAATTGGGAGACACTCTAGCAATTAAATATTAATATTGGAAGAGAGCATTAGTAGATTTCATGCAGAAGTGATATTTCAAAATGAAGAAGTATTTATATTATTTAACTTAGTTTTATATCAAAGATATTGGATCAACTACAGGAACTTTTATTAAAGTTGAAACAAAATAATAATTGGAAATTGGAATGGTTGTTGAATTAGGTAGTAATTAATTTGAAATTTAATAAGTGAATATAAATGGTACTAATATTGATGTATATATTACATATCAAATTAGGTTGTTATGACAATTATTGAAGGACCAAATACACCTGAAAAACATGTGATTAATTTGACACCTTAAAAAAGTGTAACAACTGTTGGTAGAAAATAAACTGCTGACCTTACTTTTAGTGAAGATCATCATCTTTCTAATATTCATGCTAAAATTTGTTTGATTGATGGCAGAGTGTATTTAGAAGATATGGGATCTACAAATGGGTATCTCATTTTATTAATATTTAGATCTTGGTTAAGATTATCAAGAGAAAGTTAACCTTCCTAGTTATATCCATTATAAAACTAAACAGTTTTTAAAATTGGAACTACATCAACTTATTTATGTAAACGAAATACATAATTGGTCGCTGATAGAAGTCATGAAAATAGTTGTATCATTTGTATTGAAAATGATCGAGATGCATTGTATATGCCTTGCAAACATAATACTGCTTGTTTGAAATGCAGTAAAAACTTAAAGGATTGTCCTATTTGCAGAACTAAAATATAGGATATTATAAGAATCTATAAAAACTGACATTATTATATATATATATATAAATATTTATATACAAAATCATGGGAGCTATTTGTTCTAAATAAAATATGTCTAACATAACAAATCCATAAAAAAGGATTAAATTTGCTACAGTAATTCCTATGGATGATAATAATGAATTCTAAAATCACATTGGAATTGAGTTTTAATATTTGATTCAATAAAATCAACCCAATTATCATAACAAAAAGTAAATATGGGAAGAGTATTATCAAAAACGTTAAGATTTCATAAATGATGAATAATATATAACACTTTTGAGATCTCCATAAGCACTTTTATAAGTAGATAATAATCAAAAACTATAAGAATAAAAAGTCTCATCACATATTTAAGCTATTGCCATAGCATTAAAGGAACCATTTAAACATTTAAATTTAGATTTATTTGATGCTTATATATTGAAAGAATTAAATCCTATTTAATTCAACAGTTATCTAATGGATGGAGCTATTCCAAAATTTAGATGGAATTGTTGGATGGCTTAAGTTTATTAAAATAGTTTCTATGATGCAAATCTATATTCTTATTTAAAAAGTTAGACATTACCTGAAAAAGTTTCAGATGATATTAAAAAAGATTAAAATAGAACATTCCCTCGTCATTCATATTTTAAGGAACCTAATAAAGGATAGTAATAACTAGTTTCTGTATTACATGCTTTATCCATTTAATATCCAGATATTGGATATGCTTAAGGCATGAATTTATTAATTGGATTTTGTTTAATTATTAGTGGAGGTAATGAGGAAGAAGTATTTTGGTTTATCAATTTTATTAATTAAAATGAAAGATTTAATTGGTGGGAAATATATAGAGTAGAGTTTATATTTGCTTAAAATCTATGCTAAATATTTTAAGATAATCTTTAAAGGTTATCACCAAATTTATTTAATCATTTCTAAAAGAATGGCATTTTTTCATTTTAATATGTTTGGTAATGGATACTAACTCAATTTTTGTATTCATTTCCAATTTAAATTGTGTTATTCTTTTGGGATTTCATTTTAGCTACTAATATATATTCAATTCTCAAAATAGGATTAGTATTTTTAAGTGATATTGAAAATGTTTTAATTGATTATGATATCAATTAACTATCAGAATTTTTTAGTTTATAGACTAAAAAATAAAAAAATATAGATATTACAAATTTATTAAATAAAGCTAAAAATATTAAAATTTGTATTTCTGATGAATAAAATATTATAAATACAAATTGTAAACCAAAAACACTAAAATGATTATAATTTATTTATTTATTAATATAACTTTTTAAGATATTAGTCTTAAAGAATAGTAAATTAACAATAAATTTAATTTACTTTTCTAAATGAATTCCATAAATTCATAATATTTTATAGTTATTGTATTTATATAATCTATTTTAATTTCTTTCAAACAAGAAATGATTATTTATTTGTTATAAATAATAATTTAAAATTCAAATGAGACTTAATACTCAATTACCTCCAAAGCATAATTTTAATGCATCATTTAATTATGATTGGGATATAATGAATAAGAAAAGAGAAATTGAAATGCTTAGACCTAAAGAAATTTGTCCAAAACGCAATCACTCATTCCATACTAGTTCAAATGATTGTGATAAATCTATACATAATCGTTCTTTTGAGAAATCTATGTAAGAAACAGAAAAAGTCAGTTCAAGAATGTAAAATGAATTTGGCTAATTGAAGACTCTTATTTAGAAAAGACGTGATGAAATTGAAAAATAGTAAAGACAATAGAATCTTAAACTTTCGATATCAATACCCTAATAAAATATAAAAGAAGATACTAAAAAATAAAAAGAAGAAGCACCATAATTTAATTACTATTAAACATTCAAACCCATTTTTGCAAAATTAAATTCATTAATTGAGAACTCAAATACTAAAGAATATGATAGATAAAGATTAGTAACTTTATTTGATTCAATTGATTAAGAATCCATTAAAAAGAACAATGAACCTGAATAAATGTTTTAATTAGTTGAATAATTAGTTAAAGAATTTGTTATTCCTACTTTAGAATAATAAACTCCACCTTAATAGAATTCAAAACGTAGTTACTTATAAACACAATCATCAAATTTTATTAAGTAATTGCCATCTCATTAATAAATACCTAAATCTATTGAGTAATCTATTAATTATAAGAATGTTTTTGAATTGTAATATAAAAACCCCTTTTAATTTTATACTTAAATAAAGAACAATGATTGTGGATATTATGAATATTGTATTAATAATAAAATTGTAACAGGAGAATCTTTAAATAATTTTAACATCTCAAAATCTTAGTCATGTATATTAAAGACTTAATAATCTAACATATAAGTGGATTATAGATAAATTAAATAGTCCTTAATATAATAGTAGATATTTAGTATTGATGACTAGTTTTCTCTTGTACCAGTGATTTAATATTAAAGAAAGGTGATTTATGCTTTAAATTATCCCTCTTAGTATTGTAAATAAATTTAACAATATATCTCATTGAATATAAGTAATCATCAATACAAAATGGAATTGGGAATGAATAAACTGAATAAAATTGTTTTACTGTAATAAAGACAAAAAAGATAATAGGTTTTTTCTAGATTGAACTAATTTATGAATCAAATAAGGAGTCTAAAAAGATTGATTCAATAATTAGGATTTAAAAAATTGAAATAAAATTACTATTAAACAAAATTTTTGAAAAGTACAAATAATAATCTTTGTAAGTTATTACTTTAAGCAGCAAAACAAGTGAAAAAAGATCAAAAGAATTACGCAACTTAATTGTTTATGGTATTACAAAAGTATTAATGTAGATTAAAAAGTAATGCAATAACACAATTAATTGGAAATGATGATTTAATTATAATGTTATAAGCATTATAATCAGAGAATTCAATAGAGATGTATCTGTAATAAGTAGCTTAATTGATGGGTGAAAAGTTAGCAGTATCAATTCTAAATATTGAGATATAATCATTGACTTCCTATTTACCTGAATATGGATTAATATAAGAATATTTTGAAGATATTGATGATATCTCTTAATTTAATACTCTTTATTAATTAACTTTAAATATAAATACTGAATTAATAAATAATCAGAATATTGAATTTGAAAATCGACATATTTGGAAAGTGAATAATGAAATATTTTTAATAACTTCATCTAATATGTAAACTCATTATTTGAGTAAAATAGCTCTAATTTTAACAAATGGAATTAATAGTTTAAGATAAAAATATTTAGAATTTTTTAAATTCATTAGAATGAGAGCAGAATCACATTAATAGAAGATGAAGTCTAAGTTTTTTAATAGATGGAGAAATAATTAAAGTGTATTTGTAGATAAATTAAGAAATGAACTTGGTTGTTCTAAATAAGAATAAGATTAATAATAAAGATTAATTTATTAATATGAATTAGAATTATAGAATATGTAAATATAAAATGCATTGAAATCAAAATGTTTAAGTAGTGCAATGTTAGAAAATACATTATCAAAGAGAGAGAATGAACTTTCATTAAAGGAAACTTTCTTTAAGTTATGGAGAAGTAGAAATAGTAATAGAAGACATTTTGAGTAGAGAGTTGAAACAGGATTATTTTTATTGGAATCAGCAATTTATAAAATTGAATAATGTTAATTAGATAAGGCATTTAGAGAAATTGCATTCTCTTACACTTAACCTAATGTTATAATACCAACAAGTCCAAATTTAAAGAATACAAAAAGGAGTTATCATACAAGAGAATAAACACGAAGAAGTCAAGAGGAATTAGAATAATCTGTTTTATGGGATGTGCATTAAATGAAAATTCATACACCAAATGCTCATAAAGGATAATCCTTATCTCCAATTACTGCTCATACAATAAATTAATCTTTTCTATTAGAGAATGAATCTTTGTATCAATATCATTCATAAAGATGGTAAGATTTTAGATTACTATAGATAGCACTTAATAGCCTAAGAAGAAAGCATAATAATAATAATCCTCACATTTAGATTAAGAGAATGTGTAATCACAGAATAAAATATATTCTCAAAGGACTAAGGACTTTGTTCGTAAAATATCTTAGCCAAAATAGTAATAATAAAACCATAGGAGAATTAATTCAACATAACCAGGAAGTTCTTTTTCATTTTATGATTTATAACATTGATTAATTTCATTAAGATCTATTAATGTTGAGTTTCTTTAATTTTCTCTAAAAGGAATTAGCTATACTTAATTGATTAGTATTTTATTCTAATTATTTCACTAAACCTTGCATACTCAATCCAACTTGAGTTAATGATTAAACTTTTTTTTTACATTCAGCCATAGGAGATATTTTAGATTCTAAATATTTGAAATATGTTCTATTATCACTTGTTTTTATATCAATAATATTAATTGGAGGTAAAGCTTATTTACCTTTTAATTCTGGTAGTCTTAATCTATTATCAAATCCCTTTTTATTTTACTTATCAACATAAATATTTTTTATCAATTTTCTTTTATATTAATTCCAATTTCTCTTCTCTTCATATAATAATTTTAGATCATCATCTTCAGGATATTATTTAATTTATTTTTAATATGCCTCCAATCTATCAGAAGGTATAATCATTTTTAAATTAAATGAACTAATTGAAACAATCTCAGATGGAATAGATGTAATATAAGAACATTATGATTCTTCTTCATTTAATAAAGCAAAATCACCAAAGATTTCACCATCTCCCAATTCATCAATTTCAAAATAGACATCTTAATTAAATAAATCAGTGCTGCTTGTAGTTTAACCTCTTATTAATGAAGATGGATAATCTTCTAAATTCCATTTAATTTTTTTAATTGCTTTTACTCTTCCACTTTTAATTATATACATTTATGTTGGTTCTACCCCTTATTTCAATAGTATTTATTAAGAAGGATACATTTATATTTAACATTTTGTACATAATTAAACAAGTAAATCTTTGTTAAACATTTGAAATACTGGAAGAGATTCTAAAAATTATAGTAGTTTATTTAATGCAACTGTTTTCATTTCATTTGTATTATCCATAGTTTTCATATATTCTTAAAATGCATCTTTTTCTAAAACTATTAAGTCACTTCTCTCATTTGAAATTACAGTTGCTGTTCTCTTTGAATTATAGAGCAAAGATATTTCTCCAAAAGCATCACCTTTACCCAATTAAGCTATTTCTTTCTATATAAAATAAACTATTCTTACAAGTTGCATGAAATTCTTAAATTCTGTTGGTTCATCAATATAAACTTTAACACTTCCATTCAGTATAACATAGAATGCATCCCCTTAATCACCTTATTTAAAGATATATTATCGTTTTTCATATGTTTTGAGATAGAGATTTTTACATAATTCTAAGAAGTCTGGTTTTTATTTGTATTGGGAAAGGAATTTAATTTACTAAAGTAAATATATATTTAAGGAGATTTACTTAAGCAATCTCAGCAATATCCTTACAGATTGGTTGAGTTCTTTGCTCAATCGGTACTTATAAAAGCAGTTTGAGTTTTTCAGTTTAATAGATAAATTTCTTTTTATTCTGTTCTTCTTCATCTTGACTGGCTTCTGTAACAGTTCTTTATTCCATCATTACAATAAATAAATATATATATATATATATATATATAAATATTAAAAATGTTTATAAAAAACTTCTTTAAGAAACAATCAAGATTTGAGAGAAAACTATTCGAATCATCAATATTTGATAATCAAGAAACTGTTGATCTAGAAGATGTAAAATAAATGTTACAAGGTAAATTTGATTAAATTAATATAGGATTTCCTTGTTTATCAGAAATTGACTAATTAGTTTAAAGTATGACTTTAGTTTAAGTGTGTCGTGAATTTCTGAGACTTATCCCATAAACACTAGACAATCATAAAAAGCTTAAAGTTCTTCTCACAATGCATGTACTAATGGGAGATGTCAAACATGGTAGATTATTTGTATAGTAATTAAATTACTTTAATGGTTGGGTACCAACTAATAAAGAGGACATCTTAAATAAATTCATAGGAATTCAAACTATGATAATACATAAACTTGCTAGCATATAAGATATATGTACTAGAAGCAAACTCAAAACTAGCATTGAGATTTTTTTCAAAGATATTGATACATCAGTAATTCAATTCTACAAAGCTATTAATTGTCTTAACTTTATTCTAGCTTAATATGATGTATGAGTTCTTATTAAATTTAGTTATTCCTCAGTATTTCAAAACTACACAATAGAACAGTTGTAATGGAAATTTACTTGTTAATCTGGAACGATCTAATAGCCATGTATTTAATGCTTGAAAGGTACGGTTTATGAATTCTCTTTTTAAGTATTGTAGGTTCATACGACAATTTATGGAGTGCTATACATAGCTTGATCAAAAATAAGCATTATAAGTCTATGAACTGTTTAATGAATATAACAAATTAACATCTTCTGTGAGATAATTTGGATCCATCAGCAACAGTTTCAAAAATTGCAATATTTCCCAACCTAAGTAATCTCATATTTCATTTTAGATGGTATATACCAACAAAAAGGGAGTAGGATGAATTACAATTATATTTTTAGAATGTTAAAATTTATTTAACAAGTAGAACCAAAAGATAGAAAATTGAAAAATCTGCTTCTTAAGTCTTGAGAGTGTGTCAAAGTACAGATAGAGTCTATAGAAAATCAACTTCATTTATTGGATAAAAAGGTGATAACTTTCTTCAAAATACTACTTTAGGGTATATGAAAAAAATATCTACTGCTACAAATCCTATTGCATTTTAATATACATTTGAAAGTGAATCAAAAACTGAAATTTAATAGAAATGATCTATATATCAAAATTTATGATATGGAAACATATATAAATAATCAAATTTTTTATGCAAAATATTTTACGTCAATATCCTGATCTTATTATAGAATTCTTGCTTTATTTTTGAACTCATTTTGTGTCTTATTGTCTAATTTATTTTGGATTGTTGTGAATAACTTAAAAATATTCAATCTAACATTAGGAACTTTATCATTCAAAGACTTCTGTGTAATTTCCTTTTTAAATATTATATATTGAATACTTTAAACTAATTTACTAAATCATCTTTTGATAATGTATTTTTTAATTTTGCTATACTATGCATTGCTGATACTCTATAAATATAATTTGGTTATTCAAATTGTAGATTGATACATTTTAAAATAAATTCTCTGATCTTATCATATCCAAAGATTTCACTCAATTAAATCAGATTATCTATAGCCTAATCTCTAATTGCTTAATAGTGATTTAAAACTCCTTTTTCAAGATAAACTTCTTATAATTCTAAGAAACTATCATAACCTGCCACTTTGAGAAGTTTTGGTATGATTGACATCATTTCTAATCTGTATCTCCATTACTTTTCTGATGCAAAAGTCTAAATAAGAGGTACTAAGTGTTTTTTTGAGTTATCTTATCCTATTGCTTATGATAATTGATCTAAATTATGAGCTAGTTTGATTTTGATTTCAACAACATCATCTTTAATTAATGTTGTAATTAAGGGTATAAAACTTTGTAAAACAATTTAAACAGTATATTATTTAGAAATCTTACAAATTTGTTCAGCTAAAGACATTCGAACATGTTATGAAGTGTCTGTAGATAGAGTTTAAAATAATGGTAAGAATAAATCTTTGCTAGAAGAGGGTAATTCTTTTAATAAATGATATATGGATATAAGTGCCATAGATCTAACTTCAGGTTCTGTGTCTTTGAGTAATTGTTAGAATACAGGTACTGCTTAATTTTTTAGAATGGTTTTATTTTTATCTAAAAATTTGAAAATTACAATTACTTAGTTTAACAATGATGTCAATTATGCTTTCTAGACATTCTGGAACAGTGTATCTAACACGCCAGCTTTTTTCTTTAGGATCAGCTAGTGCAAAGTATCCTTGAAGTTAAGTTTCTAAATCATGTTCATCATCAATTAATTTAAGCATATATTATGAGCCTTCTATTGCTTTAATTTTAACACTATCAATAGGATCTTTGAGAAGTGCCTCCCATAATTATAATAATTATTATGGTTAGCATTTCATTTTTGCAAGATCAGACAAAACTCCTGCACAAACTCTTCTGACCATTGGAGTATCATCTCCACATAATTATTTGAATAAGTCCCAAAGAGTATTTTATTTTTCTAATGAGACATGTTTGTAAGTAAGTGGAAGGAGACTGGCTGCAGATATTCTGGATGGAAAGTTGTCCCATTGACCTAATTATTGGACAATTTAAAAAAAGTGATTTTCAAAAAAACCTAAAAATTATATATCAGATAGAAATTACTGTTTGGCATTCCTTCTGCAAGCAAGATTAAGGATTCAACTGCTTTATCTCTTACTAATGGCTCTTCCATGGAACTTAGAATTTCTAGTGGTGCATTAAGTAAATGAACATTAGCACCTGTAAATGGTTTAAGATTGACTAATTCTTTAGCTAATTTGATAAGAAATTCATCTTCATTGTCTTATTCTTCTATGATATCAATTAAATAAGGAATGAGTTCTTAACAAGTTCTTGAAGGTCCAAGGATTTGTGCAATTGATACAATTTTGGATACAGCATTGAGTTTGAGATTGGGATCATCACTTTTGAGTTCTTCAATGAAAATAGTACAGTCTTCTTCGTCCATTTTAAAAATTAATTGGATTTAGTTTAATTAATTTCGTTAAATGAACAGACAAGAGAAATAGGAAGTTGAATAAGGATTACGTAATCTTTTAGAGGAAGTATTGAGAGTTTATAATATAAAATCAGATGATGATATTTAGTAATGATAAGATTTCTGGGATTGAGCACTGTAATTGTCAAGATCTAATACAGAGAATAAGCAAATAGTTTAGATAACTGAAAAACAGCAATTTAGAATATAAAAAGTTGGAATCAGTATTGTAATAATAGGAAGCAGATATTCGAAATCATATAAGTGNATTACTTAGTTTAACAATGATGTCAATTATGCTTTCTAGACATTCTGGAACAGTGTATCTAACACGCCAGCTTTTTTCTTTAGGATCAGCTAGTGCAAAGTATCCTTGAAGTTAAGTTTCTAAATCATGTTCATCATCAATTAATTTAAGCATATATTATGAGCCTTCTATTGCTTTAATTTTAACACTATCAATAGGATCTTTGAGAAGTGCCTCCCATAATTATAATAATTATTATGGTTAGCATTTCATTTTTGCAAGATCAGACAAAACTCCTGCACAAACTCTTCTGACCATTGGAGTATCATCTCCACATAATTATTTGAATAAGTCCCAAAGAGTATTTTATTTTTCTAATGAGACATGTTTGTAAGTAAGTGGAAGGAGACTGGCTGCAGATATTCTGGATGGAAAGTTGTCCCATTGACCTAATTATTGGACAATTTAAAAAAAGTGATTTTCAAAAAAACCTAAAAATTATATATCAGATAGAAATTACTGTTTGGCATTCCTTCTGCAAGCAAGATTAAGGATTCAACTGCTTTATCTCTTACTAATGGCTCTTCCATGGAACTTAGAATTTCTAGTGGTGCATTAAGTAAATGAACATTAGCACCTGTAAATGGTTTAAGATTGACTAATTCTTTAGCTAATTTGATAAGAAATTCATCTTCATTGTCTTATTCTTCTATGATATCAATTAAATAAGGAATGAGTTCTTAACAAGTTCTTGAAGGTCCAAGGATTTGTGCAATTGATACAATTTTGGATACAGCATTGAGTTTGAGATTGGGATCATCACTTTTGAGTTCTTCAATGAAAATAGTACAGTCTTCTTCGTCCATTTTAAAAATTAATTGGATTTAGTTTAATTAATTTCGTTAAATGAACAGACAAGAGAAATAGGAAGTTGAATAAGGATTACGTAATCTTTTAGAGGAAGTATTGAGAGTTTATAATATAAAATCAGATGATGATATTTAGTAATGATAAGATTTCTGGGATTGAGCACTGTAATTGTCAAGATCTAATACAGAGAATAAGCAAATAGTTTAGATAACTGAAAAACAGCAATTTAGAATATAAAAAGTTGGAATCAGTATTGTAATAATAGGAAGCAGATATTCGAAATCATATAAGTGTATGAAGAGATTGTTAATTTTAGTTAGAGTAGTAGATGAAGTTATATTAAGATGGACTTTAATCAAAATTAGAGGAGGCTAATTAAGAAGTCAAGAGATTATAATAGGAAATCTATAAATTAAAGAAATCTAAGTATGTATAAAGTATGATAGTTGTTAATCAGAATCTAAGAAAAAGGATTAGAGTCATGATGGATCTACTTCTTATAGATAGGGTTCTCCAAAGAAATAATCCTCCTTCTCATAACATGGAGGTTACACTTCTCATAGAAGTTCATGTGATGAACTCTTTAAGAGATACAATAAATTGTTATAATAATAGTAGGCTTCTATAAGTCAACGATCAAATAATATCTAGATTAGTTAGTATATGATGAAAGGTAGATAAACTTTAGCAGAAATTGTTAATATTCAACCAAGTAGAAGTCAGACAAAACATAATAGTAGTGTGAATAAGAGTGGATATAATAATTCAATAAATTCAGAGGCAATAAGAAACTTATTGAAAATGAAATGAATTATAATATTGTTTAAATAATAATTTAATGAATATTGTGATTTTCATTCTACCAATTGTATATGCATGCATAGACTCATTTGATTGTTTTACAGAGAGTTCCAGATTTACTTGTAATGGGGAACCATGTGCAGGAAATCTAACAGAACTTGATAACTTTGTGAAATTTACAAATAATCTTTCCATGTACTATGAATTAGATACCAATAATATTACTATGCTATTCGAATTACAATTATGTTAGAGATTTGCTATTGTGTTTAATTATACTAAAATGAATGATATGAATAAAACATATGATGAATATGACATTACCGGCAAAGACATTATTTTCTTTAGTTGGGCAGAAACTTATGATGATTTATATGTAAATGATAACATTGGAGCATCTGCAACTGCATTTATATGGGATGAATAATAAGGAGGATTTTAAAGTTGGTACATTTTGGGATATGCTATCATTAATGAAACAATTAGAATAAAAATTACTAGAAAATTGCTTACAGATGATAATGATGATTATCAATTCAATTAACAATACGTTAATATAGGATATCTTATAGTATATAATAAAGAAGGAATGGTTTATAGGAATTATAATAGAGGAGTAATTTCTGTGGATTTATATAATTTGGATAGTAAAGTGGAGAAATATGAATAATTTACAGATGAAGGACATTCAATTTTTCTATTTATTTTTTGGAGTTTTCTATCAGATATTGGAATTTTCTTTGGAAGATAATTAAAAAGTTATCCAAAGTATGCTAAAGTTCATGGAATGATATTCTTATTCTAGAGTATTGTAACATATATCTTTGTTTTCAGTAAAATCGAATACAGTATTTTATATATAATAATATAGATAAATTAAAGATCCAAGAAATTTATTATTATGATGGATTGATTATAGCTCATTTTGTTGTTGGAGTTTCTATATTAAGTTTTTTGTTACTTCAATTGATGATGGGCATGATTGTCAAAAATAATCTAGAATCATTGAATGGTTCCAATAAAATCTATAAAGTTAAGAGGATTCATTTTTATCTTGGCTATTTCATCTATCTAGTTACTAAAGCTTAGGTAGCAATGGGAGTTCATATTCAAAGACCAGATTTATTGTAAAAAATATAATTATTCAATATAGAATTCCCTTTTATTATTTCTATGTGTTTCTTTTTTTTACAAAAATGTCTATTGAAATACTCTATTATTATGAAGTATCCATTATACCAAGACAAAGAATCACATATCAATATGTAGAATTAGACAAAAATCAAATTTATGAGAATTTGATAGATAAAATAAATTAAAATGGTAAAATATTTTTTTAGTTTATGAATTAGTTCCTAGAAATCAATTAGTTAAAGAATATTAAAAATTAAATTACATAATCCTTAGAGAAGCAATTTATGATGTTAGTGATTTTAATCATCCAGGAGGTTAGTATATTCTAGAAAGGATTACTGGAAGAGAAATTGGTAGGTACTTTTATGGAGGATTCCCAATTTAAAACTTAAATATCAAAATGCATATTCATACTTAATTTGCTATCAATTATATTGAAACTAGATACTTAGGAGATTATAGAAATGATAATTGTCCATTATTATATTATGAAGAAAATACATCCTAAAGTGATAAATACGTATGGAAATTTGAACAATATATTCCATTTGCTTCAGATGTTGGCTTATTCATATTCAAAAGTCATTTCTTTTAAGTTCGTCAATTCTTAAAAGGTGTTTAATGGTTTGGTCGTTACTTCTACATAAAACCCTTTGGAACTGGTATCAATCTAGCAGAAAGACCATATTCAATTGTTATGTCATACACTCAATCTGCTATTCTAAAGAGATAATAAATACTTGACTTTTTTAAATCATAAGTCATTGAATAAGATTACTAACCCTATTCACCTTAACAACAAGCCATCTTATCTGATGAAATTAATTTTGTTATAAAGAGATGTGATTTCTCAAATAACATGAGTCGCTTCCTTCATTGTACAGGTCATAAACCATATGAAATTACAGGACCCTATGGTTTTGGATTAGAATTAGATGCTCTATCTGATGGAATTCATTATGCTTTTGTTTAAGGCACTGGAATTTTACCATTTCTTGATTTTATTGATTACCTTCTTAAAAAAGCTATCTATACTATTCTACATGATTAAAGAAGTAAAGAAATAGCTGATTGCATAAATGATAATAATGAGGAATACTTAACAACTCTAGGTCCAGATTTCTAGTTAATAATTCATGCTACTTTTAGTGATATTGCTCACTTTTATGGACTACCAATTATTTAAGATTTGTTGTTTATTTGTAAAACCTTTCATTTAGACTTTTTTGATATTAAAATTATGATCAAGGATCGTAATAATATTCCAGAGGAATTGACAAATTATATGGTTGAATCATACTTCAATCTTAAATATATGAAAGAACACTTAAAATTCAAACCAACAAAAGTATACGTTTGTGGAAGTCCTCAATTTGAAGAAGAAATACAAAGCAATTTATTTGATCTTGGAATACCAAAAAAATATTTAGTTATTGTGTGAATATAAATCATAACAACTATCCTCTCTCTCTTGTTGTTAATAAGGTAGTTAAGTATCCTTAAACTACAGTATCCATCTCTCCTCTTTGTAATCGTTAGATCTCCTCTTCCATTTAAGAAACAATAGATAATTTAGTTTCTCTTGATTTTATGGATAAGTTCAACAATCCTTTTGCAGCCAACCTTTAAGCATCAACTCTATAGCTTTCTCTTAAGACCTTTAAGAAGAATTCAATTCCCTTTAAATGTAATATCTGGGGTCTAATATAATCATTAATAGCCAAATTTGATAATGTTTAAAGAGCATTATATTAAAACTCTTCTCCCTTCTATCCATCTAAGGTCCAATCCATTAGACTTTTGATATAGTTTTCAAATTAAATTGATACATTATTAGTATTTTAGAGTCTCTATGGGTCAGACATTAATGAAAGTATCTTAATTCCCAACATTTAAATTCTAGGATAGGCTGATTCAATCATGCTGATAACTGTAAGAACATCAACTTAAAAATCAGATAATTTAAGCGTAGCTGATAACATATCATACAATATTGGTTAAAATTCTTTAGGTTAATAAGTAAAGGCTTTCATGATTCTTGGTATTAATTTTAATTTAAGTGCTTCTTTAGCTCTTTCTTGATTCATATTTTTAGATAATGCTTCTAATATTCTTAATTACATTCCTAAATAATTTGGACTCATTGCAATTTCTAATAAATTGACAATCTTTTAAAATGCTTCTGGACTATCCATAATTTGATGTATAGTTGTATCAATTCCATCACTTAAATTTTAAATAGCAAATTGTAACATTTCTTCATTTGATTCTGTAGAAATTAAATTTAAATAATCTTATACTAATCCATCAAAGACTTATTATTGCATATTACCACCATATTGATTTAGATTTCTATTACTTTGAGGTCTATTATTTAAATTTAATTGAGGTTTGGAATATACTGGATTTTATGGAGGAGGTGGATAATTTGATTATAAAGGTTAAGACTAATATCCAAATTATTAAGGAGTAGGAGGTTATTTTATCATATTAGGGTGTTAATATTAATTTTAATCATTTTATTTGAATCCAAATTAGTTTGAATCATTTTATTTAAAAGGATATTAATTTGAGTCATTCTATTTATAAGGATATTGATTAAAATCTTATTATTATTATTCATAGCCATTCTAATTTCTAGATCCAGCACTTCCTTATCTTCTATTAGAATTTCTATTTGGTTATTCAAGTATAGTAGGAACATATTCTTCATTTCTTCTTCTTGGTTATGGAGGTAAATTAAGTGTTAAAGGACCATCATAGGATCTGGGTTGAAAACAATTGGTAAATTATGGTCTGGATAGAAATGAGATAAGTTTAATTATTCTAGATCTTGTTTAGGCACTAACGAAATCTAATTTGGAGACAGACATTAGACTATTTACTATTTGTGGAGTTTTAAAGGAAGTGGAGAATGCAGCTAAATTAGAGATTTAAAATATATATACCACTTTTAGTGAGTATTTCTAATAGATCTACTGTTAAATTGAGAAGAAACTAATCTTAAAAGATTAAATCATTAGTCCAAAATTAGAGTAACTTAATCAATAATTAAGAAATAAGTGCATATGATTGATCATCTAAGAATTATAATCTCTCATTTTCAAATATTCTTTTTAATGTCAAAGCTGTATTGTGATTTATTGCTTTTTGTTATAATGAGAAACCAACAGGTACTATTAATTACATAATATCCATTTAAGTTTCAGGAGATCCTAATTCAGCCTCTATAGATATAATGATATAAAATACCAGCTAGTTTTGCTATGATTGTTTAGGTGATACTTTTTAACATGAATGTTAATTCATTCAAGTCATGAGTAACATGCATTTTACCAATTAAATCTTTAGTAAATGATTCTGGAATTGCAAATAATCTATCAGAATTTTTTAACAATTCACTAACTATAGAAGCATTTGATAAACTATAACCGAATTCATCTTCTAATTTTGCACATACAAATGTAGGTTCATGTGGAAAGAGATCTGCAAATTCTCTTTCAATATGTCTCTTTAACATCGAAATCTTAATGCTCACTGATAATTGATAATAATATACATGGTGCCATTACTGTCATTTTTTTATATTCTACATTTGACTCAGAATCTTTTCTTATTGTTACAAATAATCTTATAGCTTAAGTACCTATTCCTTCTATTGGTGTTTCAATTCTTTTATTATTATTCCATTCCATTTTTTAAGTAAAATTAAATTATAAAAAGTAAATATAAAAATCAAATGTTACTATCAATAGGGGATGATAGAGATTATTAAGTGATAAAAGATTTCAATTTTGGTATAATCTATTATTACTTCATAGGACTGGAATTGTAATCAAAATATTCAAAGTATTAATGACTTAATGCTTACTCTATATTAATTTATTAATCTAATTTAATTTCTAATAATCCTTAAATTAGAGAATTACCATAATCAGGTATAGATATTAATTCTTTATTTATAGAGTTGTATTAATATCTAATTAAATAATTATATGATACAATTTGATCATCATTTTTCCTGCCATATTTAACATTAAAGAATTGAAAATAGGATTATCTTCACTTAATAATTCTGCATGTTCAAAACCAGAAAGTTTGTAATTCATATTCTTATCAATCAATATATTCTATAAAGTAATTTGTGAGTGAAAAATACGATTTGATATCAACATTTTAATACAACATAAAATATCCTAATTTAAAATTTAATATACAAACATCATTGATTATATATCTTCATGACAAAAACTATGATAATGTATCTTATTCATCTATTCAAAAATCAAATAATATGAATTAGATGATTCATAGAAATCATTTAATTGAGCAACATTCTTGAAATCAATTAATTTACGCAGAATAACCAATTACTCATATATTTTATACTTTTCAACCTCTTATTTTTTATAACATTTACAAATATACATTTTCCCATCTAATTTACTCTTAACTTTACATGTCTAAAATATTAAATTAACTTATTACTTTTGCAATTCCTAATTCTTATATTAATATAACATTATCATAAATATCTCTAATACCAACATATGTTGTTTTACAATCTAAATGTTTCTTTAATATAAGAAGATCTTCATTTCCAGCCTAAATTGTAATTTATTAAAAATTCAATGAAATCAATTTGTTCTCTTAACATTTCCATTTTAACATTAGTTTGTATGATATTTCTATTTCATAACATTAAGTATTCAAAAGTAGATTTATTTTATTTGATGTGAATTACAACTTTGCTTAATGTGAGTAATGATCTGATTGTTGGAAAGAGATTAAACATTAAAAAGAATATATTATCTCCATATCTATCATTATTAATTAAATGAAATTTAAATAAATTCAGATTTATAAATTTTTGCAAGCTATCATTGAATAATAAATTTCTTAGACAATTATTGAAATATCACTTGACTGAAAAGTTAAGTTTGAAATTATGTAAAATTATAACTAATTATATATATAAATGATTATTCCATCCCTCATAAAGTTTAAGCCAAATTTTAATAACCTAATCCATGATTAAATACAAGTGTCTTCTACAATGATTTCTTTAACATGGCTATTAATATTACTCATATATACAATAATTGACATAAAATTATTATCTTTTTAATTTAACTAATTCTATTGCTTCTTTTAGATCATATTTTAATATTGAACTTAAATATAATACAACTATTGAAGGAGCTCTACCTATTCCAGCAGTACAATGTACATAAACATATTCATATTCATTAATTAATTTCTTTAATATTTATACTGCCTTATTTGATTTCTTTTCAAAATCTTCTGCATCCATATCATAAATCTAATAATTTTTCATCACTATATTCTATCGCTAATAAGCATCTACAATCTATTCCCAATTAACTCCTCTATGAAAAATATCTAAACGAGTTTATAAATTAAGAACTGCCTTCACTTATTTTTATTTCAATAATAGAATATCCTATTCATTTTAAGGATATGGACCAATAATTATATTTTCATTTATCTCATATGTTTAAAATTACACTACAAAATTCCAATCCAATTTATTCAACCTCCCAAATTCTTCATAATAAAAGAAAGAAGGCTCTTTATCTGCAAATTAATAACCTTAACTATTAAGTTTTAACTTTGATTTTGGAATCTTAGTTGCTTAAAATGATCCATTTCTCTTTTCTGTTCTTGATTAAAAAGCTTAATAGATTTGAGTTTTGACTTTAATTGGATGTAATGCATATTGATCAAGAACCTATCTAATTGAAGAGAGATCAGCTGTTTTAAGGTAACGACCATTCCCTCTTTCCCAAATCATATTTCCAGTTTCATCATTTCGAATCACATAATAATATCGGAAATAAAAATTTAGAGGATTTACAATAAATGAAATCGACCATTGTTGAATAGGCTCTTATGTTACTATTTCAGAATTATGGATTGAATAATACATATATCAATCTTCTATTGTTATTTCATTAAAACAGGTGTTTTCCAAGAACCAATTTCTGGAATTGAACCAATAATCATCATTCTTTCTCCTGGTTATAAATTGTGATTAAGTTTCAATTTAATTGTTCTGTATCCCCAATATTCCTCTATAATAATTTAAAAACTAATACAATTAAAGTACTCCCCTTTCTTTCCATTTAATAATAAATGCTTTGTAATTAAACGATTTTCTCCTGGTTCCCATAATTCTTTTTAAGTAGATGGATTATTATAATCATTCACAAGGAATTTATACTCAAAGTTTTTACAAATTCTTGGCAATTTTAAACAGGTTGTCCATTCATTATTCTTTTTGAGCTTCAATACTATACCTGATTCCATTAGAGTCTAATTGCCTTAGTAGAATCCCAAATTCCTAATCGTTCATCGTCTCCACATAAGTAAATTGCTTATCCATATTAAGTATTGTAATGAATTTTAAGGTATATTTTAACAACTCGAATATCTGTAAAGGATGGATTTGTGGATATTGAGTTCATTAAAAAATAATTAAAAAATTTAAGACAACTAAAATTATATTCAAATTTAATTCAATGAGATGAAGGTTTTTGAATTATTAATAGTATAAATCATTAAGTTATAAGGTAATCTTTTCTTGTGGATAAATATTCAACTATTTATTTTGGGGATAATCTTTTCTCAGGATCTAAATTTAACATTTCTTTTAATATAAATCTTATTTAATTATCTACCTTAATACCTAATTGATTATTAAATTATTATTAATACCAGAATAATTTTTATCAATATAACTATCTAAATTTTAAATAACTTCCATTTAACGATCTATAATTTTATCAAAAACTCGACCCTTAACAGCAAATAATCCATAATCAATAATTTCCTTTCCATTTTTGGTTACTATAGTTTTAAGACTCATCCAAAGAGGAATTCCTGATATAATCTCAAGGATTACACAACCAAGAGACCAAACATCTATTACCCAAGGTTTCTTATAATTTCTTAAATATTTCATTAAACAAGGACGATAATTCATTTAATTTTCATATAATATATAGTTTAGTATTTCTGGACACATATATCTAAAATATAATTAATATATTACTCTGGTGTGGCCATCGAAAATTATTTCAAATCATCAAAAGGGAAACTACTACCATAATCAATCAATTTAATTTATGTAAGTTCATGTAAATCATTTTCATTTTTTATTTTCTTAATTAGAATATTTTCTGTTTTAAGATCAGAATGTACAATTCTTTAATCTTATATTAAATCCAAGGCCTATGCTAATTCTCTTATGAGTTTTTTAAATTCTGTTAAATCTTTTCTAAAAGTATTATAAAGAGGTTTAAGTGTTAACTAAAATAGAATTAAGTGTATCTACCCTATACATGCGTTCATTATTAACATTTTTTCCTTTAAGATCATAAAGATGATTTCCAAGACTCTCTCCACATATTTCTTAAAATATCCAAGTGTCTTAAGGTTTAATGTCATAGGTTAGAAAGCGAACTAAATTCTTGCAACCTGGAAAATTGGCAAATTACTTTTTTGGTTGCCCATCTTAAAAGAAATGAATTCCAAACCAAATTTCTTTCATGTGAGATTAATGAGTATTTGTAGAAAGTATTTATTTAATAGCAAATTTTTCTTTGGTTCTTTTATGTTCTCCTAACCATACTAATGAAAATCCACCTCTTCCAAGTAGCTTCTTCTTTTCAAAATGTTAAGGAAATCGATCCCCAAATTATTACCATTCTTCTTCTGACATATCCCACAAAATCTTAGGATGTACATTCTAATTCTAATTTTATTTATTATTGTTTATTCTATTTTGTGAATCCAAGGAAGCATAACGATCCTAACTCTTTTATTATGGAGTAGCATTGCTTAATGAACGTTGTTTTGGTAGAATATTCTTCTCTTTCATTTTTGCCAAAACCATTCTTTGATAAGTCTCTAACTCTGAGTCTACTTCAGTTTTCTAAACTATGCTAAAATACTTTACTATCGGTTTAACTTCAAAACGTTATGGCTTAAACTTTTTGCTCCCCTTACTTGTTCTAATAGTTAGCACAGAATCAAAGTCAAATTTTGTAAGTTTTCTTGATATGTTAGTCTTAGTATCATTTTCTGTCAAGACCCTTCGACCTGGGTCTTGAGATTAAAGACGAGGTCGCATGTAAATTTATCTGTGATATGGACTTTCATTTGTTTGTACTCTTTAATGCATTATAACAGTTTTTGAATATATATATAAATAAATACAGAGAAGAGTACTGCGTCATTTTTAAATATTTAATGCTTAGATCTATAAGATTAATACAACGTGTGGCTAATTTCAGCAGGTTGGCCAATCCTCATGAAGTGAATCCCAAAGTCCCTGACTGGTTCAAGTCAAGTGACTATATTGTATTGATAATTTCTAAATATAGGAACCACGTTTTATAGGCTCTGAGCCTTAATAAGTGAAAGAGATGTTGAAATCAGTAGAAGCCAATTCACTAGATGAGCTTGTAGACAAAATTATCCCAAAAGAAATTCGCAGCGAAGCAGCCTTTCAAAGTCCAGACAATTTTCCTGATGCAATCACAGAATCGGCAATGGTCTAACATCTCCAATCATTGGCCAATAAAAACAAGATATACAAAAACTATATAGGTTAAGGCTTTTATGGTACTCACACACCATATGTTATCTTGAGAAATGTACTTGAAGACCCAGGATGGTATACATCCTATACTCCCTATTAAGCTGAAATTTCTTAGGGTAGACTAGAAGCTTTACTCAATTATTAAACAGTAATCACTGAATTGACTGGTATGGATGTATCTAATGCCTCATTATTGGATGAAGCAACAGCTGCAGGAGAAGCAATGTTCTTGGCAAATTCTTGGTTTGAGAAAAAGAAATTCTTTGTAGATAACCATGTATTTCCATAGAGCATTGAGCACATCAAGACTAAAGCATATTATTTAGGAATTGATATAATTGTTGGTGATGCCAAAACTTATGATTTCAAAGATGCCGATTAATATTGTGGTGTTTTGGTACAATCACCAGATAATATGGGAGAAGTCCATGACTGGAGTGATCTATTTAAACATACTCTCAAAGACGCTAAACTCTTAAAAGTTATTGGAACAGACTTATTGAGTTTAACAATCAATAAAACACCTAAAGATTAAGGAGCAAATGTTGCATATGGAAATTCATAAAGATTTGGTGTACCTATGGGTTTTGGTGGACCACATGCTGCTTTCTTTGCTGTTGAAGATGAATTCAAAAGAAAAATGCCAGGACGTATTATTGGAATATCCAAAGATGCTAATGGAAGATCAGCTTATAGAATGTCATTGCAAACAAGAGAATAACATATTAGAAGAGAAAAAGCTACCTCCAATATTTGCACAGCCTAAGCATTATTAGCAAATATGGCTGGATTGTATGCAACTTATCATGGTCCTTAGGGATTATAGAAGATAGCTAATAGAGTAAATTGTTTGGCTAGAAGCTTTGCTAAATTAGCAAAAAGTTTAGGAATAGTTGTTAAAGAAGGAAGAATCTTTGATACAGTAGTTTTACATAATACAGAAAATTTATAAGAGTATTTACATTATAATGCATAAATTAATGTTAGAAAAATTGGATAAGACACCATTTTTAGTTTTGATGAGACTCACACACTCTAAGATGTAGAAGATCTATTCAACCATCTTCAACATTTCACTAAGAAAAAAGCAGATTTTATGTCAGTGATTCAGAAAGTTATTCCCTATAAATCTGAAAGAGCACCTTATATGTAATAGAAGGTCTTCAATTCATTACATAGTGAAACAGAAATGTTGAGATACATCAACTATTTAAGATAGAAGGATATCTCTTTAGCTAAGTCTATGATTTCATTAGGTAGTTGTACCATGAAATTGAATCCTACTTCTTTCATGTTGCCTGTCTCATTTTAAGGATTCTCTCAATTACATCCATTTTCTCCTTTGTCTTGTACTTAAGGATATTAAGAATTGACAGATAATGTTGAAAAATGGTTATGTGATATCACATAAATGGAAGCTGTATCATTAATGCCAAATAGTGGTGCTTAAGGAGAATATACAGGTTTATTATGCATTAGAAAATATCATATCATGAATGGACAAAAAGATAGAAATATTTGTTTAATTCCAATATCTGCACATGGTACTAATCCTGCTTCAGCTGTTCTTGCTGGATTAAATGTTGTAGCAGTTAATGTAATAGATGGTTATGTTGATTTGAATGATTTGAATAAGAAAATAAAAGAAAATGAGAAGTCTTTGGCATGTATGATGATTACTTATCCATCAACATATGGAGTTTATGAGGATTAAACAAAAAAGATTATTCAATTGATTCATGATCATGGAGGTTTAGTATATATGGATGGTGCAAATATGAATGCATAGGTTGGATATACATCTCCTGGATATTTAGGAGCTGATGTTTGTCACTTGAATCTTCATAAGACATTCTCTATTCCACATGGAGGAGGTGGTCCTGGATTAGGACCTATTGCTGTTAATAAGAAATTGGCACCATATCTTCCAGGTAGAGAACATTCATTAGGAAGTGTTGCTTCATCCTTATATAGTTCTGCATCTATAATCCCAATACCTTATAGTTATTTTGGATAACTTGGAAGACAAGGTGCAAAGAAATGCACAGCAATGGCTATGTTAAATGCTAATTATTTAATGAAGAATTTAAAAAATGATTACAAAGTTTTGTTTACTGGATAAAATGGAATGTGTGCTCATGAATTCATTATTGACATTAGACCTATTAAATAAGAAAGTGGAATTACTGAAGAAGATATTGCAAAAAGACTTATGGATTATGGATTCCATGCTCCTACTATGTCTTTCCCAGTACCAGGAACACTTATGATTGAACCAACTGAAAGTGAATCTAAGTATATATATAATATTTATTAATTATTAGATCTGAATTAGATAGATTCATTGAAGCAATGAAAAATATTAAATTAGAAATTGAGAAAGTCAAAAATGGATAATATGATAAAAATGATAATCCCTTAAAAAATGCTCCTCATACTTAAGATTAAGTAATTAATAGTGGTTGGAATCATAAATACTCTAGAGAAGAAGCTGCTTTTCCATTACCTTTTGTGATGCAAAGAGGCAAAGTATGGCCAACAGTAAGCAGAATTAATAATGCTTTTGGAGATAGAAATCTTATATGTTAATGTCCATCTGTTTCAGATTACCAATAATGATATATCTAAATTTGTTCAAAATTATTCGATGTCTGCTATTGGATTTGCATGTATGGTTGTTTTGAAAATTTTGATTTCATTTAATGCTTTGTAATTATTATCTACAGTTTCTTTCTCCATCAAATCCAGAGCCTCCCATCCATAAATTACTTTTCCAAAAGCTGTATATAGACCATTCAAGTGATTCTACTTTGAATAGGTAATAAAAAATTGTGATTAGTTTGTATCTTTTCCTGCATTTGCCATAGAAACTATTCCGCGTCTATCATGTTTAATTTCTGGAACGATTTCATCTTCAAAATATTTTCCATAAATACATTCCCCTCCCTTACCAGTACCTAAAATATATAATACATAATTTTAAATACCTGTTGGATCACCTCCTTAAATGATAAATCCTGGGATGTTTCTATGAAATATTGTATTATCATAAAATTTCTTTGCACACAAAGCTAAAAAGTTTTTACAGGTTTTTGGTGTTAATTCACAAAATAATTCTAATTTTATATCTCCATGACTAGTATGTAAAGTGACAGACATTTTTAAATAATTTAATATATTATGTAAATTATTATACATATAAGTTTTGATATAATAAATATATACAAATATCAGCCATTCTATTATTCCTAATTTTGCTTATTAAATTCTTAAATTTGTTTATCAACTTCTTCTTTCTATTATTATTACTCATTTTCATTATTTAATACATTATTAATTTCCTACTAAATTTATTATAAACATTATGATTTCTATATTTAATTCAATCCATTTCTACCTTGGATCATAGATGACATAATATAATCGGAATATTTAAATTATTAAAAGAAATTATAATATTTATAATTCATTATTAAACAGAAGATTATCTTCTAGGTTGCTTTGATGACTATTAAGGTGCCACTATATTTTGTGAAATCATTAGCAAAGGATTAAATAAGAGTGATTATCTAAGCTATTTGACCCCATTTATTATTGATTCTCTATCTAATATTTAATTTGAAGTTGATGATTAGTTTCTATATAAATACTCTTTGTTAAATTTGATTTATTATTCTTATAAATAATAATACCTATGAATTATGTAAGATTATACAAGATTAGGATCTAATTTAAATTCTGGAAATATCTCATAAGCTATGTATTTACCTAGTGAATCTACATCAGGTACATTAAAATTCTGTATTTTATTTTCAAATAAAGTTTTAGATTATTTTGACAATTCAGTTGCATAAATAGATAATAAATGTAACATTGTTATATCCTTTCTAGTATCAAAGACTTATTATAATTGAGCTTAAATTTGAAATTAAGAGAAATATGTTTCTAAAAATTATTTATTTATAGTAAACATCAAAGTGGATTTTCCATAATTTAAATTTAATTTAACAATTTTATGTTTCAAATTTTCATCATCCATTTCAATTTATAATTTAATTTATTCTGGATTTTTTGAATGTTATTGTACATTCAATATATAAGCATAGAATTCTTAATAAATTCTTTTTATTTGATTTATATAATAGATCTCCATTGTTTCTAATCCTTAAATATTAAAAAAAATAGAACATAAATTATTTAATTGGACTGCAGCTTATGTTGCCTCTTCAAATGGTTCAAGAATAGTTATGATATTTTTATAGAGTTCAGGAAACTTTTAATAATAATCTATCAATTGTTGACATGGACTTACTCTAGATTATTCCATCATTAAAATCTTATGTAATAATTCTAATTTATTATCTTCCTCAACAATATATGGAGGTTCATCATAATATTACATTAATTATCGAACACAAAATATTGGTACCCATGGATGATCTGAAAACATTAAACTAAATGCCATATCTCCTGGTTATTAGGCTATCACATTCATTGATAATCTATTTCTAATTTATGCTTAACATGTTTCTCTCTTGCTTTTTGCAACATAAGCTACATTAGTTAATTGAGAAACAAATTCTTCTTCATGTTTACTAAATTAAGATTCAAGTATTTTTAGATTTGCTTCTAATTCCTTTACATTTTTTTTTAATTTATAAGAGTCATCTCTACCTTCTGTTTTAATATCTTCATTAATCAATCTTTCTAATTCAGTTGCCTTAGCCAATATTTTTTCATAATTAGCTTACAATTCATAATACCTTTATTTTTCTTTTAAAATTGCTGTTTCAAACTCTTATGTCATTTTTACTACTCTATTTTCAAAATTATGTACTTAAGTTTTTGCATTTGATAATTTTTTTTATAATTTTGTCACTTATTCAATAATATATTTATTACTTCTATCCAAACTAAACTACATTGTTAAATCTAGCATAAAAACACAATATTTCCAAATATATTCAATACATTAAGATAATTTCTTATTCTAAGGAATTAAGAATTTAATTATGCTCTCTATGTCTCCATTAACAATTTATATCAATTTTGGAATTGCTGTGATATTATATTTCTTATATGGATTCAAATCATCAGCTACTCCTAATATATTTGAATCATCTTTCTAAAACAAAGGTTCTATAATTTCTTAACTTATTTATTCAAGTGAACTAATTAATTAATATTCTAATTCTTGTTATGTGATATGATGATGAAATTAGTAACTATTCTAATAATGCTGTAAATTTATAGAGTTGATGATTTCTTTTGGCATATATTGTAAAGAGTTTAGTATTAAATCATGAATTCTTTAATCTGAATCAGATGGCATGAATTCTTAAAGTTTCTACTCTACTTTCCAATTTATTCTGCTTGTTCTTATTTTTGGTGTACTTCTAATTTTATTTTAAGGAGTAGATAAATCTGGTACAGTTCTAACTAATTTGATCTGCGGTGTTGATTTTCCATTAGAAATTTTCCATACTGACTAGGTAAACATTAGAAATAATATTATTTATTATAAATATTTAATAATTTAATATAGTATAACTCTTTATTAATTGTAATTATGTCCATTTAATATAAATGTATGTTAATTAATAGATATAATTAGACAATAATATTATAATTTTGTTATTCTTATTTATCTCATTCAAATTTTGGTTTAATGACACCTACATTATTATAATATTCATCATGAATTTATGATCTATCTGTATAAGTATGTGCAAAAATAAATGCTGATCCAAAAACCAAGAATGAGTATAACTTGAATCTTTTCCAATTTTGATTTTATAAATATCCTTATTTGAAAACAGCCTTATTCTTAGGTCTAAGGAGATAACATCTAAATAATACTGATAGTATGTTGGAACTCCTGTAGTAGTTTGTCTATAATAATAGGAAACAGGAATAAACTAATCATAATATTATGATTGTTACATATAATAAACTAAACACTATACCAGATGCAGCAAAATTAAGAATCCATTCATATTTAAATGTATTCAATTTATCAGCATAATCCATCTTTCTTTCTCTTAATGCTTCATTCATATAAAATTTATAAAGAGGTTAATCATAGAAAGACTTTTCAACTGTAGCAATATATCTCTTTTCTTGATCTCTATTTGGAATAGGTGGAATCTAATCTTCAAATCCCATTTTTAATAATTTTATTATTATTAATAAATCAATAAACTCATTTAATCGATTGAATAATTATTAAATATTAATTATCTATGACTAATAATATAAAAATATTTTATAATAAAAATAATATTTTATTAATTGATTATTAATTAATATCTTATCATAACACAAATGTTAATTATAATAATAATATTCAATTAAGAATAATTATAATAAATAATAAATTATGTAATTTAAAATAAATAATATAAATCATTTATTTGAATAATCACTCCATCCACTAAGAGTTAGATTCTATTTTTAAGATTCAATATTAGTTAATCTTTATTTAACTTTACTTTTTGGAATAATACTATGATAATAATGATTAGTAGTTTATTATCTGTTTGATGTTTAAGTATAATTGTTTGTATTTCTATTTATTTTACATGAAACATGAGGTTAAATTACTGTTGTTAGTGTTTCTTACTTTAGTAATTTAAATTCTTCCAAATATTGACTTAATTGCATATCATTATAACGAAAAGATGCTGGTTTTTGTTCAGTGTAATTGCTATTGCATACTTCAATAACAGGGGTTTCATTGGTTTTTTTAGTTATCAATCTTTAAGTCTTAGAGATTGGATTTACTAATATTTCCTTTTGCATAATTGGTTTAAGCTTTCCTATGCCAGATTGCCTTTATAAAAACATGTTTTTGGATTATAAATCTAAGACTGTTGAATTTCTGTTGAGAAGCTCTTTAGGTTTCTCGAGTTCTTTACTGAGTGGTTTCTATAAGTTATACTTCTGTAATTGTAGTTTATTGATTGTTATGTTTTGGGCTCGTATTAATTAGAGATTATAATTTTACTAGATTTAATGTGAGGATGGTCTAAGTATCCTATATGATATCTATTGATAGTATTAATTTAATAATCCTAAAGATTAATGTTAGGATTAAATTTAGCATTAGTTCTTCTTGTTTTTTGATAGTGACTAAATAGATTCTTATCATTAAATTCTTCATCAACTAATATGGACTAAAATCTTATTAGGTAAATCTTACTTAATCCTAGTTATTCATTAATATTTATTATCTATAAATATTTACTAAATTAAATTTATAAGAGGAATAGATGATTATACTTAACAAAAATAAAATGATAATAAAAATATAAATAATGAACTAAGAAAAATCTTAGAATATAAATTTTAGGAATTATTATAGGATGGAGAGATTCATAAAAACTAATCTAATAAAAAAGGTAAATAAAGATTAGAGTAAGAATAAATAATAATAAAAGATCAAAGAGAATAAGAAAGATTTCATAATTCAATTCATGATTTAATAGTTAATTAAAGATAAAAGATTAAAAATAGAAAAAGAAATGAATAAATATTTGTTTCAATAGACTAAAAAAATTTCTGCAATTTTTATTTATTATAAATATAAATATAGAATTATAATATAGAGTAATCTTCAAAAGCTTTTGTTTTAAGTATTAATATATTACTGTTTTGAAATTTGTTATTAACCTCCTCTTTATAATCTTAAAACAGTAGAAATATCTAATTATTTTAGAGCATAACTTCTTTGTTTTTTATCAGCATAAGTTCTTAATATGAAATATTATTTTGCATATTCACCTGAATTAACATAAAGATGATATTCTATTAATTTCAAGAAAACCTTTTCCATCTCATTTATTTATAAAGTTGAAAATTATGGTAACACTTTTGCAAAATTATTATTTTCAAAAGATTCATCATCCCATATTTTTGATGCCATAATCAATGATGTAAATAAAATCTTTTGCCAATTAAAACAATTTAATTCTAATCCTTAATTATATGTTAATAATCTGTTTATGTAAATCATAGATATAATTGCAACTTCTCTTTCCATTTTAGTAGTTGTCATTATATTTTTACAATAGTTTTATATAATATCAACATTAGGAATATAATTAGACATAGTTTTATCAACAAAAACTTTATTAAACAATAGAAAATCATCTAAATTATAAGTAGTATCAACTGAAAAATATGATTAAGAAACTTATTCTCTATCATATATATTTATTTATTATACTTATTATCTTATACTTATGAATAATTCTCTTATTCTTATTCAGTTTATAATTTTGATTATTCACTTTAATCAATATTTTATATCTATTCAGTAGCAACATCTTCATTCCCATAATATTAATCTGTAATTTCATGCTCTACTATACCTTCACTTAAGTAATCTTAACAATTTATTTCATCTGCCTTTGATATATTAACTGTCTAATCATTATTTACTTAATAATCACTATATCTTTCTTTATTTGCTATTATAATTATGTTAATATACATCTGGATTCGAATTCTTCATATTATTCAGACTCTTTGAAGATTGCTTGTTGAATTTCTTAGATTTCATTTTCGAGATATCTCTATTACTCTAAATCAACAATCGAAATCATTTTTTATAGAGTAATACCTACACAATAACTAATTTCTTCAATATCAATATTGATCAAGGTGGAAGCTAATTTTCCATTATCAAATGATTAATACATCAATTAAATCTAATCTTACTATAAATCAATATCTGTTCCAATACTATTTTTTGTATTAATTTATAATAATTTCTTCAATAATTTATTATCTTTATCAGAATTTTACTTAATAATTGACTTTTTCTTTTTTGTTTATTTAATCTTTATTAAAGGATGATTAATTGTTTTTGATAATGATGATTTTGGAATTTCTTTAGTTATTGATAAAGAATTCCCATTAATAATTTCTTAATTGAAAATTAATTATTATGTTAAACTATCTATAAATTAAGGACTTTTATCATTATTACCATTAATAGAACTTCTTTCTAATTTTGGTAAAACTCTTGGTTTTATTACTCCTATTTCTTAGAGAGGAGAGAATTGTTTAAGAGATGCTCTTCTATTAGGTGGCTTTAGAATTTCAATAAAAGTTTCTCTTGTTTATTCTATTTTACCATGAGAATTAAATTATCCAGGTAATCCATTTCTATTCTATTAATTTTTATAAGGAGTTTATGAATTTTAGCTATTAAAATTATGAGGATCATAATGTTCGTTTAAATATTTAAACAAATCTAAAAATTTTTATTTATGTCCAGGTAATAATTTAATCTCTTACAATACTAGATTTTATGAATCTGTAGTTTATTAAGCTAATGTTTATAATCCACCTATATAGCCTCTTAATAATAATTTATTTGTGTATTATTATAAATTGTATTCAATCAATTATCTAATATTAATATATCTCTCACTTACTTAAATAAAAAACTTTCCTTAATATCAGTTAAATTAGATCTATATGATACATGACTACTGAAATCTGTATCTCTATTTATTTGTTCTATTATATATTTTCCATTTATTACTTTTCATTGATTTTTTTTGATTACTAGGTACTGTAGACTTTGCATTCTAAATTTTATTTACATAACTCTTCATACGGTATTCATCATCCCATTTTTTCATTTTTATATATATATTTATAAATATATATAATAATAACCATAGTAATCAAAAATCATCTTTCAAATGACTCTATGTTATCTATCACTACCTAAATGACTTTATCTATATGCAAGTTTTGCCCTATTCATATTTTCAATTGTATTTACCAATAATTCTTATTTGGAGACAGTGTAGATTCATTTCGATACTTGAAGTAATCTTCATTTGAATCCAGTTTAAGTTGTAGATCTTTTTTCCGGCTTCGAAAACATCGACGACTTTAAACCTTGTTTTCAATTGTCATACTATAATTGCACACATATCCTAAATCCTTAAGATTAATTGATAACAGTCTTTCAACTCTTATTGCATTTCTTTGCTTTATTTTCTCTAAATTTTTAATATCCTATTCTAACTTCTGAATTATAGATTAAGTTCTCTATTAAGGCTTTATGTGTACATATGTTTACAGTTTCATGTTATAATAACTAATTAAGAATGATTTATTATTCTAAGATATATATCATATATAACAGATTATATATATTTTATTAATAGATAAAACATTCATTTTAAATGCTATACTGAATTGATTATAGTAGTAGTATTAATAATATAATCAAATTTTTTCTAATTTTTCAATTCTTCATAATTTTCTTATTATTTATAATATCTATTCCATATGTTAATTACTATCTAACAATAAATATTATAGACATCATAGTGTGTATAATTAAATTACTTATTACATAATTAAAAATAACAATCATAAAAGAATATCAATTTAATTTTGTTTTGAAGAATATCTATCACTTTTTAAATAAAATTGCCAAAATACAAGGAAATTGGATCAAATTCAATTAAATGATAAATTTAATTTAATAGTTTAAGAGAAGTATATTAGTATGTGATTTAGATTAGCTTTATAAAATGATTACTAATAATGATCCTAATTTTAAAATTAAATAATAAATTTTTCTGATATTTATATTAATATAGTATGATACATAATTTAGATTTTTTATGTATTTAAATTGACACATAATTATTATTCAAAGATCTTCATTTATTATTTCTCACTTTCATTATTAATTCTATATATTAACATTTTAATTATATTAAAGTCGTTGTTCTATAAAGAATAGAAAAATCATGTCAAATTTTATATAAGAATTCAGAATTTATTAATAAAAATGTATATTAATATCTATGATTCATAATATCAACTAATTAACTAATTGTAAGATGATAGATTTATATTATAATTAAAATTTTGTTAGCTACTTTAATAGATTTAACCCAATCTTCTAATTGATTAATGACTATACTTGATTAATAAGGCATTAATTTGATATAGTAATTTGCATGTTTGTAGTATATTAAATAGAAAGGAAAGTAGTGTTAGTAAGGAATTATGTATGAATGCAATAGTGATAATAAAAAGTTTGGAATATCTTAATTTAATGATGTTTATTTATAAATATATAATATTGATTGAAAAAATAAATATGAGATCCACTAAGAAACATGCTACTACACAAGGAGAGAATCAATTTAAATTGTCAGTTGGATAGATAATAGCTTAGAAATTTAAATTATTAGATAAAGTTGGATAAGGGAGTTTTGGTATGATATATAAAACAGAGAATTTGGAGACAGGTGATATCTTTGCAACAAAATTTGAGAAGAGAGAAGAGAATTCAAATGGAATGAGTTTGTTAGTTAGAGAAATAAAAGTTTTGATAGAGGTATAAGAATTTGAAGGTAATATACTAATCGATAAAGGTTTTCCATAGATCGTATTTTATGGGAGGGATGAACATTATAATTATTTTATGCAAACATATTTGGGTTAGAATTTGGAACATCTTCTAAAGAGAAATAATTATAAACTTAGTTTGACAACTGTATGTAGGATAGGAATGAATTTGATAGATAGATTAAAATTATTACATTCTAAAAACTTAATTCATAGAGATTTGAAACCAGATAATATGTGTATAGGTTATGAGGATGTAGATTAAATTTATTTAATTGATTTTGGATTAGCAAAATATTATAGAGATTAGAATGGTAATCATATACCGTAGACAGAAAAAAAGGGAATTATAGGAACAGCAAGATATGCTAGTTTGACAGCTCATTTAGGTAATACATTATGAATATTAAATCTAAGCTAAAGAATAATCACGTAAAGATGATATTGAGAGTTTGGGATATGTATTAGTCTATTTAGCAAAAGGGAAATTACCATGGATGAATTTGAATACAACTACAAAGTCTGAAAAGTATTAGAAAATTAAGGAGTTCAAACAATAATTGACATTAGAAAAGCTTTGCGAAGGATTGCCAAAAGTTTAACCTAATTATCATCTTTTAAGTGTTTCTTGAATTTATTCATCTATGCACGTGGACTCGACTTTTAGGGTGAACCAGATTATGCATTCCTGAAGGAACTGTTCTAGAAATAATTACAATAAGAATTGTCATCATTATAAGCCTTGAATACATTAGAATACGAATGGGAACGATTTCCAGAGATAAAGAAAAGAAAGACTAGATTATAGATTAATCAATTAAAATAAAAAATGGGTATTATTCATAATATTAAGAAAAACTTGTTCAATAAGGTGTAGATTCTGATCTCCGTAAGAGTAGTGAAGATAAAGGTTAAGAACATAAAGGAAGTTCATTCTTAAATTTACCAATAAAAGATTAATAATAATAATTAGATTCATTATCACCTGATATTAAAAATAAATAAAGCAGAGTATTTATATATTTAATAATTAGAATATAAGTTAAAATATATCTAGTTTTGGAACTAGTTAAATTAATAATTATTAAATAAGTTAAATAGATAAATTTAAGAGATTTCCAACTGAAAGAAAAGAATAAAGAAATAATACAGTAGATACTTAGAAAAAAGAAAGAGAAACAAGTCCAAATTAAAAGATATTTATCAAACAAACTACAACTAAAACAGAGAGGAAAATGGCATTTTTCGAAATTGATAATGATTATAGAGATTATGATCATATTGATTAGATAGCTAGTGAAGAAGTTAAGATTGTATTTTCCAATATTATACCAAATCTTGGACGCCATAAATCTACATTAGATCTCTGAAAACAATATTATTTATATATATATATATATTATATATTTATATATATATATATATATTATATGTAAAAATATTAACCAATTAAAGTATATTTAAAGAAATTATTGAAAAACCTTATTAAAATTTAAGTTAAGTTAAATATATATTAAATAAATAAAAATAAAAATACTTAATCTAAAAATTAATGATATTATATGTTCTAAATTATTTATAAAATAATATTAAAAAGAATTGATTTTAAATGTATAAATATTATAAGCATCAAATTCCCAACTCTAAAAGAGATTCAAATACATTCTAAATATCTAATTCAGCAACTGATTTTGGTGATTATAATTAATTTTTTTGAATAATTCTATTTTGATTAAAATCTTATACTACTTCTTCTCCAAAAGTATCAACTAACTTTCTTATCTAAAATAATTTAAATTTTATCTATTACTTTATTTTATAATTCTTCTCTTTGTATCTTTAATTTTCTATATTTATTCTCATATAAATAGAATAGGATTTAACTATTCACTTTTCTAGCATGTCTAATTAATCCATCATTTGATCTAATCATGGCAGTAATATAAATTGGCCACATCAATAAAAATATTATTGTATATCTAAAAGTATACTCTTCATCAACTATATTATAAGCAGTCAACCATAAATAAAATAGAATTGTATAAATTATAACTGAAATAGGAACAATAATTATTGATGCCAATACTTTAAATGATGCAACTACATCCTTACCAGATATCTTAACTTTAGATCCAGCTAAGGCAGTTTTCCTTTCTTTCTCTGCATACATATTCAACATTATAGTTATTGGAATAGTCATAATATATCCAGGAAAAGCAAAGAACAAACAAAGTAATGTCATAAAAATATTAAATCCAATTATTTGGAGATCCAAATATATTCTCTTTTACATTCTCATAACTTCCCAATCTCTTACACCCAAAGCTTTAAGTTTATAATTATATAGTTTGATTTCAGTCAACACTTAATTTACTTCAGGATGATCCTTTAACTTATAAAATGCTTATAGAAATCTAAATAAATTTACAGAATATTAAACCTTTTTGTAAGCTAAAGAAGATCTTGAGGAGAAAGTCTTGTTCTATCGGGTAAATATAAAGATCTTCCTATCATAACTGCAGATAAATGGGAATAACTAGGAGCTTAAATAGTTACAGATTTAAGTTGCTATTATATTTTAGATTACATACTTATTCTATTTCTAGTAATAATTTACTTATTGCTTATCTCTTATTGATAGCATAAGTATCTATTAATTATTAGTTTATTTCATAAGGAACTCCAAATTCTACAATAACTTTTGATCTGAATTTATGTCCTTTGAAATAATTTAATCCAACTGGTTATAATTTAACTTTTGTTTAATATTTTTAACTAGCTCCTAAAGCCATAATACATATTCCTGGTTTTAAAGGTAATAAGGTAGTATTATCATGTGATCCTCCTTCTGGGAATATTCCTATACATTTTCCTTATTTCAATGCTAACCAAACTTATTCAAACATTTAGGATTGATCTACTTTTGGTTAAACTTTATATTTATTATCTTTAACTCGAACTTAACTTGAATCCTCACATTGAACTTTAATTTTAGTGTCACTAAGAATTTCAACTATTAGTATTATTGTGTCAATCTATGATGATATTTCAATTTACTCCTTATATAAGTATTGAATCATGGATTTGACATTATTTTGTAAATTGAGAATTTTCTCCAAATAAATAAGTTCCATCATACTTCTTTATTATACCACTTCCAACTTTAGCTAAATCTTATGGTCTTTCAACTGGAATTCCACCTAGAGCTCTTCCTATATTTCCTATAATTGGTTTTCTCATGCTCTAATGATAGAATATGAATGATACTTTTGCAGCTGCAATAAAGTTGATCTTTCTAGTCATATTAGATATAATTAGCTAAAGATGTGATAAATTAATACTAATGGATCAATAAATTGATTGTTATGATTTCCATAGAGTAGGATAGGACCATCCTAATAAATAAAATTGATGGAATTACTTTTGGAATATTTTCTTATCCAATCACTTGGATATCTCTAAAAAAAGTATGAGTTACAACTCTTTAATATTACAAAAAAGGTATACTTTGAGAATAACTTTGCGAATTCGTAAGCCATCCTGTTAAATAATTATTAAAACTTTATTTTCTTGAAGAATCTGACTTTTATAATTAAGTTGTTAAATATTTAATCATTTAGATTGAAATAATACATATTATGAGAATATTATATATATATATATATTTATTTATTTAATTAATTATATGATATTATCAATACAAATCAATTTTATTATTGTTCTATTCATCATCATCATGAGTTATTCGTATTTTTTGTTTTTATAGATTGATATTGTTCAATTATTCAAACTTTTGTAAATTATTTAAAGTTTATTTTTCCTATTGATTCCTGAATTGTTGGAGTATTAATAAGATAAGTAGAAATAAGAATATACACAAAAGAATTTTTGATTATAAGGACCAATGTGTTTATAATGGTATTATATTAAGACTTAATTAAAAAGTATAATAGCATTGTATTTTAGGATCAGACTTTTCTCTAGATAAAATCTCTTTAAATCTATCATCTATTTTTTTTGAACTTTTGCATTTCTCTTCACTTCTAATAATTCCAAAAAATAAATGTTTTCTCAATTTATTCTCAACAGGAGCATTACATACTAAATTATAACTTTGACTTGTTGTATTATAAAAGATTAGACTATTATTACTAACTTATATTATTTATGTATCTCTAATGAATATCTTATTCTCTGGATCTAAAAAGTGTTATGCTTATCCTAAACCACTATTATGTCTATATTTTTAATGGAAATTAGTTTGCAAAGTAATCATATTAACTTACTCCTTATTTATTATAATAGCAATATCTTTATTTAATAATCCAAATCTAATATCTTAAGAATCTAATTAGATTATACCTTCTGATTCCTAAGTTATATTTACTACCTCATTTTATCCAAATTGAAAATTAAATTTAAATAAACTCAATTTCCCTCTTTATTAATTCAATAATTCCAAGACTGCCAAATAATCTTAATAAATATCAAAATAATGACCACTTATATTAAATGAATACATATCAATAGGTTCAAAAGGATCATTTATATCATAAATTGCTATTCCTTCATCGATAATAAATAAATTATCATCTTATAATATAATTTATTTGCATCCATTTCCATATTAATGTATTATAAAATATTCATCGTTATAAGCGAATACTCCATTGTCTAAACATAAATAAATTATTTTTGTAGAAATATGTTAATAACCCATTAAACTCTATTTTAATTTAGATGTAAAATCAGCAAATAAATTTTCATTTATTATTTTCATATTGATAGTATCAAATATACTAACACTTTTTTCATTATAATAAATTATTTATCCTTCTGATCCCAATACTAATTACTTTAAATTCTAATATTAAAGTTCAATTGTTTAATTTTTTGTTGTATAGATTATCTATCCTTATCTTATAAAGCATTCATCAAAACATACAATATCTGAATCTAATGAATTTGATATGCTCATCTCTATTGTTTATACTGGTTTAAGTCCAATAGCTTAATTCGACCAATAACAATTCATATCCTCATCATTAATTATTCTATATGGAGGATCAGGGAAGTACAAATCAAGAGATCTAATTTGATTTACATCAAAGAATTAGTGCTCAAATGTTTAATTAGGTTAAAGTGTATGTTTTATCGATCCCAAATAATGGCTATCTTTCCCTACAGATATATATAAAATTATAAATAAAAACATTTAATTATCAAATACATTATTTGTTCATCAAATATAATTATATTCTAAATGGATGAATTAATTAAATATGTAAATACTATCAAAATTAATCAGTGCATACTTTTAACATGATCTATTTCATATGATATTGATATTCATTTTTTGTTATCCATTTCATAATTTATGACTCATCTATATTTCTTTCTTTTAAATACATCTAAACTAAAATATAATCATACCTAACATATTATTATTATATCATTTTCTTAAGAATTATTATTTTTTATTATATGTTTAATAATAACTCTTAGATCATTTTCATTATAATAATCACAAATAATTAAATAAGGCAATATAGTTTCATTTAAAATAGTATAGTATTGAATCTCCAGCTTTTTTTCAATTATGATTTTTGCAGCTTAAATAAACTATTTTTTATCTATTTATACATCCACATCATTAACATCCTTACCATTTAAATTATTAAAATATTCCAATTTTCCAAGTATTTACTAAACTCTTAATATTTCTTCTTTCTAAAACACTTTATCTCTAAATGTCTCTAAAATACTAAATATCAATTATTTAGAAATTGAAGATTTCAATAATTTTGTAATAACAGCTCTTCCAATTATTTTTAATTATTCTGACACTTTTTTTTATTTACTAAGTATGATATTTAATAAAATTATTGTATATGTATCAAGATTATTATGTAAATATTCATACAGGTTTTTATATTCTTTGAGTGGTTATTCAGTTTTCTTAAGTAAATAGTATATTAATGCAGCATATTATGATGAAACTATCTAATAATCTTTTTATTCATTGTATAATTCTATCCACCATTAGCTTTCATATAATGGTTATGGTTAAGATTTATTAATTCTCCAATCTGTAAATCTATCAATCCAATCATTTTGATTTAATTTAATCTTTTTATAATTATTAGGTTTTAAATTTAAACTAATAAAGACATTTTAAATTAAATTTTATTATTATTAAGAAATTTGTTATTCTCTAAATTCTACTTATGTAAAATATATTTTAAATTATTCTAAATATAAACTTAAACGTAATCCTCTTATATTTTTTATTTTTGGAATATTCATAACATCTTTTAATGATACCAAATAATTTGATTGCAATTATAGAAAGTGAACAATATCTATTGTTGGAATACCAAATAATATATTAAATAATTGAAATGATCTTATTATTTCCTCGCTTGTAGTCATACATTAATATAAACTATCAAGTAATAAAATAGATATATTTTAACTATTTTTTATTTGATTTTAATTTTAATTTTAATTTTAACAATTATCAAAGTAATGTTGAAGTAATTTCTAATCAATTTGTAATTATTAATTTTATTAAACAAAATTAAGTGGAATCACTATTTTTTGAGAGACTTTTTAATTAAATTTATTTATAATTTCATTTGAAGATTGATAATTAATTTATTTCTCTTTATTTCTCAAATTTTAAAAATTAATATCAAATTATTATTTTAATTAAAGTGAAAATTAACTTTGATTTTCTAAAGACAAAGAATCATTTTCCTCTGATTCAGATATATCTCCATCTCCACTAGATTGTATTTCTGCCTATTATTATTAATCTTAATAATTCTGATTATCAGTATTAGAATAATCAGAATTAAAATGATATCCACTAAAATGAAAAGCTTTTACAGTATATTCCTAATTTAAGAAATCAATTGATATAAATTATAAGCCTTATTTTTAGGCTTAAACTATCAAATTATTTTTAAATTTGGTTTCATTTATTTAAGGATTTTTCAATTAATATTTGAATGTTATTAAACTTTCAGTATTTAACTTAACACCAATATCTGGTTTTAATAATTGATGTATTTTAGTATTATCATAAACTTCAATTGATTCCTATTAAATATCAATAACTTTATCTAAATCTATATAATATATATTAATTGGTTGAGTCCAAACAATCTTACCAAATTAATTGGAAACTTTAAAGTTTTATACTTGTTTAAGATCAGGAAATTCATGTAAATTGGATTAATATCCATTTCTAATTAATTTAGGTAATTTGACATAAAAATAATGGAATGTTAATCTATGTTCTGATAATTTGGAAAGTGAGATTGAATTATCAATAATGAGATTATTTTCATTATAAATTAAACAATTGCTAAAATATTATTATGATAATGAACCAAAAATTTCAATATTTTCAAGATGATCTTCTATAAATTATTTAACATTGTAAATTCTACATTTATTTTAAAATTCTTAGTAAATAGATAAAAACTTTTCACTTTCTAAAAATTTAATTTCTATATCAACCCAATACATTTATTATGATTTTCTATCATCTCTTTAAACGAAACTTCTAAATTCACTTTTAGAGTCAGTATATTGACAATTATCTTAAAATTTTGAAATTGGTTTTCTATCTTCTCTATTAAAAATACTTTTAGTTTCTGTATTCAAACTATGTGCTTAATATGTAGAAGATGTTTTTTTATCTTAACGAATACTTAAAGTTTTATTATTCTAACTGATAGATTTCTGATTTTAGAATTTATTAGATTTTGTAGATTTCATACTTTGAGTATATTAATTTTACAATCTATAATCGAAATTCATTTTAGAACTGTCTCTTAACATAGAATCATATTCTTCTAAACTCAATTACTTCTATTATTCAAACATCACTATTTAAGAATCAACTTATTATGTAAAATCTTTAAATTAATTCTCTTAAATTTTCAAATAGTCTAATGATCCTAATAAAGATGGTTATAATATAGGTTATACAATATTGCTATTATTAGGATATTAAAACATAATAGGTTAATTAAAAATATTTTATTGAGGTTGATTAAATATATTATTGGAATTGAAAAGATTATTATTGGAAAAGAGATTTTAACTATTAAAAATATTAGTATTGTTGGGTTATTAATTAAAAATATTAGTAGATTAATTAAAAATATTATTATTATTATTATTTCCTGAATTAAAAGCTCTATTATTTTATTAAAAGATGTTATTTGAATTATTAGTTTATTATTGAAATAAATTTGCTGTTGAATTGTTATTAGTATTAAATAAATTATTAGATGGAGGAGCATTAAATATATTCTATGGATTATTATTATTTTTATTGAATAAATCATTTGAATTATTGGGGAAAATGTTTGTTCTATTATTATTTGATGGATTGTTGAAGATATTTTGGTTACTATTGGGTTATCTAAAGAGATCATTAGATTGGCTAAATGGATTGTTTTATCTTTTGAATATATCATATTAATCTTGAAATTATGGCGGTTTTAGATCTATTGTAATAAGTAATAAAAACTTTGTTAATTTGTGAATCTTATCAATTTAGAATTAAAATTATTTTTCCTCACAGCTACTTCTAATTATGATTTATGATGGTCCTATATTTATTGTGATCTAATCAAATAATAATCTTCTAATCTAATTTGAAATGCACTCTATATAAATATCAATACTATACAATTCCTTTATATTCTTGTTACATAAATATGTTAGTTGTATATAAATTTGTATTCTAATCATCAACATCCAATAGTCCGTATGTAATTCTTTGCGATTTGAAAGTTCCTCTGTAAGATCCTGGGACTGTTGGATTAAAGCTATATATGATGTTTGTATTTATACTTATTTTATGTTGGAAAAGGATTAGAGTTATTAGTGAATGGGTTGAATATGTTATTAGTATTAGAGGATTAAAATAAATTTATTGCCATATTATTAAATATTATAATGAGGATAGAGTTTGGAAATAATTAGTATTCAAAGAATGGTTAATATAATGAGAAGATATCATTTGTAGTTAATTTTATGTAAGTAATTGATGATTTTGTGAATTATTTTGAATTTTTACAATAATTAAATATAAAATTAAAGATGGTTCGGATTTGTGTTATGTTATTTGTTGTTATCTAAGTTTTATCAAAAAAGCAGAAAGATTTCTTATTTGATTTAAAATAAGGTAAATCAATATAAGTGGAATTACCTGAAAAGTAGGATAAGGATTATATAATTCTATATGTTCGACCATAATAGGAAGAGAAGAAAAGTGAATTGGGTGAGATCTAATTAAAAAGTAAAGATGAAGAGTTTAAGTTGAATGAATTTTATGAGACTGCATTATTTACGATCAAATCTGATGAGATAAATTTAAAATGCATTAGTATTCCATGTAAAGGTAGAATTACAATAATTAATAATGATGCAATAGAATTGAATAATAAGAGTACAGAACTCATTCTATCATAAAAGATACCTGTTTAAGTGATTTCTATGCATTTATCAGGTTCTTATAATAGGATGGTGGGAGAATTTAAATTGGAAGATGATGAATCAGATAAAATTAAGATAGAGGTATATGAAGAGAAAGCAAAATTATATGGAGATGAAGTTTAGTTGACAGTAGCTATAAATAGAAAAGATTGTGATAAATGTAAATTATTGGCTGTTTTGAGTGGAGATTTAAATATTAAAGAGGAAGCAACAGTTAATGGATAATTATATTTATATAAAGATGAAGAAGATATTGAAATAAATTAAGAAATATAGGATTATTTATTTGAAAGAGATGAAAATATTTATAAATTGAAATTACCTCAAAAATTTAACATTTTATAAATAGGAATTTTAGGAGATATGTTACCATTATTGAAAGTTCATAAGAAGGATAATATATATTTTAGTTCATAAGAACCAATATAATTATAATAGAGAGGATAAGCATTTCATATTATTTTGAGAAGAGAAGATATTGAAGGGGATGAAGTGACAATTAATTTAAGTTAAGGTGGTTCTATGAAATATTTGATGGTTGTAAAATTGATTGATGAAGCCATCTTATATAATAATTAATTGATATTCTCTAAAATATAAGATAAAGGAAAACATAATTATTTATTTAAAACTATTGAAAGTGAATAAGAAGTAGGAATTAAATTAGTATATTTTGAAAAATGTGATAATTCTATTAGAATAGCAGAATGTTAAAATGGTTGTTAATTAAGTGATGAAGATAATCATAATTTGAGATTTCATAAAAATGAATAAAAACCTGCAGTTTATATTACACCACATTGTTAAAATAAAGATAAAGAAGGATTCTGTATATTTTAATTAGAAGTATAAAGTAATAATAAGAATATTTATATGATGACTACATAAAATGATAATAATTAACGTATTCTTAAATCTGATGTTGTTTATACTAATTATATGGAATAATCATAAGAAGAACATTTAATACTTAAATATTAAAAATCAGATGATGATTAAGAATTGGTATTTACAGTTAATACTCATAATATTGTATATATGATTAGTCGAGATAGTAGTTGTTATCCTGTTAGAATTGAATGTGCAAAATATTTTGGTGGAGTAGATCATTTAGTTGTTCTTAGAGGAGATCAATTAAAACATACTCAATATTATATTACTTTGACAGCAAGAGAAGCTACAATCTTTTAATTTATGGCTAAAGTTACTAAATAAGCAGATATTAATATTTAAGTATTAAAAGAAGATGAAACTTATAGAGGAGTATTATAATTAACAGATGGTTAATCAAAAATTCATTATTTTAGAGTCATTATTAATTTTAATTAAGTGGATTAAAATGTTGAAGTAATTGATGAATAATAACCAACAATTGAATTTGCTATTCATTCTTCAAGAATGTAAGTAGCTTTAACTTTAAATCAAGGTAATCAATTACCATCTCTTAAATCGTATGATTTAATTACTTTTAATAATTATTTATCAATACAACCATAAGATTAATTTTATTAGAATTCTGGTAATTATACTATTGGTATTCAGAATATGTTTGAAACATTTTTAGATAAAGAAATTATGTATACTTTCACTTATTCAACAAGTAGAACTGTTAAAACACTTCATGTAGGTTAATAATTTGTAGATCTAGTTAAAGGATTTAAATCTAAATATTTCAGTTTCTATTATAGTTAAAATACTACTTTATTTTATATTAGTTTATAAAGTAAAAACAATAATAAATTAACATTAACTGTCTAAAATGATATTAAACCTGATAATCATTCTTAATTTACAAAAAGTTAAGATTCAAGTACACTTAAATTATCATAATCTGCATTAAATAGTTTGTGTTTAAATGGTCTTACATAAGAAGACAAAGATGATGATATAGATGTAATGGCTATTTGTTAAGCCTATATTATTATTGAAAATCATGGTAATGAAGATATATTATTTAATATCAATATTTGGAATCCATAAATTGCTTTAGAACTTAAAGATGGATAAGAATATACTTTTAATTTAGAATATCTACTTTAAGAAACTTTTTTATATTATAAAGTAATCTCAACATAAACTGATGTTTAATTACATATTAATTCACATTATGGATACACTAAATATTAAATTTAAATTCTGAATTCTCAAAATTAAGAATCCAATTCTCTTTATGCTAAAGAAGAATACAAAACTTAACATTCCAAAAGTATACATTCTGATGCATTTGAATTTTGTAAACCTGATTGTGTATTGAAAATATTATTAGAAGCATAAGAATTAAAATACTAAAGTGATAGAATAATTAATTTTGATGATACTGTGTATGTCACTGTTACATAATAATATATGGATCTCAAAAGTGGATTACCTATTTAAATATCAGTAAATAAGTTATAGCCAAGGAAATTCATATTTTCAGAAATCAATGATATATCTCCTTAATCAAGATTCAAATTAATCTTACATGAAATTTATGGAAAAGGATCAATTTGTCTATTCTTTAATGATGAAGATAATATTAATATAAATAAATGTGAATATGAGGTATTAGGTAATGTTTTAGAATTGACATAAGCACAAATACAAGAAAAATTGACTGAATTAAATCTTACTAGAAATCCTTATATAATAATATAAATATATTCTATAGTTGATAATAGTAAGTTTTAATTATCATTGGAAATATCTAATGATAGGAATAATCATAAATTAATGATGGGAATACCAACAAGAATCAAATTAGATATTCAAGAAGAAGTCTAATATTAATATTTTAATATCTAAAAAAATGATGATTTATACTTTAAATTTATTAAAGTTTAAGGCACTTCATTGATTTAAATATCTAGATGTTTAGATAATATATAAAAAGATTGTGAAGAAGAAACAATTATTAATGAATAATTACTTGCAGGATAAACATACAATTAACACATAATTCATAAAAATGATAGTAAAAAATATTGTGAATTATGCACATATATAATTAAAATAAAAACTATTGGAATTAATGTAGATTTATTAATTTTTGTAACTTCTTAATTAAATTTTGTTTAATTACCTTAAAATATTGCATTCACAGATTACCTTGAAAATCAAAATGATTACAATATCTATCATTTTTCTTATAACACAGATCATTAAATTGAAATTTAAATTAATCAGTATAATGGTGATACATAAATGTGGATTGGATATAATGCTGTACTTGAGACTTCTCTTTACTAATATGGGCCATATAACAATATAAAATAATAAAAATTAATGAATACTACTTCATCAATATCTTATTATTAAGCTATTATCCCTCCAAGAGAACATTTAGAATAAACTAATTATACTCCTTATGCAAATGGATCTCACACTTTAGCAGGTCATTATAATGACGATGATCTCTATATAATTGTAAAGAATAATTAATAAAAGCCATCAAATTATTCTATACTTGTAACCTAATCAACAACTGGTAATGGGTAATTATTATAAGATGGAATCATAACATTTGCTTATTTAAGTAGATAAACCCCTGTTATTACATTATATCATTAATATCGTTATTTAAAATAACCATAATTAGTAATTAAAATGGCTCATTATAGTAAATAGTAGTAAGTTTCAGATTTCTTCAGAATAGAAGTATCTAATGAAACTGAACCAGTCAATTACACACTACTTACACCTTTTTCAAGTAGAAATGATTAACAGACTTACATTTTACCAATTTTGGAAGGACTTTTAACTATAAAGATTCACAGTCTTCTAGAAATCAAAGGAAATGAGAATATTAATATTGAATATTAATTTAATCGTGAAGGTGACATTGTTCCTATAAGAAAGTAAAAGATAAAGGATAATTATCATTATGGAAACAATTATTTAAATAGAATAGATTTATAAATTAGTATTGTAGGCAAAGAAATCTTGATGATAGATGAAAAATCAAGTCTAAGTGATTAGATCTATGATTCTTAAGCTAAGTATTATGAATCTTATATACCTTATGAAGGCAAATTAGCAGTTTAAGTATATAATTGTTTAGGTGAATTGAAGGTATCTATAACTCAAAATTATGATGAATTTATTGAAGGGATATATAATGGTAGTAAGATAACTGTAGAAGGCTAATTAACAGATATTATAGTGCCAGTTAAACCAGGACCTATTTATTTTTAATTCTAATCTATTGAAAGTGTTTATAAATTCACAACATAGGTGTACAAGGCATAAGATTTTGCACCATTTGGATAATTAGTTATGGGAGGTGATGGATAAATAAATTATTCATTTGATACTTATGATTCAGATTATATTAGTGTTAAATTCAAACCATTAAAATGTGTTGGTTGTGATCTTCATCAAGAAATGAATAGTTTAATAAAGTATTCTATTAGTTGGGGTAGTACTATTTAATATGCTCATGTGATAGGTCTTTGTTAATATAATTAATATGCAAACTATCATAAAAATCATACAGATAATTTTGAATAAGTAGATATTGGTCTTTATGCACTAAATCATACTGATTAAATAGAATTTAATATTATTGTTGGTAATTAATCTATACATTCTAAATTATTTATTGCTATACGTGCTTAAGTTTTAGTATTTAATAATCTTACAATATAAGATTATGAATTATATTATCATGTTGCTTAGATAGCAATGCCTAATCTTTCTCTATATTGGTATAAACATAGGTTCAATGAATTTGTTATAGGAGTTGCAATTATTGTAACAATTATTTTATCATTGTAATAATTTAATAAAATATTAGATCATGTGTTTTATGTAAAATATATAGAAAAATAAGATAATTAAAGAAGGAGAATCTTAATTTATAATTAGAAAAGAAAATGGAAGAAGCAAAGGAGAAAGGATAGAATTAAACTAAATATGAAACTTTATAAGATGAAAGTAATGATTAATCAAATGTATGAAAGAGTGTATTAAAATAAATATTGTTATTTTTATACAATTTTATTATAATATTATATCAATTAAATATTAAAATGGTTGATTTAATCAGATACAATATTGATAATCAATCTAAAAGACTTTCACATTTCTGTTGAAGATCTGAAAAATACTAAATTATAGAAATTATTTTTGGGTAGCATAAACATAAAATCAGTGATATTTATCAAAATTAGGCATTGGAAAGATAGGAGAACACATATTATACAAATTATTTAATCAAATAACACATTAACTATTTTATTATAGAGTAGATTGAAAATCTGAATTTTGGCTAGAATAATTTATGTTATTCTTTACTACCCTTAACTAATAGTATTCATATTATGTTACAGAATCTAAATTTAATGATTGAAAAAAAAAGTTTGCTGGTTTGGCTTAATTACTAAAGAAAATTTTCAGATAGGAAATCTTATGCTTGATATTGATTAATTGATTTAGAGGTTCAAAATCTTAAATAACAATTAATTAATTTATCTGCTATGATACTTAGTGACAAATTTATAAATTAAACATTGTTTCAATAAAAAACTTAAATCTTTAATTGATTTATGTAAATATTTCAGATGTTATGAATAAGGATTATAAATTATAATTTCAAATAATTGTTATAGAATATTATAATAAAGGATAATAGATAACTAGTTTCAAATCCAATAATTTTTTAATTTATTTGGAAAGAAATGAGGAAGCTTTGAAGCTATGTTTTAATTTCTATATTTGTTAGATTAATTTAATGAGATTGAAATTCTTAATTTAAAATAAATAATTATTTTTTATCTCTTTTAAGAAGAATAAATGAATCTAAATATAGTTTGAATAATTGAATTTTACAAATTCATAATGATAATTATGCTCTAAAGGCATTTGAATTTTATAGGAATTTCAAAGTTTAATTTTAGTATTTTAAGATTTTGATTCAAATTTAAATAATTAAGGAATATATTAAGAAATATCAAAATGAAAGGATTAGGAACCAATTTAAAATGCTTTGAATATTATTATAGGAGACTCCCTAGAGAAATGCAAATTATATATTGAATTAGCTAAAATAGATTTGGAATAATATAAGATTTAATAAGCAATTGAATTGTAAGTGTACTTATTTAAATAGATATGAGAAAGCTATAAAGGGTGAAATAAAAGTATATAAAGATTAGAATGATCTAGTGTTATTATTATAGAAATCAACTTTAACTTAAATAAAATAATGAAATTTAGTTATATTATATATAATATCTATATAATTAATATTTTAGTTATAAATGAATCAGAATCGTGAAACAACCCGAAATTAATCATATCGACAAAAAAAGTAATATTATGAGAGTATTATAACATAGAAATGATACACGTTCTCATGCACCTACCTTTGAAAATTTACAGGCCAGAATAAGAGATTTATCTTATAATAGACTATATAATGCAGTATCAAATTAAAAAAGAAGTGAATCTACACATTGCCAAATATAACATTAAGACTTGTAGTAGATGTATCATACTCTTTTATTAAAGTATTAAACATATACTAGACAATGGAGTGAAAAGTTTTAGTAGTGGATTCAAATTAAATGAATTCCCTTATTCTCCTACTTTACAATCACCAAATCAATTAATCTAATCCACTAAATAATTTGAATTTAGCAATGAAAAGCAGTCACATAAAAAGCATGCAGACCCATTCAAATTTGAGACATTTGGATTACATTCAGATAAACCTAAGAAAAGGGATGATCACATTAATTAAGATGATTTATATCCAATTGAATTTGCTAAATTAAAAAAATAATTGGAACCAATTTCAAATATTAGTAGAAATTAATTACCAGATTTAGTCAGAATAGCTCAATAAACATCAAATGATCACAACAAAACTAATATAATTAACTAATAAATAGTTTAAAAAGATGATTTAAGAAATTAAAATTTAATGGATTAGAAAGATTCATAATATAAAGAGTTTGATACAAAGTATTTGGAATTACAACAAAAATTAAAAAAATCAAATGATTAATGTAATGAATTGAAAATAGAAAATAAAAATCTTAATAATTAATTAAAAGATCTATAAAACAGATTATAGAATTTTAAAGAATAACAAAAAGAATAGGATCAACAATTTTGTTATATATAAAAATAAATTGAAGAATATAATGATATCAATATTTAATTGAGAAATTAAAATGATTAATTATTATAAGAAATACAATAATAAAAACATTTTATTACTACTCAAAAACAAAATACTTAATTAAATGAGTTAAATCTTTAAAATAAAATTAAAAATCTAGAAATTGAAAAATAAAAATTCAAAGATGACTATTAAAAAGTCCAAATTTTAATAACTAAAGAAAGAGAAGAATTATCAATAAAGGACGATAAACTTTATGAATTATAAAAATAAATAGATTCCTTAAAAGATTAAATATAAAAACAATTAATATAATCAAATTAATATTAATCAAAAATCAAAAATTTAACAAATTAAATCAATTAGTTAACTTAAGAAAAGCAAGATTAATTTGATAATTTCTTATAAATTAAATAAACTCTATTGAATTAAATTGATTAATAATTTTAAGATCATCAATCATAATTAGCGTAATTAGATGTTCTTAAATAATAAGATTTATTAAAGTAAGAAAATCAATAATTAAAAAACATAAATAAAATGATTTAAGATGATTCTAATAAATTAAAAGAGGTCATGTAAATATAAAAAGAAAATTTAACTTCCTAAATAGTTCAATTATTATAATAATCTGAAGAAAATCAAAATAGAATTTTGGAATTAGAAAGCTCTATTTAAAAGTAATCATTATCTGAATAAGAATAAAAATAATTAAATTTAGAAAATTAATAGAATTAGTATCAATATATAATAGATTAATTAAATCAATAAAAATCTTTGATCTAAATTCAATTAGAAAATAAAAATTAATTAAATGCTTAATTGCAAAAAGATTTATAACAAAATTAAATACAATATAAAATTGTTGAAGAATAAAACTAAATTCTAACCATAAAATTATAGTAATTGAAAACAGAAAATGATTCTCTTGAAAAATAAGTAATTTTATAAGATTCTTAAATAAATTAATAAAAATAAGAGTTTGAATAAATTCAAGATGATTTATATATTTAAATTGATTAAGAAAAATAGATATATAATAATTAAATTAATCAATATGAAAATTAAATATCTGATTTATAGAATGAAATTGAAAAATTATTTTAATAACTAAATAATTAAAAAGAATTAATAGATAATTTAAATGATTAAATCAAATAAAAGAATAATATCATTCAATCATTAACTGAAGATATAAATAATAATTAATAAAATATTAATGAATTGAATGATTAATTAAATGATTATTATAATTAAAATGAATAATTAAATGCAAAAATAGAAATGGAAATTTAAGATAAATAAAAAATAATAGAAGAATTAAATGATAAAGAAGATGATTATAATTAAATTAATGAATAGATGAATTAATTGTAAATTTAAAATTTATAATTGAATGAGTAATTATAACAAGCATAAGATAGTCTATAATAGGAAAATCGTACTTAATAAGTAATTTAAAATTAAATAAATTAAAATGAGGATCTTATTAAAGAATTGAAATAACTATTAAATGTTACAAATGAATAACTTGGTTAATTATAAATTCAACTTTAAAATACAGATGAAGCTTTAATGGAAAAAAATGAATAATTTGATTTTGCAAAGTCTGAATTAGATAAATAAAAGAAAGAAAACTTATAGTTTTAATAAGAATTATAAAGAGCAAATGATTAAATCAATGAACTTAATTATAATATCAATGTTTTGAATAATGAAAATTTAACAATTAAAGAAAATTTTAATATTAGTAAATAGAAAATAAATGAATAATTAAGTATAAATCAGACCTTAAAAGCTGAAAATTAATTATTGCAAGAAAATTTAGAAGATTTAACTAAAAATTTAATAAATAATAAATCATAAATCTATGAATAATTAGATAAAATTTAGGAGTGCAATAATAAAATGGAAGATTTATCAAAAAGAAATTAAAAACTAATTGATGAGAGTACAAATTTAAAAGAAGAGATTATGCAAACAAATTAAATTATGAAAAATTTAGATTAATAATTGGATAATCAAAATAAATCATGTTCAATGTTATAAGATAGTATAGATAAACTGAAAATTAAAAATTTAGAGTTAGAATCTGAATATTAGATATTATTTTAAGATAAGTAAAATTTAAATGAATAATATAAATAAATTCTATTAGGAATATAACAATATAATAAATTAATTCAAGATTAGTTAAATAAATTTAATAATGTTTAATATAGAAATTAATAAGAGGAACATCAATTAATAAATCAATAAAATAATGAAAAAATTGATTCAATAAATGATGATTTAATTTTAATATAAATTGATTTCAATTAATAACATCCTCTTTTATAAAATGGAATATAAAAATTAATAGATATCATTAGATTATAATAAGATGAAATCTAAAACCTTAAAATTGATTAAAATCTCAATAATGAATAAAAATTATTTGAATAAAGAGAACAGGAATCTTAAACAGGTGAATAACCTATTCAAAATTTAGAAAATTATAATCTATTAGATATTTATAATTAAATTAATTAATCAACAAATGAGATTATAGTAGAATAAAATAATGATTAATTATTAGAATTATAAGGTGGAAATTTAATTGAAGATACTTAATTAGTAAATTAAAATGAGGAATTAATTAAAAAAATAGAAAAATTAAATGAATAGGGAAAATTTTAAGAATAAGAAATTAATTAATTGATTTTAGACAATTAAGATAAATATCAAAAAATAGAAGATCTTAATGTGATTTAAGAATCTTAAAGAAAAATTGAAATAGATTAAGATAATTTTATTAAAATATAAAAACAATAAATTGAATAAGATAAATAAATAATTTTAGATTTAGAAAATATGTTGCTCAAATTAAAATAAGAAATTCAAATTAAAGATGACAAGATTAAAAGTTAATAACAAATAATTGAAGAAATGAAATAAGAATAATAAGTTATAATTTCAAAATTAAATGATGAAATTTCTAAAAATAAAAATTATTGCATTGAAATTTCAAAATTAAATTTACAAAATTAAGAATTAAATACTAATTTAAATTAATAAATTTAAGAATTGCATAATCAATAATAAAAAATATTATCATAAGAGTAGTTATGTTAAGAATATAAAAATAAATTATAAATTATAGATTTATTAGAGAAAAAGAATTTTGAATCAGAGTAAAAGATCTTAGAACTATTAATAGATGTAGAGAATCTTTAGGAATAATTGTCAAATGTATTATAAAATAAAAATACTTTGGAATAAAATATAAATGAATTAAAAAATCATGAAAATGATTAAAAGTAAGAATTATTAGAATTAAAATCTTAATTTTAAATTTATAAAGAAGAAACTTAAATTTAATTAAATAATTATAAAGAGTAAAATATATAATTATAAACATTAAATGAAAATTTAGAAATATAAATCTAAGATTTAAAATCATAAACTAATGTTAAATAAAGTTAAATTGAAAAGATAAATGAAAAATATAATTTAATAAATAAATAATTCATATTATAATAGTAACAATTAATTTAGTTTGAATAAACAAATAATGAATAAAATAATCAAATATAATAAATTGAATCTTTTAATGGCTAATTAATAGATAAGGAAAAATAATCAAAATAAAAGTTTGATACATTAATAGTATAATATGAATAGCTATAAATTCTACATAATTAGTTAATACAATAAGAGTAATAATTATAATAAGTTAATAATAAATTATAACAAGAAATTAATGTATAAATTAATTAAAATAAGGATTAATCTTAATAGAATCGTACATTAGAATAGGGAATTAAAGAATTATAATAAATTAATAATCAATTAATAGAATAATAAAATATTAATTTGAAAATACAAGAAAATTAATTTAAATAATTATATTTCGAGGAATAACAAAAAAATTTAAAACTTGATATCAAAATAAATGAAGATTCTCAACATATATAACAACTTTAAATAATGAATGAGTAGTTAGAATAAAAATTTAATGATTTATCATTATAAATAAATGAATTAAAATAACAGAATATAGATTTACATCAAGTTAATAATGAATTAGTTTAACATAAAAATAATTAAGAATAGAGTTTATAAGTACTCAAAACAATAAATGATAATTAATTATAAGAAATTAAAAATCTAATTAATGCATAAGAATTAAATTTATAAATTTTATATAATCCAACCTAGCAAATAAATTAATTACAATAGAAATTATAAAAATTGGAACTCAATATTTTAAGATATTTACCAAAATTAAAATAAAAAACCGGAGAATTATAAGATTAAATAACTTAGTTAGAAATTGTGAACAATCAAAAAAGCGATATTATAAATGATTTAAATATATAATTATAAAAAGAATAAGATAAATAAAATGAAATAAATAATTAGATATTGCTAAATTAGTAAGCCATTTCTAAATTAGAATTGGAAAAAAAGTAGAATATAGCGAATTTTGTAACATAAGTTAACTTAAATGAATTAATGTAGGCAGAAATAGCAGTTTTATAATAATAAAAATAAGAATATGAAATTATATCAAAATAACTTGGATAAGCTTATTAAGATTAATAATAAAAATAGAACTCTGAAATTTAAAAATTAATACAAGATAATTCAGTATTACTAGATTAAAATGAAAGTTTAAAAGTGTAATATATGAAAAACAATGAATAGATAGATATATTAAGAATGGAAATTGAATAATAATCAATAATAACTAATAGTAAATTAGAAGAATTACTTTCAAAATAAAAAGAAGAACTAAATATCATTGAAGTTACTATTTCAGAATAACAAACTAATTTCTGTAAAAATATATTAAACTAGGTATTCGTGACTACTGAAAAGTTGAATTAACAATAAGAAAAATAAAATATTCATCTTAATATTATAAAGGATTAATATAGAAAAGAAAAAGAAGTCAATAAAAAGTTAAATAGTGAACTAAATTAAATTTAAATGGAAATGCAATAACATATAGATAGATATTTAGTTTAATAGAATTCTCATTTTAAAGAAAACTAGATTTTGAAAGATCTTATAAAGATTGAGAAAGAAGCTAAAGAAGAATTAAGCTCTTAAATGATCCAAATTCAATAATAGATTATTGAACTTAATTACACTATTGATTAAAAGAATTAAGAAATAGATTCTCTTAAAATAATAAATGATAAATTAAATGAATAATCTACAATTAATAAATAAACATTATCAAATGATTTAAAAATGATTCAAAAATAAAATTCTGAATTCAAACAATAAATTTAATAGTAATAAGATTAAATTAATAGTATTAATGAAACACTTATACTTAAAGATTTAGAAATTAACGATTTAAAATAAAAATTGACATATAAAGAGCAGGATACTAATTAAAAAGCTTAAGAATATAAACTTTAAATTGGTGAATTATAAAATATAAAAGAAGATGGACTTTAGAAACTGAGATGTAAAGAGGATGAAATTATATAATTATAACAATATTTAGAGTAGTAAAAAGTAAATTAAAAGAATGAATCTTTAGTTCTTTTAGGAAATCTGGAATAACTACAATTAAATTTGGATATGAAAGAAGAAGAAATAACAAGATTTAAATCAATTAATGATGAATTATAAGAAACTTAAAAAGAATTAAATAATTAAAAATAGAAAATCTAAGATGAATTAAAATAACAAGTATAGAATTAAAATTTAAAAATTTCAAAATTAGAAGCAATTATAGAAGAAAAGGATATTGAAATTTAATAAAAATAAAATGAATTTAATGATTTAAAAGATTCTATAAATATGTATGAAGAAAGATTTAATACTGATTAATAAGTGATATCAAAATAATAGTTTGAATTAGAAAATTTACAAAATTAATTAGAAGATTTAAAAAAAGAAGAAGAATTCACAAAATTAGAATTTGAATAATAATTAGAAATCAAGAAATTAGAATAAATACCATAAAATACTGATATATAAGAAGAAGAAATAATTAGATTAAATAATATTATTTAGGAGAAAGATTAATATATTGATTAACTTTAGAAAAATATAAATGAATTTATTAATAAGAGTTAGAATGATGTTAATTAAATAGATTAATTTAATGATATTGAAGAAAATAATTAGAATTCAGTAGATGAATAGTAATAACTATTAGATCTCTTATAATAAGGTTAAAGATAGATTAATGAATCAGATTAAGAATAATTAAAAGAAGAAAGGGTTATTTTATAGAAATTAAGAGAAGAAAATGATATTTTAAGAAAATAATTAGGAGATTAAGAATAAGAATTAATTATAAATAATTAAAGGATTCTTGATCATGAACAAACAATCTTGAATTTACAATTTTAATTATAAGCAAGTAAAGATAATAATGAATAAAAAAAATAAATCAAAAAGTAAGATGAGCAAATAAATTAAAATTCAGAATAATAATAATAAATTGAATAACATCAATAATTATAAAAAGATAATAATATAGAAACATAATTAATATCAAAATTAAAGGAAGAAAATGAGATTCTAAAAAGAAATTTATATGATATATAAGAAGAATTAAAAGTAAATAATTAGAAATTAGATGATCATGAATAAACTATTTATAATTTACAAAATGAATTATATGAAAAGAAAGAAAAATTTGAAAATTTAGAAAATAAATTAATGGATAATCAAATATCATTAGTGAGTAATAGATCAAAGTTAAGTTAAGAATAAATTCGTTTTGAATAATTACTTGATATTGGTGTTGAAGATTAAGATTAAGATTTAAATGATAATGATTCATTTGAATAAAAAGAGAATATATTTTAATAACATTAATTTAATTTAAAGCAATAAGAATTAAATAATAAAATAAATGAATTGAATGAAGAAATAAAATAATTAAAAGAATAAAATAAGTATTTTTATATAAAATATATATTAGATCTCTTTAAGATTTTATTAATAGAGGTAGTGCTCCTAGTCCTATATAAAATAGAGAATCTGATCCTAATAAATCTTCAAAGATAGTATAAGAAAGAGAAAAACGTATTTAAGATTTATAAAATTAATTGTATGATAAAGATTAGACATTCACTAATAATAAATCGAAAAATTAAGTTCTTTTTGAGTTTAATTAAGATGAAGAAAATTAAATGTAAGATGATTTAGCTGAAGATATCAAATTAGAACAATAAGCTAAAAATGATTTTGCAAATGATTAACAAGAGCATATAAAATATTTAGAGATTCAAAACTATGAACTTCTTAATAAAATTAGCACTTTGGAGAATGATAAAAAGTAAATATAATAAAATATTAATTTAATAGAGAAATTTACATACTTATTGATTAATTATAATAAGAGAAATAAAAAAAAGATTAAATGATTTCCCATTTATAATCTACACTTACAGAACTAAATAGGTAATATATTATTAATCTATTATTAGCTAAAATAAAGAATTATAAATATAGATTTAATAATAAAAGAAGGTTTAAGAATCTATATAAAAATATCCTTCTGATTAATAAAAAGGATTGTAATTATAATAATAATAATAATAATAATAATAATAATAATAATAATAATAATAATAATAATAATAATAATAATAATAATAATAATAAAAGAGTGATTAAACTTAAGAATTAATCACTTTAAAAAACTAATATGAATAATTAAAAGGATTAAGCCAATAATTCTTCTCAGCTATTTTAAATAAGTATAATTTATAATTATATCAATTTTAGAACTCCAGAGATTGCTGAATCAATTTTAGGTGTCATTTTGAGTATGATTGAAATGACAGATAAATAAACTATTTGTTAAGAATTGTTTGCTAAGTCAGATGAAAAGAAAGATAAAAAAAGTAAAAGTAAAAGTAAAGGAATAAAAGGATGGCTTGATAAATTTTGAATGAATTATAATTTTTAATTAAACTCTATAAATTATGTTTATAATATTCATTTAGATTCTAAAATATTTCCATATAAATGTGTAATGTAATGCTATGTATCTATTAAGAATTTATTCTTAAGTTAGAAATCCTGATTCCATTAGTAAAACATAATCAACATAAATTGCAAGAAGAATAATATAGTATTTTATTAATTTATCATTGATAATAATTATATATATATATATCAAATTCAATATGCAAGTAATAACATATATCAAAGGATCAATTTCATAAAAATTTGAGTTATTTTAAGATTGTTTTTAAAGCTGAAAATTATAAAGGTTTAGATAATGTAAATCAGCTCCAATTTCTAAAGATTATTTAAGATCACTTTCTCCTTAAAAAGCAGACAACATACAGATCTTTGATCTTTAGTATTAGTTATTTAATTCAAATTATCTAATCATTTAGGTAGCTTAGATTCCATCTAATATTGGCATATTGATATCCATAAATATAATATCAAATCTAATGCTTTAGACTTGTTCTAATGCTTCCTAACCATTGTGAGCTTCATGAATATCGCATTGAATAACAATCTACTTTAATAATTATTTTAAGACATAAATATTAAAGATTGTATCATCCACAATTAGTATTTTTAATCTTTAATATAAACTTGTAGACATATCAACAACTGTTTAATATTTTCTATTTTATCTTTTGATTACAGGATTTGGCATCCTATGAATAGGAGATGGATCATTATCAGGAGATCCATTATCTTCTTTTAAAGTAACAATATTGATGCATTCTCTATGCTATGCATTTAGATATATCGAGAAACTAAAATTTGATCCTTTGTTTTCCACTGAATTCATTTCAATAAATTCATTAGGACCTAATAAACCAACTAAATTTCTGGATATTACTAATCCTAATCCTACTCCTTATGAATTTTAATTTCCTAAATTAAAGGTTGAATAGGCTTTGAATAATTTATTCTATATATGTGAAGGTATTCCAATTCCAGTATCTTAGACAGAGAAATGAATTAATTGTTGATTACCTGAATTTATTTTATTAATTTTCAATGTAATTTATCCATTATAAGTAAATTTAATGGCATTAGATATTAAATTAAATAAGATTTATTATAATCTAATTTGATCTGAATACATGATGACTTTTTCATTTAATCCAATAACGTTGAATTATAATTTTTTTAAATCCATTTACCTTTTGAACATATTTTTAATTTGTTGTACACATGCTGAAAGATCAAATTATGTATAATTTAATCTTAATCCTTATTTTTTTAATTATGAATAATCAATTAAATCATTAATCATTGTTAATAGAATTTATTAATTTGAAATCATGTCATCAATATGAACAACAATTTCTAAAATATTAATTAATAATACCCTAAATATCATTTCTACCAATAAATGATTTATTTTCCATCATTGTTTTAATTAAATTAGCGAGAATGCTTTGACCATTGAGAGGAGTTTTGAGATCATGAGAAACAGCAGCCAATAAATTATCTTTATAATTATCTAAATCTTAGAGATGTTTAATCCTTAAAACTCTATCTGTAGTATCATTTAATATTAACATTATACATTATTTTCCATCCCATAAACAACCTTGAGCCTAAGCATCATAGTAATGAACTTTAGATTATTTAATCTCCTAAATAATTTGATTTTATACTCTCTGACATTGCATTTTTTTGTTTGTTGACATTATTTAATAATCAAAGGAATTAATTGTATTAAAACGCATCTCAGTTTATAAAGTAGATTATAAACCTTAAATTTTATCCAAAAGCTTATTCTTTTCACAATTTAAAATCGAATCTTCTGAATTCACAATTTCTATTTCAGCTAATCTTTCAGTTAAAATGTCTTCTTCAGCTGTTTCAAAATGTATAGATGCACTCTTATTAAAATAAGCTACATTCATAAGTCTGTTATCCAATGTATATAATTTTTCTTTTTGTGTAAGTACTGAGTTTAATACATCATTATTATTAACTCCTTATTATTATACAATCTCTTCCAAAATTATTATCGAAGTTGGAACAGTTTCATCATAAAGTTTCTTACATGCTTCTAGATTTTTATGAGACTTCTAAATTAATAAAAAGTTCAATCTATTTGTTTTTTCATTCTATCTTAATAAATAACATGTAAAAATAAGTAGGAGATATTACGTCCATAATCTATAATTTAAAAATTAAGTAAAAATTCCCATCAAAATAAGGAAGAAACTTATCATTGTTAAACTTTTCATTATATAGTTTGATTAAATTAAAAAAAAGCTCATAGCAAATAATCCTTATTGCAAACCTGAAATCAAAGAAAGGCTCATAATATCATCTATATTTGTTTGAGAAGTATTCACAAATTTTGTAAAGAAAGCAAATAACAAAACACTTATCACACTATTGATAAAAATCAGTATATTTGTGGTGATATTCCAATATTTCCTCGAAATTTTCTATAAAAATAAACATATGAGCATCCATCCAATAAAAATTGATCTATATTTCACAATATCTGATGAATTATACACAACAGCAGAGTTGATAATAAACCCTAGGTTTATCAAGATCTATAATATTGTAGATATCCTGAATTAAACAATTACTTTCGCCATTTATCTATTTTAATAAGACTATTCTAAATCTTCAGATAGAAATTAAAGTGTTAAACTATTTAAAGATTCCTCATATTTATAGAGTTCTTGTATTTATACCTGAAGAAAGAATTATTGGAAACATTGTTTAAATAATTTCATGAGATTTAATAAATAATTAATATAGAAATAAATCATTTGACAATTAGCTAGTGTTAATTAACAAACAAATTTAAGCTATTCAAATTGGATGATTTTATTTGAATTCATCTTTAAGAAAATTATCAAAATTTCAGATGGTTTAAAAGTTCATAAAATTAAATGTAAATTTCTAAAATTATATTATTTATTCCAAATTTTTAATATTATTAAAATTATTCTTCTCTTTTTATAAATGTACCCTTGATTGGAGAAGAAATTAATTATACATGTATAAATTTATTAACTCTCTATATAATAATATAATTTACCATCATTCATTATTATGCAACCTTTTAAGAAATTAAAATGCTAATAACAAATTAATTGAAAATTTTATTATTTAATTGGAAATTTTCTAAAATCAGAAAAGTCCAAAGTTTCAATTAATTTATGGGTTTTACCTATTAATTATTTTTTTGAAACAAATTAATATTGTTATAATTATAAGTAAATAGTAAATATTTCATCTTTTATTAATTTATAAACTGAAAAATAATTAGTATTTAGGTTTTATAGAGAAGAATAAATAACAGATAATTTTTTTATCATACATAATCCTAATAACAAGTGAATTCATAGTTTAACCTATTTTTATTATAAATTTATTTTTCTAGAAATAAAAAAAGTTATTATTTTAAAAAGAAAAATACAAGAATAACTTCACATACATTTTTAAATACTATTTTATAAGTTTCAATCTTTATATTTACTATAAATAAATAAATAAATTCATTAAATCATGGTATTTTTAAGTCTCAGTATAAATTTTTGATCCCATAATCTTTTATCTTAACAACATTCAAAACTTTCACAACTCTTTTATGAGAATAAAGATCTTTCATTTATGTATATTAATCTGTATTAATGATTTTATAATTGAATAGATAATTGATATGTTAATTTAATAAAAATTATTATTAACCAACAACTTTTCAATAATCCACATGAAAAAATGTTTATGAGCTTTGATTCTAACAAAGATAATTTTATGTTAAAAATTTGTAGAAATTCTTTATAAAATATTATTAAAAAGATAATTTTTATAAAACAAATATAAATATTTATATTTATATATATATATATATATATATATAATATAAAAAAAATAACTGATGGATTGGAGAAACAAATTGGATTTAATTTAGAATAAGATTAGAGGATAATTACATGCTCGTAAAATAGATGACTTAGAAGGAGTGTATTAATTAATGGCAGAATTTGATAGAGATAACTCTGGTATTTTATAATTTGATTATAGGATATTTGGATAAGGATGAATTCTAAAAGTTTTTATCAAAGATAGGAGTATTTCTAACAACTTAAGAATTGAGAGCAGTATATGACAAATATGACTTAAATAAAGATGGCAATATAGCATATGCAGAGTTTGTGAATTTAATAAGAGAAAATATGAGCGAAAAGAGAATAAATGTAGTGAGAAATACATTTTCATTTTTGGATTAATCAAGATAAGGGAGATTATAATTAGAATGTCTTTATAAACTTTATCAGGCTAAAAACCATCCTAGAGTAAGAACAAGATAAAAGACAGCTGAATAAGTAACAAAGGAATTTGTTAATGCAATATCTAAACGTAGTAAGGATGGTTAAAGTATAAATGAAGATGAATTCTTAAATTATTATGCTGATTGTAATGCTACACTTCCAAATGAAAAGGAGGAATATTTTACAGATGTATTTATATTATTGGATAATATATGATAGTTATTAACATCTACTTGGGGAGTTACATCTGGTGCTGATTATGTTTCTCCAGAAAGATTGGCTTAATTGGAAATAATATTATTTGAAAAAATTAGATAAAAGACAGTCACCAAAGATGATGAAGGAAAGACAGCAAAAAAGGCATTTATGTACTTTGATTTGGAAAACAAAGGAACTATAGATATATATTAATTTGCATAAGCTTTATAAAAGTTTGGTTGTGTATTTAGTGAAAAAGAGATTTAAGCATTATTTAATAAATATGACTCTGATAAAAGTGGAAGATTATGTTATGATGAAATATGTGGGTTGATAGCATTGATGGGATCAGGAAACAATGCAAATGTCAATCCAGTATTTTAAATTTCTAGAGCACCTCCTTAAGATACATTAAATAGAATCAGAAATGATTTAATAAAGAAAGGATAACATTCTGTTATTAGAATGGCCACTATTTTTACTAATTCTGATAAAAATAAAAATGGAACATTGAATAGATAAGAATTTCAATGGGCAATGAAAGAATCTGGATTGTTATTAACCAAAACAGAATATGATAATTTATTCAGATTTTTTGATAAAAATTGTGATGATGAGGTTTCTTTTGTTGAATTTATTGCATTTTTAAGAAGTACTTATATATTTTATAATAACAGAACCACTTTCTTAATATAGAATAAATTTAGCAAATTAACTATGGGATAGATTGTCAAATGGAGAATCATAACTAAGCACTTAATAATTAAAATGTATTTTTATTTATTTAATTCAAGAATCTTATGATGCATCAAAAAGTCATGATGTAAATATAAATATTAAGACAGTTGCTGATGCCAATAAAGATTTTCATGATATTTGGAAAGATGTTTAAATTGTTACTCAATAACATTTTATAGAATATTTAACAGATATTAGTGCACTTATTGATAATGATTAATCTTTTGAGAAGTTTATAAGATATGCATGGAAATGAATATCATATAATATAATAAAGAATAATTTATAGGTATATAAAAGAAGAGGGTATTTATAATATTCTCCCTAAACAAAGCATCCCAACTAAAACCTCCATTCTATACAAATCTCAATTTACAGGCACAATACCTCTTTCATATAGCTCTTTTGATAATCATTCTAATGAATTATCAACGAAAAAATGTTTGAGTTTTTTTTGAATGAGAGAAAGAGATTTTAAATGAGATCTTGGATGAGAGTAAATGTATATAAATTAAAAAAAAACAATAATTTTTTTCAATTTTTTCCAGAGATTTTTTCAGATAATGAAGCATTGAAAGGCAGTATTTTTAATTGGTCTATTCATTGATTTAATAAAAAAATTAGTATATGAGATAATACACATTTTGTGATTAAAAGTTTCTATTTTTATAAGAATTCTCTTTAAGTTATTCAAAACTTTTTCAATCGGATTTAGCTATAGAGTTTATGATGGCAAAAATAAATATTAAACTGCACTCATCACTTTCATAACACGTTTGCTTCTATACACAGGGCTAATATCAAGAATCAACACAAACTCTTATTCTGAATAATGATGTTTCAATACTCTTATTAGCTGCTAAAGATGATAAAAATAAATTTGAAAATTCACATTTCCTTACATCACTTAATATGCAATAAAATTTTTCGTACCTATCGCACCCAAAATCCCAATACTTCCTTTTCCGATTGGCATATTGAAAATTTTTGTTATCTTCTCAATTGTCAGCAATTTTCTTATGATTTTATTGAATGCCCTAATGCTGGTAGTTAAAAATCCATTAATATAATTAATATTAATTCATTAATGATAATTATAAATGCATCATTATTTTTATTAATTTTTGAATATTGGTGCATCCTATATTGATTATTAGGGCTAAGTAATTTCCTAAATTTTATATTGAAGTGCCCTTATACTTTATTCAATTCTGTTTGACTCTTCTTTTTTTCTAATAAGTCTAGTTTTCGCATTATTTAATTTTACTATTTTTACTTTCTTTTCTTCCACTTGCTAATGTGTTCTTTTAAAGAATTTCATAGATTTTTTTCTTTCAAAGGTGGTATCCAAAGATTTTTATAAACTTTTATTAGATCATATACTATATTACATTAACTTTTGTCAAGCCCACTAATTTTTCTGCATCTAAGTAGTGATTAAAAATTGAGCTNGTTCTGCTGATTTAGGGACTGATGGTTTTACTTTATACTTATGAGTATGGTTATGATCTTATAAAAATGATCCTTTTTAAATCCAATCTTCTAATTTATTAGTACCAATTATTTTAGATCTAATAGGAGACAGTTATTCTATTAACAAAGTTATATTAAAACATGTTTTAGTTTTGCCAATGATACCATTTTCCATGGCATAACGTCCTTTGGAAACATTGTAAGAACCACTAATATTATTAATCTCTTTTAATAGACTTAGATACTTCAATTATTATCAACGAAAAAATGTTTGAGTTTTTTTTGAATGAGAGAAAGAGATTTTAAATGAGATCTTGGATGAGAGTAAATGTATATAAATTAAAAAAAAACAATAATTTTTTTCAATTTTTTCCAGAGATTTTTTCAGATAATGAAGCATTGAAAGGCAGTATTTTTAATTGGTCTATTCATTGATTTAATAAAAAAATTAGTATATGAGATAATACACATTTTGTGATTAAAAGTTTCTATTTTTATAAGAATTCTCTTTAAGTTATTCAAAACTTTTTCAATCGGATTTAGCTATAGAGTTTATGATGGCAAAAATAAATATTAAACTGCACTCATCACTTTCATAACACGTTTGCTTCTATACACAGGGCTAATATCAAGAATCAACACAAACTCTTATTCTGAATAATGATGTTTCAATACTCTTATTAGCTGCTAAAGATGATAAAAATAAATTTGAAAATTCACATTTCCTTACATCACTTAATATGCAATAAAATTTTTCGTACCTATCGCACCCAAAATCCCAATACTTCCTTTTCCGATTGGCATATTGAAAATTTTTGTTATCTTCTCAATTGTCAGCAATTTTCTTATGATTTTATTGAATGCCCTAATGCTGGTAGTTAAAAATCCATTAATATAATTAATATTAATTCATTAATGATAATTATAAATGCATCATTATTTTTATTAATTTTTGAATATTGGTGCATCCTATATTGATTATTAGGGCTAAGTAATTTCCTAAATTTTATATTGAAGTGCCCTTATACTTTATTCAATTCTGTTTGACTCTTCTTTTTTTCTAATAAGTCTAGTTTTCGCATTATTTAATTTTACTATTTTTACTTTCTTTTCTTCCACTTGCTAATGTGTTCTTTTAAAGAATTTCATAGATTTTTTTCTTTCAAAGGTGGTATCCAAAGATTTTTATAAACTTTTATTAGATCATATACTATATTACATTAACTTTTGTCAAGCCCACTAATTTTTCTGCATCTAAGTAGTGATTAAAAATTGAGCTCTATTCATTTAGTGTAAATTAAACATTTGTAAGCCATTTTTTATCAGGTAATTTCAGAAGGATGAATCCATGGTTAATGTTTTTCTTTAGAAATACAGCTTCTAACTCATATAATAGTTTAATTTTAGAAATCTTTTTAAATAATTAACCTATTTTCACTTAATCTTTTTCTATATTAAAGCACCTTCCCAAAGCAATACTCAAAAGATAATAACATGAAATAACTTAAGATGCCAAATCAGGCATTTAGTAATTCTTTAAGACCAATGCTGCTTGCATAGATTAAACTCTTCCTACTAACTGATTACCTAAAAATAATAAAAATCGAAAAGAGACATTCTGAAAAAAAAATATTTGTAAATTTTTTCAAGCTTTAGGGTCTAATATATAATTATAATCTAATTTCAAAGGAATAATAACAAATTTGATTTTTTTGATTAAAAAAATAAAATCTAGTTTAAAGAAAAATCGAGTTTGTCATATTTACAATTGGTGACATGTTTGTACCTTATCGATTTTTTTTTTTTTTTTTTGAATTATTTTTTTTTTTCTAGTTTAAAAAAATAATAATAATTCTGCAAAAATGATTACTGCATTTATACTTGCTTCTATATTGTTTCATTTCTTCCCTGATAATTAAAATGTGAATCCTCTAAATATTTATAAATGTAGCAGAATAATAATTCAAACCAAGCGAAGTTCAAAGTAAAAAGATGAAATAGCTGAAAATCTAATAATTAAATTAACGACATTTTCAATGCCCTATTCAATGCCAATTATTCTAATTATTTGAAAAATCCCATATAAGGCTATTTTATATAGAGAAAAAATAGATGTAAAATCACAATATTGAGGAATGCGAAAAAGAGTTGATAAATTTATTCAAATGCAAAAACATATTGATTTAAAAAGAGAAAATAAAGTGTAGAGTATTTTAAAAAGAATGCAATTACGAATTTGTCACAAAATTAAGATAAGCAGTCAGAAGTCTAAGATTAGAAGATTACTCTAATAGTGCAATAGCTGCATCTACAGGTCTGACTCCATGATAAGTCCAATATCTCGAGTTGAACTAAAATTTACAATAAGATAGTAAGAATTACTTCAACCTTAATGCAATTCATGTAAACTGTGTTAAAAATTATATAAGAAGCCATACATCAAATGAACTTTAGAAATCAATTGATCTATTCCAAACCTTTATTTAAGAATTTCAATTAGCTCCTCAAGCAATGAGTTTAACAAATTTTAGTTGATTTTAAAGAAATATTGTTCTGCATCCTATCTACTCCAGCTCAAATCAAGCAAGCATCGAATTACGATTTAAATACTCCTGCACTTTTTTTTAGTTTTGTATAAGGAAGGCTTAATTCGTATATATTGATGAAACAGAATTAGGGCATTCAATAAAATCATAAGAAAATTGCTGACAATTGAGAAGATAACAAAAATTTTCAATATGCCAATCGGAAAAGGAAGTATTGGGATTTTGGGTGCGATAGGTACGAAAAATTTTATTGCATATTAAGTGATGTAAGGAAATGTGAATTTTCAAATTTATTTTTATCATCTTTAGCAGCTAATAAGAGTATTGAAACATCATTATTCAGAATAAGAGTTTGTGTTGATTCTTGATATTAGCCCTGTGTATAGAAGCAAACGTGTTATGAAAGTGANAAAAAAAAAAAAAAAATCGATAAGGTACAAACATGTCACCAATTGTAAATATGACAAACTCGATTTTTCTTTAAACTAGATTTTATTTTTTTAATCAAAAAAATCAAATTTGTTATTATTCCTTTGAAATTAGATTATAATTATATATTAGACCCTAAAGCTTGAAAAAATTTACAAATATTTTTTTTTCAGAATGTCTCTTTTCGATTTTTATTATTTTTAGGTAATCAGTTAGTAGGAAGAGTTTAATCTATGCAAGCAGCATTGGTCTTAAAGAATTACTAAATGCCTGATTTGGCATCTTAAGTTATTTCATGTTATTATCTTTTGAGTATTGCTTTGGGAAGGTGCTTTAATATAGAAAAAGATTAAGTGAAAATAGGTTAATTATTTAAAAAGATTTCTAAAATTAAACTATTATATGAGTTAGAAGCTGTATTTCTAAAGAAAAACATTAACCATGGATTCATCCTTCTGAAATTACCTGATAAAAAATGGCTTACAAATGTTTAATTTACACTAAATGAATAGAGCTCAATTTTTAATCACTACTTAGATGCAGAAAAATTAGTGGGCTTGACAAAAGTTAATGTAATATAGTATATGATCTAATAAAAGTTTATAAAAATCTTTGGATACCACCTTTGAAAGAAAAAAATCTATGAAATTCTTTAAAAGAACACATTAGCAAGTGGAAGAAAAGAAAGTAAAAATAGTAAAATTAAATAATGCGAAAACTAGACTTATTAGAAAAAAAGAAGAGTCAAACAGAATTGAATAAAGTATAAGGGCACTTCAATATAAAATTTAGGAAATTACTTAGCCCTAATAATCAATATAGGATGCACCAATATTCAAAAATTAATAAAAATAATGATGCATTTATAATTATCATTAATGAATTAATATTAATTATATTAATGGATTTTTAACTACCAGCATTAGGGCATTCAATAAAATCATAAGAAAATTGCTGACAATTGAGAAGATAACAAAAATTTTCAATATGCCAATCGGAAAAGGAAGTATTGGGATTTTGGGTGCGATAGGTACGAAAAATTTTATTGCATATTAAGTGATGTAAGGAAATGTGAATTTTCAAATTTATTTTTATCATCTTTAGCAGCTAATAAGAGTATTGAAACATCATTATTCAGAATAAGAGTTTGTGTTGATTCTTGATATTAGCCCTGTGTATAGAAGCAAACGTGTTATGAAAGTGATGAGTGCAGTTTAATATTTATTTTTGCCATCATAAACTCTATAGCTAAATCCGATTGAAAAAGTTTTGAATAACTTAAAGAGAATTCTTATAAAAATAGAAACTTTTAATCACAAAATGTGTATTATCTCATATACTAATTTTTTTATTAAATCAATGAATAGACCAATTAAAAATACTGCCTTTCAATGCTTCATTATCTGAAAAAATCTCTGGAAAAAATTGAAAAAAATTATTGTTTTTTTTTAATTTATATACATTTACTCTCATCCAAGATCTCATTTAAAATCTCTTTCTCTCATTCAAAAAAAACTCAAACATTTTTTCGTTGATAATAATTGAAGTATCTAAGTCTATTAAAAGAGATTAATAATATTAGTGGTTCTTACAATGTTTCCAAAGGACGTTATGCCATGGAAAATGGTATCATTGGCAAAACTAAAACATGTTTTAATATAACTTTGTTAATAGAATAACTGTCTCCTATTAGATCTAAAATAATTGGTACTAATAAATTAGAAGATTGGATTTAAAAAGGATCATTTTTATAAGATCATAACCATACTCATAAGTATAAAGTAAAACCATCAGTCCCTAAATCAGCAGAACAACCTCTAATGAATTTACATACAAAACAGAACTATATTGAAACTAATAAAATATATACTATTCTTGCAAGTTCTCTTTATTAATTATATTTAGCACCAAGAAAGCCTAAGAAATAAATAGATTGGCTAAATAAATAAACTTATGGTAAAACTCCTCATTATTTGAATAAAATCAAAGAAAGTATCTCTTAATCATTTAGGTAATAACAAGAAAATGATGCTAATTAGAAAAACCAATTGTATATAGAATCATTATTAAAGAAAACTATTATCACAATCTGAGGTGCATTAAATAAGAGAAGGCCTTAAATAGAAATATGATTTCATAAATTTTGAATATTAGAAACATTCTCATTTAAAAACATTCGATATTGTTAGTTTAAAAAGAAGATAAATATAATATGAAAGAGAACTAGATCAATTAGAAAAAGACATGGAAAAAATAAATAAGAATTATGTTTATGTTATTAAATGATTATTCTAAATTTATCTATATTAATGTTTAATTCTATATTCTCTCATAAATTTAAAAACTAAGATTCAGCGATCCTTAAATTTCTTCACATTTTAACAATTTATAAATTTTTATTCATAATTATAAATAGATATAATATTCAAATTTCTAAAGTTTTTAATATCCCTATTTTATTATAAAAAAGTCATTTATTTATTTCATAAATACAAGATAAAATAAAAGAAAATTAATAATTGCATTAATATTACCTATGTTTAAAAGAGAATAAATCTAAGCCAGTAATTTGTTAACTCAGGAGAAGATATATTTGCTGGAATATTTCAAGTATTTATGGAGATCTGCCCATCAATAATTAGATAAGTAAATAATGTGAATAAAAATCTAAAGAAAATTGATTCTGATTTTTTAAATAAATTTTAAGTAAGACAAATTAAATTATGTTTAATTTTGACTATTTTAATGAATAATAAAAATTAATTAATTTTAGGAAAAAAATAAATAAAGTTTAATATACCAAAGAACAGAGTGTGTAATAGTGATAAAGATTAAAGAGTATTTAAATTATGATAATTGAAGGTATTGGTAGAGCCTAATGAAAAAAAAAAAATTATGTTGCAAAGTCTAATAATCAGATGATTGATAAGCAAACATCACAACTGATTCCTACACAGATGATAAATTTAAGGAAAATTCAACATTTAAAAGAGGGAGAAAATTCAAATTTATGATAACAGAAATAAACGAAAAAAAGAGACAATAATCACTTACGGAATAATATTTAACAATAATTTATACTTTATAAATGTAAGATTTATTCAATTTTTTAAACTTAAACTGAACACTTTAATGCTCGTTAAGAAGATATAAGAAATTCTGATTCTCTAAAAATGTTTGGAATAATCTTATCAACCTTGGCATCATTTATTTGCCAAAATAATAGAAAGGCATTTATTTCTTAAAAGATGAATTATATTTTTGTACAGCTGAAAACGAGATAATGTGCAGATTGTTTTATAAATTTTGAAAAAATGAATTGGCTATGTGGACACCTCATCTTGATTATGAGAATGCATAATTTTGATTTTATATATCATATATATAAATAATTAACTGAATATGGGTAGCTGCTAGATGAATTGCTGCGCCAATAAAACTGGTGAAATTGCATCTAAGGAGACTAAAAAGAATGAGGTGGATTTAGAAGATCCTGATCCAAATGACTATGATGACAAAGAAAACAGTGTGTCATCAGTCCAATAATAATAATAATAGGTTTCTGAAACTCCAAGATAAAACAATAAAGAGAGAGAAAAGTTTTAAGTTGATAATGAAAGCATGTCTATGAAAAAAAATTTAGAACCTTAATCTGTTAAAGAAGTAAGTATTACTTATCTGAATTGCACCGAAAGACAAAAGTTTGATCCAATCTAATTAGATAAAGGAGCCATATATGAGGGGGAATGGTTGTTAGGAAAAAGGGATGGAAATGGTAAATAATAATGGCCAGATGGTTCATGTTATGAAGGATAATGGAAGGATGATAAAAGTTGTGGTTGGGGTAAATTAATTCATGCAGATGGAGATGTATATGAAGGAGAATGGCAAAATGATAAAGCAAATGGGAAAGGAGTATATGTTCATATTAATGGAGCGAGATATGAGGGAGATGTATAAAAAATATTAATTTATTAGTGGGTTGATGACAGATAAGATGGTATAGGAATTGAAGTTTGGCCTGATGGAGCTAAATATGAGGGAGAATATAAAACAGGTAAGAAAAATGGTAAAGGTATTCTACTATTTGCTGATGGTTCTCGATATGAAGGCACTTTTGTTGACAATGAAATTGATGGATATGGAACATATTAATGGCCAGATTAAAGAATTTACACTGGATAGTGGAGAAGAAATAAAATGCATGGTCATGGATAAGTAACTTGGCCAGATGGCAGAAAATATATAGGAGTATCCATAGCAAAATATTCTTTAGGAATACTTAGAAGATAAGAAACATGGTAGAGGATCATTTGAATGGGGAGACGGAAGAAAATATGAAGGAATCTGGGTTAATGGTATATTTATATTTATACTTTTAAAGGGAAATAATAAGGAATTGGTGTATATTATATGTCAAATGGAGAAAAGAAATATGGAGAGTGGAAGGATGGAATTAAGAAAAGATGGTTAGAAGCAGAAGAAATAGAATAATATCTATAATAAAATGCTTAGAATCAAAAATAACAATGAATGACTCATAGTTAAACTTATTAGATTTTACTCATTATATCCCTTCATCTTCTTCTGTTGAGTCCTCTACATTTTATTATATTTAAGGTTCTTATTCCTCTTCTTAAGCATCTGATACTTCTTCATCAAAATTGAAAAAGTTTTCATCCAATCCCAATTAAGGCAGCTTTTCTTTAAATAATTACTTGATTTCTGTCAATTGTTTCTTTATTTTCTCATTTTCATTCAATATCAACTCCTTCTCTTTCTATTATTATTAGATAAACTCTTTGAATTTTCCTATTAAAACCTCTTTCTTATTTATTTCTGCAGATAAATCTTTCTCTTATTTTATCAAATTCTATAATAATTGCTCTTTATCATTCAATTACTATTTTTATTGATCAACTTTTTATAATAGTTAACTATTAATAGTAAATCTTATTCATACTTCTTTTATCCTTCTAATTATTCTTTTAATTATTTCATCATTTCATTAATTTAATCCTCCTATTTAGATTATTATTTTATTTCTGTTATGGTGCTTTCACTCTTTTAAACCTTCTATTCAAATTTAGCAATTTTTTCACTATATTCTTTTTCTAAAATTTCAAATTACTTTATCCATTTGTTCTCTTATAAATTCAAAACTTATTCAAATTATTTAATCTCTAATTCTATTTTTGTTAATTCTTCCTGTTATTATTACAGTTCCTATTATCCAATTACTACATAATTTTATTTTGTTTAATATAATATCTATGAATCTATTGTCTAAATCTATGAATATTAATTAATTTGTCTCATTTCTTAATATATATTATAATACATGTTAATGAGCATATTTCTGTCTTGTGATTTTAGTTCTAATTATGAACTTCTCCATCACAGTCATAACAAAATCTAGCCTAGCAATTCTAACAGAAAACTGTTCCTGGTTTTAATGAACATTAATCACAGTATTTGAATAATTTTTTCATTAATAAAAATTTATAAATGAAAATCAAAGAATGGCTTTTAGATAATGATAAAAGAAAAAAAGTCATTACTTTTATTTACAGACTAGCCCTAAAAAAATAACCATTTCATTCTAATAGACTTAGAGAATAAATTGATAAATGCAAATTTTCAGATGATATATAACATATTTGGAATCAATTTGATACTTTAAGAGCTTATTATAAATTATTACTAAATTAATCCTAGTTTGCTAATTAAGTAAAATTAATTAGAATTATTCATGAAAATACAATGTTTCATAATAAACCAGAACTAGTTGCAATAGAAAGAATAAAAAAAGAAAAATAGTTTAAATTGCTAAATGAAAATGATTAATTCTTTATTCTTGACCTATTAAATAATGCAATTAAAAATAACAATGATCAAAATAGATAAAGATATCCAACTTTACTCCATTATATTAATGATAAAAATAGCGAAAGTAATATCAAGATTTTTACTATTTAAAGAATACGATCAAAAATATACACCACCATTACCTTAATGTGTTGAATGCTAAAATTTAACGTATTTGTAAGCCTACCAATATTTATAAAATAAAGATTTATAAAAGTAATCAATTAAGAAAATTTGAATTATTTATATGTATGATAGAATTCATTTAGTTTATTATTTTTTCTTTTCTTAAATTCTTTAATCTATTCTCTTCCTAAAAAATAGAATATAAGGGTCTGGATAGTGCACATCATAATTAAGCCAACCTTTGAATAGCTTAATACCTAATTCTCTCCATTCTGGCTCTCTTAGCAAAAACCCTTTAAAATTTAGATTTTAAAATACCTCTCTTATTTATTGGAATCTTTTGAGATATTTTTTGATCCAGATAAACTATTAAGTAAACATAATAATCGTCTCTATATTGATCAGAATAACTTATCAAGATTTCTTTGCTTTCAAAGTCCATTTTGAATTAGTATTAATTAAATCTGACATAACTTACCCAAATTTCTTTTAAGGAAAAATATTAACATCCATCAGATAAATTAAAAAAATATAAATTATATAATAAGAGTAAATAAAATATATGAATAATATGATTCAAGGGTTAGTTTAATTGATTTCATCTTTGTATAGATTAAAAGATCCCATTCCATTTACTTATTCGGTATTTAATTATTCTTGTGAAGATTTATCAAATCTTAAATTAGTTTACATTATTAATGTACAATTTCTTTATCTTTGAAGAAGGGTTTAAGTTGTATCTCTCACAGTATTAATATTTTTACCAAATTATATAAAGGGGTTTTTAGAAAAAGTTGGCATCACTTGTTTTTTAAGACTAATATTTTATATTTATCATACATTGAAATATTATTTAGTTTTTAAAAATCTGCTTCGCTTTCTATAGAATCTTCAGAAACAAAAAATTTATGTTTCAATAGGTTATCTGCTGGCCATCTAAAATCTGGATTTTTTGAAAGCATTTTCATCAAAATATCTTTTTCAAGATCATCCAATTGATCAGATGGAAATCTACTTAAGTTAATATTGCATTTTCTATTCAATTCTAATTACTCTTTTCTGTCCTTTTTTTCAAATAAGGGTTCTCCTACCAATCTTAAATTAATGTAATTCATTTACAAAACATATAAAATAACTCCTGCACTAAATATATCACAAGATACAGTATATCTAGCCAAATCAGAATCTTGTTCAAGTATTTCAGGAGCTACAAAACCTGGTGTTCCACATTTTGGATATGTATAGGGATGAGAATCTACTGATTACGCTAGTCCAAAATCTGCAATTACTAATGATTCTAAATCTTTATTCATAAATAATATATTTTCTGGTTTTAAATCTCTATGCATTATGTTATGATTATGAATAAAAGCTAATCCTTCAAGTAGCTATTTCATTATAAGTTTGATGTCTTATCTACTAAAAAGAGTTTAGCGTTTTTTCATAAGAGTCAATAATGAACCACCTTTGGCCATTTCCATAACTAAATAATAATTTTAATTTCCTATATAGAGTTCGTGTAATTATAAAATGTTATCATGTTTCTACTCAGAAAGTATTCTCATTGTTTCTATTTCTTATTGCAATTATTTCTAACCATTCTTCTTTTCATTTATACGTTGTTAATCAATACATTTAGCAGCATATTGTTTATTTGTATATAAATTGGTTAATTCTAGAACTGTTGCATAAGACCCTTTTCCTAAAACAGATTCAGCTTAATATTCATCTTAAATCTACACTTGAAAAACATTTAATGCACATTTCTACTTAAGTTCCCTTAACTATTCGTTTGTTCCATAATATTCATAATGTTAGCTGCTTACTTAAAAGATTACTGATTTTAATTTATTTTTCGTATAAGTCCATTTAATTCTTAATTCTGAGTTGATTCGAAATTGACGTTCTGGAATCTAAACAAAAGGTGACTTAAAAATCTAAAGCTAGATGGATACCTTTCCTATACAAATGGAATTCTTAAACAAATAAAGGTATCTCAGTCCCCTTCCAAGAAATTTCTTTTTAGTCAACAGACACTTATAATTACACTTATCATAATCGACCACTTATAATTTTCTTTCTACTCCCTCGTGAACGGTTTGAGATTTTTGTCTCATTATATAAATAAATAAATTTTTATTCATATCAAGTTTAGAGTTTGCGTTGCTTTTCTTTTGTAAATTAATCTTTTCTTTACTTTAGTTTAATCCAATTTAAGTAATTATTAAGTAGGTAGAGTCTGGTTTATTAACATAAAAAGTTTTAGATTCATTTACTATTATTTAAATAGCTTATCAATTAAATTTCATTGCTTGCATAGAATAATATAAGAAAAAAAATAATCGTTTTATAATATAATAAATACATTCTAATTAGTATTAATCTATTAAATTATAAAGGATATGAATAATCTAATCCGAATTATTCATCACAAATAGCTACCATCTTCTTAGAATTCGACTAAAATGCTAATATAAATTATTTTTTCGACCAAACCTAATAAGCGAATATTAATATGTTCTATATCTTAATATTATCCTTGATTCTAAAATTAAATCTTAATTATTGGAGTGATAATGTAAAAATATATTCCAAATATCTATTACTAAATGACTATCATATTAATTGATTATCCTATTAAAGGTTTTTTATTCCAGTTCTTATTATTTTGAGATTAAGATCTAATTTGAATAATCCTTTTGAAGAAATGATTATGAATTTCTCATGTTTCTAAATTACTGGAAAATCATTATTCCTCTATTTCAAAATTAAAAAATAACAATTAACATCATAATACTAATACTATTGGATAATATTCAAGAATTTTAAATTCTAGATATTGATACATTGGTTATGTTAGTAGATTTAATTTGATTTTTCTTGTTGGACAGCTAAGTTTAGTAATATTTTCTAGGTGTTATAAAATATATATTAATAAATTTATTAAGAGATCTAGATTATATTACAATATGATTTAAACTAGATTCATTTCATTGATATAACTAGCTTTTGATTTTTGAATTCGTAATCAGAGAATACAGCTATGATTTTTAGAGTTTCTGAGATATTTAACATGCTGATTTCCAAACTATCAGAGGAAATAATTTTAATTTCTATTTTGATAATCAATAATTACCTGTAACTTTGACAACTAATCGAATCATCTCTGATATCTCCATTGGCTCAGAAACACCACTCAAAATAATAGTCTTAGAGAGTGGAGCAATTACTTTTGGTCCATTTGGATTGTAATAAATCATGTATTCATCTTTAATAGTCGTTGGTTGTAATTAAAATAATGGGATGTATGTTATACGCCACTATTTTAGTTAAAATAATGATTACTTATTGATCAAAAAATGTGATATTGTTTAAGTATTCTTTAGCAATTTAAGCAAACTCTACTGTTTAATATCTTATAAACACTCTTTTAAACTGCTTTTCATATAATATTTCTTCGATGTTGCCAAATTTATTAAAAATATTATATAACATCTTAGCAGTTACTCTTTCATCAATAGATTGTATTTTAATAATTTTGGATGGTTTTTGAGCGATCATATTTTAAACATCTTCAGAAATTTCAGGGCTTGAAGAAGTTTTTTATTTTAAAACATCCTTAGCCTCATCTTCTGAATCTGAATTTAATAAGTTATTAATCTCTTCATTCCTTTATGGACTCATATTCCTTTGTGGAGTTTAAGTAAATGTTCGAGTAAATTGATCTAATTGTTATCTCAATATATTTGGATCATCTGTGTTTGAATGTTTCACTACATCTGAATTAGTGCTGCTTGTTTAGGTATAGTCGGTTCCTCGAGATTTGTCAACTACTTCCAAATCTAAATTTTTCAGACGAGAAAAATGTATTGTTAATCTAAATATATAAGCACAAAATACTTTCCTTCCCCCTCAGCCAAATATTTACCTATTTTATCTTTCCTTGCTTCAATTGCATCTTTTATATCATAATATTCCACAAATGCCTTGTTTGCTTTACCTCTTTCGAAAATAAGAATCTTTTTGATATCCCCGTATTTTGCAAATTGTTCAAATAGCAGATCATTACACAAAGGAAATGTTGGAGATAATTATGTAATTACAAGAAGCAATATTTTGCTAGGTGGATCTCTTGAATTATTATTCATTTAATTAATAATATATATTAATTCTTTTCAATTTTTCTTCTAATCTATTATCCATTGCTTTTCAACAAGAATCATCTTATGATAAATTCTAATTAAATTATTAATATTAATCATTCCAACTTCAAAATATGATTCTTGAAATAACTCACTTTACTATAAGTATAAATAGGAGCATAAATCACAGAATTCTATGGGTAACTCGTCTTTGAATATCCTGGATCGTTAACATTAAAAGTATCTCCAGAATACGATGTCATCAAAACATAATGAGATCCATCATTTACTCCAAGAATCACATGGTCTCCACTGTCAAATTTCACTTATATAATTCAATCAAAATACTTTTCGCTTAAGAAGCTGAGAATTTCCCTTAATAAACAAATCCAAAGTCCTATATTGAAGACCAAATAAAAAGATCTCCAGAAGCATAACCATTGTTCCTCTTTAACCATGAATTCATTGTTCTTGGAGTTGTGATCCCATCTGTTGTTATTCCATATGTGTTGAATATCATGGCGATCGATGAAATCAAACTTCCGTTTGAACAAATTGTGCTTGATCCTGTCCCTAATTTATCTGATCCCCATGTATTATCGCACTGTTTGTACGAAGTATAAATTTTTCCATTCACAAAAACTAAAATCAAAGCTATACCAATAATTTATTACATTATTATATTATAAATGTTTTTTTCAAAATCAAAAATATTATATATAAATCTTTTGAGAAAGTAGATAATACACCTTCTTTTAGAAATATAAATTGATTTTTAGTAGTAAGCGAAACCTTGTTAATAAAATTATTATAGTATTTTTATTTGATGAGTTTATTCTTTTTCTTAAAAGTTTTTTTTTTGTCAAATTTACAAATAATTTATTCATTAGTAATATATTATTATAAATTTAAGAATATTACACTACAATCAGTAAACTGTTTTAAAAACAAATCAAATATTAAAAATTTAGTAATTTCACTTAAAAAAAGTAATAAAATATATATTAGACATCTTGATAAAATAAATTAAATGGTTAAGAGTATTTAAATGAATAGAGTATTTTTAAAGAGGTTTTGCTTATCAAATTTTAAATGTTTTTTTTCAATTATCATAACTTTGATTAATGATAATGATTTGTAAATAATTAAAATGTATAATCGTATAATATTACAAGTATTCTTACAATTATAATAACTTTGATTAATAATTTTGATTATTAAATAATTATAAATGTAATGTCAAATATTAAAAGAATTCTTTCAATAATAATAATTTTGATTAATGATTATGATGATTAGTAAATAATTAATAAAATTATTTGTCAAATAATAACCATATTCATAAACTTATAATAATTTTGATTAATGATTATATATAATTAATATAATTATTTGTCAAATATTAACGATATTCTTTCAATTATAATAAATCTGATTATGAATATAATTAATAAATGTTTGTCAAATATTAACCATATTCATAAAATTATAATAACTTTGATTAATGATTATGATTTGTTAATAATTAAAATGTTTAATATCTTCTGAATCAGGAAAATTTGAATTAGAATTCGGTTGGAATTATAAATAAAATACATAATAAAATTAAAAATTATTATTATTTAAAAGTTATATTTACGTTTCAATTAATTTAAATTATCANACTAAAATCAAAGCTATACCAATAATTTATTACATTATTATATTATAAATGTTTTTTTCAAAATCAAAAATATTATATATAAATCTTTTGAGAAAGTAGATAATACACCTTCTTTTAGAAATATAAATTGATTTTTAGTAGTAAGCGAAACCTTGTTAATAAAATTATTATAGTATTTTTATTTGATGAGTTTATTCTTTTTCTTAAAAGTTTTTTTTTTGTCAAATTTACAAATAATTTATTCATTAGTAATATATTATTATAAATTTAAGAATATTACACTACAATCAGTAAACTGTTTTAAAAACAAATCAAATATTAAAAATTTAGTAATTTCACTTAAAAAAAGTAATAAAATATATATTAGACATCTTGATAAAATAAATTAAATGGTTAAGAGTATTTAAATGAATAGAGTATTTTTAAAGAGGTTTTGCTTATCAAATTTTAAATGTTTTTTTTCAATTATCATAACTTTGATTAATGATAATGATTTGTAAATAATTAAAATGTATAATCGTATAATATTACAAGTATTCTTACAATTATAATAACTTTGATTAATAATTTTGATTATTAAATAATTATAAATGTAATGTCAAATATTAAAAGAATTCTTTCAATAATAATAATTTTGATTAATGATTATGATGATTAGTAAATAATTAATAAAATTATTTGTCAAATAATAACCATATTCATAAACTTATAATAATTTTGATTAATGATTATATATAATTAATATAATTATTTGTCAAATATTAACGATATTCTTTCAATTATAATAAATCTGATTATGAATATAATTAATAAATGTTTGTCAAATATTAACCATATTCATAAAATTATAATAACTTTGATTAATGATTATGATTTGTTAATAATTAAAATGTTTAATATCTTCTGAATCAGGAAAATTTGAATTAGAATTCGGTTGGAATTATAAATAAAATACATAATAAAATTAAAAATTATTATTATTTAAAAGTTATATTTACGTTTCAATTAATTTAAATTATCATATGGTGAATATATAAAATTATAATCATCATTAGGTTCCATCTTTTTCTATAACTGCTAATAATTGACTGATAGTCTCACAAGTTCTTTTTTATGCGTATTAACTTTTATAATTATCCTTAAATTTTTACTAATCGATTGATATGAATTGATTAATGAAGATATTAACCAAAACTACTTGTTAATCGACGTTAATTTATTTCTTCAATTTTAAATTAAACATTTTCTTTGCTTCAATTTTCCTTCTTAATTAGATTTTTTTATGTTCTTGGCTTAAAGATACAATTTTAGATATAAATATTAATTATATAATAATTTTTTCAAATATTAATACGATTAATGGATTATTTAAATGATAAATAAACATGAAAAATTGTTCATTAATTTTAATCCATCAAAGGCTACTCAATTCTTTGTTTGAGGTTTCTTTTTTTAATCGTATTCTTTAGAAGGAAATAAAAGGAAGTAATAAAACAAGAACAGCTTAAAACCAATAAAATTATAGTTGCAACCTTGAAGTCCCATTCTTTATAAGTACAATCTAAAATCAAAATATTGACAAAAACAAATAGTGTTACTAAAAATGGTATCAAATTTTAAATGATATCAATAATATTGATAATCTATAATGTTTATTTCTAAATTTTCTTTATAATCTAATATATTATTAGATTTAACAGTATTGATGTTAAAGCAAATCCAATAATTAAACCACTCATGAGAGGAAGATATTTTTCATAAACACATAGATATGTATTGCATTCCTCTAAAGACTAACATACTTCTTATTCTAAATTAGACATGCAATATTTTCCTGTAAATGTTAACGCAATTTTGATTTTCGTTGAACTTCCTTACATCCAAGCAACATCAAGAAACTCTGTCACACAAATGAAAATCAATCCTAAAAGGATAAAAATGGAATGCATTTATTATTTATTTAGAATTGCTTTGAATAATTCAGTTTTGAGCGATTCTGCATTTTTTATCCATATAGATGCTTTTTTTTATTTCAACGATTTAATTATAAAATATAAATTTCTACTTAATAAATTATTTTAATTTAAAAACTAATAAAATAGAATAATTAAATTATTGAATTGAAAGAAAAATTTTTATTAAATATCTTAAATTTATGGAATTATCCAATAAAAAAATTCAAATTTAGGATGCTAAGTAGATAGTTGGATAAAATAATATCTTTCATTATTAACAAACAATATTTGAGTATAAATATCTTTATTTGATTACTCATAAAAATTTCAAAGTTAAATGATATTTTTTGAATATTTATAAATATTAAATTGATACAAAAACCTATTTTTAATGTTATCAAACAACCATTTTTTAGTAACTATTTCTGAGCTATCTGCACGAACTATTTAAACCATTTAATAATTTAACATTAACAAGTTTACTATCTGTTATTTCATTAAAAAGCAAATTAATTAGATTATGAATTTAAGACAATATTTCATTTAATTTTTGATCCTCCTAAAATTGTTATACGATTTAATTGAAAACATTATTAAATTAATTAATTATAGTAGACAATTTTTAGACATTTTAACTTATATTGCAATTATTCATTTCATTTTCTTTATTTGATTCTCTTTGAGTTAGAGTCTAGAATTGTAAACTTTTAATTTCTTTGATAATTTAACCCTGATGTTATAAAAATGATTATTAATCTTATTAGATTCCCAATATATTAGCTATTTCTTGAAAGAATATTTCATATTAAAGAGAAGCAGATTAAAGTTGTTTTATCTCTTTTTTAAAATCTGAAATCTAGTATGTCTCCTCTTATTATTTCAATTTAAATTTTGTAGTGGCACACAATACAACTTCAGATATAAAACTTGAGAATGTTTAAAATGATTAATTTAATGCTTATATTGATGAAGAGCTAATAAAATCTAGTACATCAACCTATTAGCTGGAATTATTTTCAGTTTTAGTTAATTATTAAATGTATTATCTGGCAAGTTTATTTTCAAATACAATTTACTCTAAATACTATTATAATTCTAAATTTTATTATTCAATAGTATTGTTTATTTTAATTGCTTTTTCTAATGTTTTGATTGTTTCTTAATATAAATTTTACCAATACTCTAATTCAAAATCTAATTAAGTTAATTTTTAGTTGCTTATTATAACTTATTGATCTTTTAATTGATTATTAAAAAAGTATTCAATCATTTTTTCATATTCAAGAAAGTTAGTAATTTCCTGTTTATAATTTTCAATTTATGATTGGAAATTGAAATTATGCATTGATTTGCTTATATTACGAGTAGTTGATTATTTTGTTACAGATAATTATTAATATTATTACAAATTCAATATCTCTTTTTATTATGCTTCAATAATTAAATATGCTTTTTGAATTGCATCATCCTTAATTTTTAATTATTTTGTTAGGTTGGCTATTTAAGTATTGATCATTTTACGTTAATTATTAATTTATAAATATTTTATGAACTAAAAAAATTTTTATACCAAACACAACAAAATTGAATAGAACTAAGAATTACTTTTTAGTTCTAGAAATAGAGTTCGATCAGCATTTTAAGACATTTCAAATATGAACTTTACATTTATAAATTAATAGGAGAAGTCTTTGAAATAATAAAAAGAGGAAATAAAAATTTAGAAGGGTAAAAGAAGAAATGCAATAATTCCTGTTAACATTGGAAGAATGCTCATATAAGTTGAAAATGCAGAGTTTCAACAGATAAATTATTAATTGAGATCTGGAAAAGAGTCAGAGAAAGATATTCTAAGTTATTTTGATAAATTCCGATGTGAAATTTATTAATATGAATTAGTAATAGAATAATAAGTATGATGAAATTTAAAATTAGTTAAATAAATTGAATATTGATTAACATGATTTTACAGGAGAACAATTAGAAAGAGTTTTAGATTGGATGGTATACAAGATGAAAAAATTCAGGAAAGTTACCATTGAGACAATTTTCAAAGCTATTGAATTAGTTTATTAATACTTATAGAACACAATTCATTTAACATTTAAAGAATTGGAATTGATATCAGGTTGTAGCATTTATATTTCATCAAAACTTGTTGATTTGTATCCAATATATATAGATGATTTATGCTAAGAAGTAAATCTTTCTAAATGATATAGGTGTTACAATCAAAATATTATAACAGTGATATCTTATAATAAGAGAGAAAAATGTGCTAAATATTAAATTATAGTTTATGTTTCACAACATCATCTTAATTAGTGCATAGAATATTAATGGATTTAAGAGATTTAATAGAATAAATTTATGATAAAGAGAAAGTGGAATAATTGAGATAGAAAATCATAGATAATTTGTTATATATGGAAATAGGTTAAGAGTTTAGATAGATCTCATAGTGCAATAAGGCCTTGGCTTGTATTTTATTAACTATGATAGAAGAAAATATTGAGAGTAGAGTAGTAATTATTTGAATATTATTTAATGTGTTAAGCTGTGTTGTTGTGTGTGAATCATTTCAAGTTGAACATTAATTGGATTGAGAGACATATTGAAGATTTGAGAACATTCATATAGGCAAACAAACATTTAAATTTATTCAAGAAAATTCCAAATCAGAATTATTGAAATTTTTTATGCCCCCATATATAAATTTATTATTTTAATTTAAAATGTCTTAACAATGTACAAAAGGTATAAATTGGGGATCAGCATCTGTTGATGACAAATATTTAACTCTGAAATATAATTTGATCAATTTAATCAAATTACCACTTAAAAAAGTAGTTAATTCAAGTACTTAAAAAAATGATATCGTATTATAAATGACAACTGATGATTGTGGTGAATTGTATGGCTGTAATGATTAATTAGTGATGATATGTTATGTGAAGTGAGATTTTTTATTCCTCCTCAAGAATAAGTAAATATTTCAATTAAAATAGAAAATCAAATAAGAAAAAAAAATATCTAATTAAGATTTAGATTAAGAAAAGCTTGATAATGAAGAAGAAGAGCCAACATTCTAATAGAAATTATAAAATGAAATTGTAGATAAAGCAAAAATTGGATAAAGTTTTGCTGACTCTATTCTTACTATTCATGATGTTCCTCTAATTGTTCCTAGGTAATTTTTATATTTTATTTAAAAGGGGACATTATACTATGGATTTCTTTAAAAAAGACATTCGGTTTCATGGAAATACTTATTAATTCACAACTGATTATAAAGGAATCTCAAGATTATTTTTATTGCCTATGCCAGATGAAATTAATTTATCACTTGTAATTGGACTTGAACATCCTTTTAAACAAGGATAAACTGCATACAATTATTTAGTGATGCTATTTAAGAAGGATTATGAAACTGATATTAAACTAAAATATTAGAGATAATAACTTGATGATATTGATTGGAAATTAATTAAAGAAGAATATTCAGGTACATTATATAATACAGTTTGTGAATTATTATTTGAAATAACAGGGATTAAAGTTGTAACACCCAAAAATTTTAAAACAAAAAATGGTTTAAATTGTCTTAGGTGTTCTGTAGGTCCTCATTCTGGGTTTTTATTCCCATTAGAGAAATCTTTAATATATCTACAAAAACCAGTTCTTCATATAAAACATGAAGAGATAAAAGAAGTGATTTTACAAAGAGTATATATTTTATGATGAATTTATAGATTGGATCAACAAATTTAAATAAGTTCTTTGATGTTAAAATCATATATAAAAATTCAAATCAATTATTTTCTAGTATAGAAAAGGATGAATTAGATAACTTAGCTTAATATTTCTCAACCAAAAAGATTGCTGTTAGAAAATTATAAGAAGAACTTCCTCGTGTTCAAGTGAATGACAGTGATGAGGATGATAGTTTAGAGCATAAGTTAATATAATTTATATATTTGAAGTAATAAAATCAAATAAGACCTAAATAATTTAGACTCAGATGAAGATGATGACGATTTTCAAGAAGAAGATATTGATGATCAATCAAATGGAAGTGATGAGAATAATTCATATTAAAGTAATTCAAAAAAAGAAAAATGATAATATGAATAATTGTAAAATATATATATCAATTTATTATAAATACTATATTATTCATATAATCATTTTACTATGCAAAAACAAAAATATATGATAAATATATATTAATAATTGATGAATATTCAATCAATAGATCTTTATCTCCAAGAATTTACCATTCCTTAGATAAATACTCCTCCCATTCCAAAGAATGATGCCAAACTGTAATTAAACGATTTCCCATCAACGAAATTGTATTAGAAGGTATCATTTATGAATACTCCTGCAAATAAGCACACATATCCTGTTAATATCAACAATGCCATAACATAAGCCAAAGCAGCTTGTTTCAAAAATGGTTATACCATTCCTGCAAGAAATCCTACTAACATCAAAACAAAGGCAGAGATTGCAAGGTTTAAATAAGTTCTATATTTATCATGGTCAGCTGTGCTAATATTCGTGATATATGAAAATTGAGTATAATCACCTCCATCATTTTCTTTCAAATAGGAAACCAAAGCTAAATTCACAACCACCACCAAAGACATAAATGTATTGCTTAAAAGTATTCTCATCTTTAAATCTCTAATATGTTATAACTATAATTAAATACAATCCCATTAGGCTGTTCTTGTTCTTTTTAATAAAAATAATAATAAAATAAATTTGCTTTCATTCCTTTTAAACCCTAATTTATTAAACATTGTTCTTCAAAAGGGATGGTATTTAACCTTAGTTTTCTTTGTTATGACCAAATTAACATAAGTTTTTCCAAAAAAAACTTGTAATTTAAGAAAACTTAAATTTTATGGAACATATGAATTGCGTAATAATATAATATTGAACCAAATTTCAATTGTGTTGAGAATTATCAGAAATTAATTCTCCCATTTCTAAGGTAGCTAGAATTTTAAGAGAATTAGTATTAAATGATTTCAAGTATTTATCAGACAGAATATTTAAACATTTCATTTTTAATTTATGTTCAAGAACAAAGAAATAAATTTCTAAAAGTAAATATGAAAAAAATAGATCTAAAAATTGTTTACTATAATATTAAGAGACATTTTAATTATGTTAAATAGTATCAAATTTTTATTTTATCTTAAATTTGCTTAGATTTGTTAGGACTTAATAAATATACATTTTTGACTTTTTCAGCTATTTTTTAGATTCTATTATTATTTAATCTTTGTGTTGATACTTCTCTTATATCAGGTAGATTTGAAAGAGATTTAATATGATTAAAATTACGTGAAGTATTTGTAGTTTTTTATTTGATAGGAGAAGAGCTATCTGTTTCTGTAAGACTTAACAAATTTTAATATTGAAAATGAATTTATTTTTAGATTAGACCTACTGATTTAGTTTGGTTACTTAGTGAACGTTCATTAACATAATTTTGAATAGAAATAAATGTTTTTCTTTGTTTCTTACTTATATCTAATACTACTTTTTGAGAATCAAGTAATTTATTCTTTGATTTTTAATTTTTATTAATTTTAGGTGAATTAGTTAAAGATTAAGAAAATTTTTTGAATTTATCCTATTATAACTATAATTTTTCAGAATTTTCCATATTCTAAAATAACTCTTAGGATTCTTTTAAACATCCAAATGACTTTTAAAATTATTTTAGAATAATACTAGATTATTTTTCACCAAATTTAGAAGGACTTTAATCTATAGTTTCCTATTAAAATGGATCTATTATGGTTTAAGATTTTAAATTATTTGAATGTTTAATCAAAATGCTTGACATTCTTTTAAATATAGTTTTCTTCCTTATTTCATTTCTTTTTAATTCCTTTTATAAGAGATGAAAAGCCACATTGGTAATTGGGTAAAGAAAAGCAAATCTAACCTATTAATATTAAATTAAAAATACTTATTTATCACTTAGAAGTTCACAACCGCTACTTCTTCGTATCTTATTAATAATTTTTGGAAACTAAACTGCATCAATTTGGCTTTGACTCTTATGTAATTTATTTTATTTTTTTATTCTGAGTATACGATTTGAGAATTTTCCATATACAATATAAGATTTTTGTTTGGGAAATTAGAAATTTTCAGGGGTAAGTTTAGAATGTTAGCTTGAAAATGAAGATTTGAATTGATTGTCATTTGGAGACTTCAATACTTAGTTTTGAATATTGAAATTGAACTTTTCTAATTTAGACATTTGTAATACTCTATCTATTAATACTGCATTATGGTGATTCTAAATATATACTAGTATCCAAATTGAATTGATCTTCAGATATTTGTGTTTGAATAAATCTTTTATATTCTTTTGATGATAACATAATTATATTTATAAAATAAGATTCTTTTAATCAAGCTCCAAAGAGTTATGGTTTTGATTCAACATCTTCATAATCTGAGACATCTTCTTTTAAATTTGATTGATTATGAATTTTTTATTTTTAGTTTCTTTTTAATTATTGAGTTAATTTTTCAATTTATAACTAATATTGATTACATTACTCTTATAATTTATTGATTTTATCTTCCTATATTTTTTGATTAGTTGATTTCAGCACTTGTAAATCATTCACTCTTTTTTTTAAGACAACCATTTGTTTTTCTACTTCTAATCTACTTTCAATGAGCTTAATAAATATAGAATTGATAATTTACAATTTTAATTTCTTTTTCTTATTGATTATTTTTTTCCATAAATCTTCTTCTTAATGTTTCACTTTCTCCTAGTCTTTCACTTAAAATAGCATTTTCTTCTAAAATCTTACCCATTTTTTCTAATTTTCTCTCATTCTAAAAAACTTAATTCAATTTCTATTAACTTTAATGGATAATTCCTATTAAAAATCATTCCATACTTTCATAATCCTATCTTTTATCAATTTGTCCCCCCCTCATCTACAATTTTGTTTTAAATTCTTCATTCTCTTCTTCCAATTCTTCAAGTTTCTACTTTAAATTATCAACTTCAACTTTATTTACTCTCTACATTTCTTAATATAATCCTTATAATTTAACTATTTATTAAGACATTTCTTCATTCTGTTTCTTTTCTTATTTCATTTCTTAATTCATTCCTCCTAATTCCCTTTTAGTTTTATTATATAGATCCTTAATAGTTTCACATTAAGATTGAAGAGATACTTTAACATTCCTTAAATTTTCTATTTCCTTCATTGCTGTTTCAAGCTTTTTATTTTATTGGTCAATATATTTATTTTATTAGGCTATGTCTATTTTTAAATTTTAATTCTAAACATTTACAGTTTCCAACTCTAATCCTAATTAATGACATTATTATCTTAGAGTTTCAACTATTTCTGATTCAATATTGGATTCTATTTACTTGAACTTTTAATTAATCTGTGTATTAATTTCCTTTATACTAACTAGATTTGGCGAAGGCTAATCTTGTGTATAACACCATAATCCATCCTTTAGAAATATAAATTATATATTACTCCTGGTTATCCTCCAACTAAAACTTATCGAATAGCTGCTTATTAAAATGAAGAGTCCTTTCTTGATGCTTGTGATTTTTTTGTAATTGTTGAAACTGATTAATCTACTTTTTTTGTTTATGTTGACGGTGGCTTTTGTTAATTCATTATAAAATTAATATGAAAAAATCACTTACTCCTACTTCTGAAACTAAATATAATTGTTCTCAAAAAATACACCTACTAAAATAAAAAAGAAACAAAGATATGTTAAATTAAGCTATTTAAGAATTGAAAAATCCATTTGATCCTTTATAAGTTTCTAAAGCAATAAAATTTCTAGAAAATCAAGTGCAAAGAAAAGCTTTATTAGATTAAATCATTTATATTAGAGAGTAAAAACGTAAAAAGGAAGAGTTTGATAAGATGTCTTCAATGAGAGGAATTCTTAATAAAGTTTCAAAAAGATTTTCAATAGTGAAAAATTAAGAAGTTAAATACACTAGAGATCATAATGATTTTAAAATTATGTAAGAGGAAAGGAATAAGTTTGACAAACTCTAATATGAAAATTTAAATATACAAGTAAATGAAAAAAGACCATAATTAAGAAGGTTATCTAGTTTAAGTTTCTTAACAAAAGAGACTGATTAGATAAAATTCTAAGTAGAATAAAATAATGATTAATAAACTATGTTCGTTCGAAGATAAACTTAAAGAAATGCAACACTTATGGTTAATGCAATTCTTAAAAAAGAGATGTATCTTAACTATAATTATTAAATTTTAGACCTGATAGTATAGGAAGATCTGAAAAAATGATAGGAAATAAAAAAATTAATAAGTTATTATCATAAGACTAAGTTATAGAATGAACAGTAAGAATTATTAAATGAATTTTCTAATTTATTATATCTAAATAGAAACATGAAAGTTTTTATTTTAAATCTTAGATCTAACTTTGAGTAGTTTATTATTATATAATTGAACTTCATTTTGAAATCAAACATACATAAAACATTAAACTTCACAGATTAAATTCAATATTTTAGAATTCTTAATTAAATTTTTGTATAAGTGCTTTATCTTGTTATTAAGAATTCAAAGATTCTTTAATACAAATAATTATATACCTAAAGTTAAATCTTCAGGTTCAAAAAATTTTAGATCTAAAGGATCATTCAAATTTAATTTCCAAGTTTAATTTGTTTTTCTCATTATTTCTCCAAAATTAACATCTTTTAACCATTAATTTGCCTATAAATCTAAGAAGTCTCTTTTATATCCCAATCTTTCTTTTGGATCTTTTCTTAAAAGATTTGTTATAAAGTCTTTACACTCAATAGAGATAGCAATATTAGTTGAGAATCTCACTTCTCTTTCTTAAATAGACTCAAATACTTAACTTTAATTATCACAATAAAAGGGTGTAATACCAAATATCAATTCATATACTAATATTCCTAACATCCACCAATCTATCATTCTATTATAACCAACAGCAGTAATCATTTCAGGAGCTATATATTCAACAGATCCAGTAAAACTATAAGATAAATGATTGTTAGGCAGTTATTTGCACAATCCCAAATCAGTTAAAGCAATATACCCCATAGAATCAATGAGAATATTTTCAGGTTTTAAATCACGATACACATAATCTCTATCATGCATATAACCTAAAGCCAAGATTAATTAGGCAACTATGAATTTAACTCTTTCTTCTTTTAATCTAGTTTCTTTTTTTAAATGAGTGTAAAGATCACCTCCTTAATAAAAAGGCAATACAAAAATTAATTAATCATCTGTTTCAAATGCTTATACTAATTTTATTATAAAAGGATGATCAAATATTTCTAATAGTTTTCTTTCATTTTAAGCATGATTTAAATGATCTGTAGTTATAACATCCTATTTTTACATTAATTTAAAGATATAATATTTTTCTGTCTTTATATTTTAAACAAGTATAACTTATCCTAACATTCCTTAATACAAATATTTAAGGAGTTTATATTATTGAGTGTAATCATAGTTTTTTCTAATTGATTACTTTTAATTATCTTCAGATGCTTTCATTGTTGAAAAATCATAATTTGCTAGAGTTTATGGATCTATATTAATAGGATGTCCATGCATTCTACATATACCTTTTTTAGCATCAACTTTTGTTGTAGTATATGGTATCAATGTTAAATCATCTGTAAGATAAATTGCCAAATACTTTTTTACAAGTCTTTAATAAGAATCAGAAAGTGTTGACAATATTTTTTCTCGACTAATCTAGATATTTAATTTCATACAAATCTAATGATGAATATCTATAATCATATTCATCTGGCACATGAATAACAAATTCAAATCCACATTTACTAATAGTGATACCAACTATATTTTATATTGCAATTTTTCTAAAGTATTGTTATTTCAATCATTACCTTTTCACTCTAACACTTGAAACAACTTTTGAAAAAAAATTTACAAGTGTGCTTTATGGTGTTATATTGTATATGTTCTTGTTTGTTATTAACAATATTCTTTCTTATTACTTATTAATGTGACTAAATTTCCATAAGCAAGTAGAAAGTAATATGGATTCTATATAACATTTTAATATCTTACCACCAGTTTCTAAGATACTTAGAATTCTAGAATCCTTTCCACATTTTTCTCTATCCAATTTTTACGATTAATAGTTCATTTAATTAAACTATTTTTCAATTTTCTATGTTAAACTTATTCTAACATAAATTAAAAGGTAACACCACCACTTATATTAAACATTTATATAGGAATGTAGTAATGATTCAATTAGCCATTAAAAAAATTCATATGCCTACCTTAATATATTTTATATCAATAATACTATTTTTCATGTAGTATTTAAATATAAGTTTAAGAGATTATAAATTGTTACACACATATATATGATTTTATCTAAGCTTTAAGTTTAGATGTTGAATTTACAAAATTATGAAAATATGTTTTTATAATATAAAATAATATACCCCCATCTTATAGAATATAAATATAATGTTATTATGGTTATAATATTTCATTCAAACTCGATATTATCATTAGAATTTTCTGCTTTATTATCAGAATTCTCTTGATAAACTATCTAATATGGACTTTAAACACCAAGATGAACTCTTCTGATATAACAATAGAATCTATTTTTGACCATATTTTCCTATAGATAATCATATAAGAATACAGGCCTCCCTTAAAGATGAGAAGAAATAAGACTCCATTTTCCCCCATATTACTAATATAATTTGAAGAGGGTTGCATCTTCAATTTCAGTCCAAGGTCCAGTATTAATTTCAGGGTTGATTTTATTTATATAACGTTCTCTTATTTGTTTACTCAAAATATTTGGAAAGTCTAAGGCACTATAGTTAAATTAATTTTTACGTAAAGCGATTAATTTCCAATTTTTTCCATATTACTTGACTAATTCTAAGATTTTTTCATCTTCTTCTTAAGTCCATTGTTTTCTTTTAAACTACGAATATTTACAAATACAATTACAATCTTAACAGGTTGCAATCTTCTCCATCTTTAACTACATTATGAAACATTTCTTCCTGGCATATGTTTAACGATTTAATTCCATTTTCCATTATGCTTTTAGTATTGGATACGTAATTGAGCATCTTCAGTGGAATCCCAAAGTTTTATTACTCTTTTCTAAAAAAAAATAGAAATGGATACTCACTCTTCGAGTAAAAGTTTGTTCTTTTTTGGCATTTTATTCAATTTTATCTTGAATTTGTTACTAAAGTTTTTCATCTTTCAATACCATGAAATCCGAAGGCTATTGAGTGGATGGTATGTCACTAGAAGACTCAAAACTAATAATATAATAATGTATAAATACTCGAATTATTCAATCTCATTTTGGTTGTCTAATTGAAGGTATTAATCCGTTTCAATAATATCATTTTTTAGGACTTGATCTAATGTATTCTCATATGCTATAGGTTAAATAGACATAGTTTGAGCTCGTTATTAGATAAAAATATTAGTTTTATCGAGTTTCTCACGATTAGAAAAGCAACAAATTGATTAAAAGAAATTAAGCATAATAATTAAATTATTTTCATATTTCTGCTTAAACAGAGGTTATATGGTCTCTTATTTCATCTATGAAATCTCCATTATCATAATTTCTAGGTCCCTAGCTGAAAATTTTATGGAAAACTTATCACTAATCTTTTTTTATAAAATAAAATATAAAAAATATTTAGATTCATTAAAATCTTCTTTATTTCCCTCTTTAATTTTATATATATCCTTCTCTTCACAAATGGAGTTTTTGAGTATTCTCATTTTCAATAACCCTATTTTTAATTTGATTTTATGCTTTTTATTTTATAATATTTTTTCAATTTTTTGGTTTTAAATCTTTTTTATTTTATTTTCAAGATATTTATTAATATAAATTGCATTTAATATTTTATAATTTCCTTGTAGAGGATTCAATATAATTTATCATAGAGAGAATGTCTGCAATTAAAAATGGTTGTTAAGATATTTTCTATTCTAAACTGTACTATATATTCTGGGTAGCTATTTCTCTGTTTTTAATCTTTAATAAGGTATTAATACATATTCATTAGATTGAATTATTCTCTAAATAACCAGGTACATTAGTGTGATTATATTATTAATCTATGAAACACTCTTAAGTAATTGTATTCTGACTAGAATCATATTCTGTGATAATTCTTATTCATTTTTAATAAATAAAAAAAAATATTTTGTTTAATTATATCAAAAATCATAATTAACGTCATTAAAACTTATTTAGAAAGAAAAGTATTAATTTTTCATCTTTTCTATTCAAAATGATTTTAGAAAGATATTAATAAATTTGTTTCATAATTTAATTTAAAGAAAAATGCAAAAAAAATATTTTATAAATAATTAGAAAAAAATGAATTGTAGATATAAATTATTTAGAGATTCACAATTAGAAATATAAAGAATTAGATTTCCTATATAGATATAGTAAATGGTTAAGTATTAAATTTAAATAATTTTCTAGGTTTTAGATGATCTCATTTTATTTTGATTTGAATTAAATTAATGAAGATTTATCTTATCTCTTAATTTAATTATTTTTATATTATCAGACTAATACATTTTTTGCAGACATTAATATTTAATTTAGTTCCTAGATATAAGCAAGATTATAATTTATATAATATATTACCTAATTATAAACAATCTTTTTGGTTAGGTTAATCTTTTAATTATGATAGTTCATCTTAAACTTTCCATTCTAGAATAAGATGATAAAATATCTTAATTTATTCTTAGCCAACATAATTATTTATTCTCTGTTTGAATAGTTTCTACTATTTAGAATTAATCTAATTGTGGCACCAAAAATGTTTTTATTTCTCTAAAATTCTAAATTCTAAATGAATGATTAACCAAAAAATTTAATTATATTTGATTAAGATTAAATTATAAATTTGTATAATAGAAAATCCAATCTAACAATAGTGATTAAATTATTTTACTATAGATTCCTTTTCATTGATGGATTTTAAAACTCCTCTTATATCTTGGTTTAATAATTTTAATTCTAAATTCCAAAATATAAACTTGTGCTTATTGGATAATGTATTTTAATTTCATATTTGATGATATACTTATTAACTCTTTCAATATAGAATTTATTAATCAATCTACATCTCCAAAACTGAAATAATTCTATAATTTATTTTGATTGAGATATTAATAAAAATAATCTATTATTTATAATAATAATATAGATAAACATCAAATCTATCAAAACAATCATAATCAATTTTATAAACTTCTACTTCTAAGTAAAGGAGATGTTAATAACTTCTTACTTTTTAAACTTGCATAACTTTTACAAACCTTTTTCATTTTATATTAATCATCATCCGAATCTTCATCACTTGATTCATCATCATCATCTTCATCACTACTAGATTCTGATTTTGTAGTTCTAAGCATTTTCTTTTCTAATTCAGATGGATCCTCTGGATTAACAAAATCTAAGACTATTGATCCTTTCTTATCAAAAATATATAAAGAGAGTGTAAATATAATTCCAAAAAAAGAGATTCCTGAAAAGAAGAATCCTACATTTGAATATCCAATTTCAGGATTCTCAGATATCTCAACAATATATCCTGCTATAATAGGAAAAAAAGCCAAAGCAATACTCTCAAACATTCCTAATAAACCAAATGCTGTTCCTACCACTTTTTATGCAACTATGTATTATATAGATGGTATTAAAACACATGAATATAAAGCATAATTGGATCCTAATAACATCAAAGGTATAACAGAAAACCAATTAGGTTATCCATGTTTACCATTTGGCATGATTCCAAATGCAAAATGAGTTAGAGTGAATAGAATACAAGTTATTAAAATTATTTTTCTTCTTTTTCCTACTTTATCTATATATGGCCCAAAAAAGGGACTTGTTATAGCTAAATTATCTCAAGAATACCTGCCATTAAATATGGTATAGTCAATACTTTTCCTGCTTACACATTTGTGAATTCAAACTTTTCCTATAAAAAATCATTAGCATCATCGAGAAATGGAGTATATGATCCTAATGTTAAAGTACAAATTAGAACTAAGATCCAGAATGTTCCATTTAAATTTTTAATATCTTTAAATGATACTCTTTCAATATCATCTTTCTAATCTTCATTTTCATCTTCTTCTTCTTATTCTTCAATTATAAATTAACCCTCTTCTTATTATAAATATATACTTAATTTATTAAGTTCATTCTTTTTATCTAAAATACATAAAACAACTGCACACACAAATGAAAATATACACAAAATCACACTAAAAAATAATGGATATGTCAATCCTTTATATGATTCATATATTATAGGAGTAAGAAAAGAGTTAGCAGCACTAGCTAATTCAGGTACTGTCATGATGTAACCAATTGCCTAAAATATAGATTTGAATTATCAAAATACAGTTGATAGCTCTTTTCCTCTAAACCACTTACCAATAATAGCTGCTTATGCTATTACTAAATTTTCTGATGCGCATCCAAATATTATTCTTCCCGCTAACATAATCCAGAATATCTTAAATGCTCCTCCCAATGCTACAATTGTTTAAGCCACTACTATTATTGCACTAAATAGAATGATTCCAAATCTAACACCTAAAAATGAGTTAAAAACTATACCCAAAAAATCTATGATTAATCCTCCAATCAAAGTTAAAAAAATATTAGGAAATGAAAATGCAGAATATAATAGATTATAATTTGAGATTGATATGTCCAAATCTTATGTTAATTATTTTTGAAGTGCTTATGGATTATCAAATGAATAATTATTTCCAAACATTAACAAACATCCAAGAACCATTATTATATATTTTAATTTAGATTACTATTGTTCATTGTCTTTGTCTTCTTCATTACTCATCTGACTTTCCTTTAAGATAGTTTTGTTGATATCATCAACTTTCATTACACACTTTAATTATTGATATAACAATAATCTTAAATATCTCAAATTTTTTAGATAATATAATATTACAATGTTAAACTAAAATCAAATTATAATTAATAATTTATGCATTTAAGTCCTTCTATTTAAAAACGAGACTCTCCAAATGAAATTCTTAAAGCAAGGATGGAAAAAAAACCAAGTGGACGATTTACATTTCTTAAAACTCAATAAGAAGATCCTCGTTAATAATAGGTTTAAAATAACCGAGATCGCATAAAATCTAATTTAAAGGGTATTGAATTTTAATAACTGGTAGGTTAGATTCTGCACATTTTAAATAAACCTCTACCTGTTACAAAAGATCAAATTGAAGAATTACTAGACTTAGGTAAGAAATTAGATATAGAAATTAATACAATTGACTCTGAATTCATATGTCCTAATACAAAAGAATTTCATGAAAATTATGACATTTTAGAAGTATTAGGAGAAGGATGTTTAGGATTAGTAAAAAGGATTATTCATAAAACTACTTAAGATTTATATGCTGTAAAAATTGTACAAACTCAAGATGATGAAATAATTAGAAATGTAAAATTGAATTGAATTTTAGATGATCATTGAATTTAAGAGATTAATTAAATTATCACATGAAAACATTGTTAAAGTTCATAAATTATATGTTGATTTTGATAACAGCTTCTAATCTGAAAGTAAAGCTTATGTTGTGATGTAATTGATTGAAGGATAGGAGATGTTTGAAGTATTAAATTCTTTGGGACATTATTGTGAAGCTGATGCTAAAGAAATATTTAAATAATTGCTAAGTGCAATTGAATATATGCATAGAAATGGAATCTGTCATAGAGATTTAAAACCAAATAATATTCTTTGTGTAAATAGTACTAATCATTTTGTTATTAGATAAAAAGTAAATCAAAGTGACTGACTTTAATGTTAGCAAATTTAGTGATTCATATAAAGAATTTGGAGATCTAAAAGATAGAGAGAAAATTGAAATGTGGACATATACTGGAACAGTTGCATTTTCTGCTCCTGAAATTTTCACAGGAGAAGGATACAAGTAATTATATTGTCTATAAAATATTAGTTAAATGGTTGATATGTGGAGTGCAGGTTGTATTTTATATTCAATGTTATCAGGATAATTACCATTCAATGCTGATTAGTATATATAGATATATATAATATTAGTCTCAATGATTTAATAGATAATATAAAAGAAGCTAAGATAAGTTTCCCAATTGAATTATTTGAAGGAGTTTCTGAAGAAGCTAAAGATCTAATTACTCAATTATTATAAAAAGATTGGGCTTTAAGACCTCATCCTGATTAAGCATTGAAACATGAATGGTTTAATGAAGATTAAAAATTATTAGAAAGTCAAAGGAGTCTATTAAAAAGATTAAATCATAGAAAGAATGATCCTAGATTAATTCTAAAATAGAGACATAATAAAAGATAATAATCAATATTGTTAGGTTCTTAATAATTGATAATTAATCTTCATTCTATGGAATTACAACAGGAAACTCGTTTATAATAAACTTAATAATAAATATCAAATATGGGTTCTATGAGATTAGAATCCTGTCCAAAAAAGAGTTAATTCAGTTTTACTGCTTATAAAGTACCTGAAAATGAACTCAGTATTTATTAATATTTGCCTCCTTCTTCACCAGATAAAGAAATAGAGAAAGTAGGATCTTTTGAATCTGGAATGCTGGATCCCTTTATGTAATGTTCAGGTAGATTATTTGGAGATGATAAAATAAAGAATCTCGAAGATAATTCTGATTAAGCTTATTGATATTATAAACCAGCAAATAAACTATAAATATATTTACTAATTTAATTTTATAATACGCAACATTGAAATCTCAAATTAATTTATATTATAAAATATCTTTAATTTTCCTAGGTTCAAAACTAACCCATATATCCTGTATTTTGATTAATAAAATCATCCATAAAATTAACATGACACTTTTTGAATAATTAGGAGGAGAAGCTGCCGTCTCAGCAGTCACAGCATAATTCTATGCTAATATCCAAGCTGATGCCACAGTTGCCAATTTCTTCAATGGAATCAATATGGCTGACTAAACAAGCAAGACAGCTTCATTTTTATGTGCTGCTCTTGGAGGACCAAAAGCTTGGGGAGGCAGAGTAAAAAATTACATTTATATTAAATTAGAACTTGAAAGAAGTCCATGCCAATATGGGAGTCACAAATGCCCAATTCACAACAGTCATTGGACATTTAAGAAGTGCATTGACTTCAGCTGGTGTCGCTGCTAATTTGGTTGAATAAACTGTCGCTGTTGCTGAAACAGTCAGAGGAGATGTTGTCACCGCTTGATAAATATCATATATCATAAACACATATCCAACAGCTTATATCTCTAATTAATTTTTCTGCTGTTTTATTGTAAATCAACTCTAAACTAATTTATCAACATGTTTACTATTTTATTCTAAGAAATGCCCTACCATCTTATTTATGCTATTATCATGACATGATGGCATCTCTTAACATATTTTTATCATGTATAAAGAGTTTCCAATTTATTAAGAGGGTTTTCATAAAGAAATGGGAAAAACGTAAATATATCTAAGATTATAAAAATTAAATAGCATCAGAAACTTCATTTATGATATCTATCTATCATTGAGAAACAACCTTAATTTATTAATATATGGGTATTAAACATTTTAGATGCTGCTTGATTTACAATTTTCTAGAAATCAGATAATTTGAAATATTAACTTAGATAGAAAGATATTAGTATTTGGACTCCTCAGATATACATATTAAAATTCCTCATTTAGATATTGAAAATAGTATATATAGTATTATTTAGAAAATTTTCGTAGTGATGATTTTTCACAAATTATTTTCGAATATATTATAAAATTACAAAATGACATGTGTTTATATTATAATAGATTTTGACAATTTATATTTTTGGAGATCTGAGTTGGTCTGATAATAGTATAAGTTCAGTAAATATATACATATGTTTACATTTGAATTAAATTCTATCAGATATATCTGTATTTAATGTCTTAGGCAATCTCAATATTATTTAATCTAAAATTAAAGAAATAAATCATTATATTTATTATATAAAATAATTTACTTGATGGATCAAATAGACTTATATGATATGAGAAAGAAACTTCACGCATATAAAAAGATTGGAAAAAAACAAGTCATTAGTATTCTTAATCAATTAGAGGATCCGAAGATAGATTAAAAGTATTCTTAATGATATAAATTAGGGCTCTTGCTGAGTCTAAGATTCATAAAACTGTAAAGAAACTTACTTAAATAGAAATAATAGGAGATTCAGTTTTCAGTGAACAAGATCTCAAGCAAATTTAAGAAAAAGCTACAGAAACATTATAAAAATTGAAGAAAAATCAAAAATCTATACCACAAGAAAAAGTAACTCTGATCTCTGTAACAACAGACAGAAAATAATCTATAGATGTTCCAAATCAAAATCCAATTAATCAAAATCAATTTATGAACTAATTGGGACTACCTTAAGATCTTGATCAAATAAGATTGAAAGTTTTATAGAATATTATTCAGAGATTCACTAATGAAACTACTCCCTAATAAGAAGTCATAACATTTTGTAAGAAATTAGAAAATGAAGTATTTCATATAAGTTTATTTCAGATTAGAATGAAATTTAAAGATAAACATAGCCAATATTAAACAGCCATAAAAGAGATTTTGAAATACTTATAAAATGATAAAGATGGAAGTGTTCGTAATAGATTATTAACAGGATTAATTGATATACCTACAGCAGCTTAATTGAGATCAGAGGATTGGACAAGTGCAACAGTATTTTATATATATTTAATTTTTTATAGAGATTGTCTATTGCTGGAGGAGTTGGTAGAGAAATATTATCAGCTAATGATATGAATCATAATAAATATATAGCTTAAGTAATAAATAAGGATGTAGCTTTGGCTTTATGTAATAATTGTGGATAAAAATAAATGAAATTAGTCAATGAAATATAAACAAGAGCAAGTGATGAACCCTCTACTAAATTTTATGAATGTTTAAATTGTGGAATTGGAGAAACTACTAATGGTTGATTTGATAAGATATTGAATATAAATATAGTAATACACTTAATCATTCATATTTATAATATTAATAATGCATAATGCAACGTAAGAAGAATTAAAATCAAGAGCAAAATAGAATGAGATTTCATCTGGAGAAGAAGAGTTGTTATCAGATTCTGGAGATGAATGTGATCCTGAAAATTACAATTTTTATATGTCCTAAATTGATTTTACAGCTTTAGCTAATGGGATTGGCTAAGATGATTAAAAAGGATAAGAAATAAATTTAAGAGAAAGAGTGAGCACACAATAATTGAGATAAGAAGTCAATCAAGTAAATTAACATATCAGTGGCAATCATTAAAATATAACGAGTGTTCCTAATCCAATCAAATTACTGGTTTCAAAATAGAAAAGAAGATACAATTACAATGGATTTAATTTAGATTTAACATGTATTCTATAATAATTATGTTAGATATAACTGAAAAGATTATAGCCATGGGTTTCCCTGCTGAAAATATAGAATCTATTTACAGAAATTCAATGTAAGATGTTAGAAGATTTTTTGATTCTGTACATCCAGGACATTATAAAGTATACAATCTTTGTGAAGAAAGAAAATATGATCATTCAAATTTTAATTAGGTAGCAGAATTTCCATTCCAAGATCATTAAGCACCCACTTTCTCTCTCATTTATGAATTCTGTCTTGATTTAGTATTAATACTTATAATATAATAAGGATAATTGGTTAAAAACACACGAAAAAAATGTTGCAGGCATTCATTGTAAAGCTGGAAAAGTAAATACATAATTTTACAACTTAAGGGACGTACAGGTGTCATGATATGTTGTTATATGCTTTATGCAAAATAATTCACCAATGCTTATGATTCTATGAGATATTATGGTATGATAAGAACCAAAAATAAAAAAGTAATATTTTATTTAATTCTAAAGGGAGTCACTATCCCATCTTAAATCAGATATATCTTTTATTTTGAAAAAGCTCTTAATAATAAATGGGTTCCTGACAATATGCCCAATAAACAAGTGGAATTAGTGAAAATCCGATTGATTCCAGTACCAAATGTTAAATTCTTTGGAGGTTGTGCCCCTTGGTTTAGAATCTAAAATAAAGATAAAGAATACAATTCTAAAAATTAATTCCCTGTTAAAGAATATAAATTAGAACCATATATTGAATTCAAACTCAAAGATATTATTCTATAAGGTGATGTTCTTTTACAATTTCTAAATTAAGGAATTTGGTCTAGGTATATATATATATATAATATTAAATTTTGAAGGAGTGAGAAACTCTTTCAAGCTTGGTTTAATTGTGATTTCTTTGATTATACCGGTGTTCTCATGATTGATAAATTTATGTTGGATAAAGCTTGCAAAGTATAATTTTATTTTCATATAGGACAAATCTGGTAAAACATTCTAAAAAGATTTTCGTATAGAATTACATGTAGTTGAAGTTAATTAGGATAATAAATCACTATAATCAGTTTATAATAATACAATTAATTAAATTACTCATAAAAATTTTGGATTTTGATCATTATATTTATTTCAATAAATCAAACTAAAATGAATAACTCTTAATCTACATATAGTAACAACTCAAGATTTGTATCTTCTAACAGAGATCCACTTCAAAGATATAAAGAAAGTTTGAAAGAAAAATTCAAACTAATGTATGATTAGATTGAAGAACAAAAATTTACAAATCCATTTGTTCCTCATGAAGGAACAATATTTCTTACTGAATAATAATCCTTAAGATCTTTCTTAAATTCAACTTAAAAATTAGTTGAACTTTCTCAATTTCAAGATGAATAAATCTCTATAAAAAAGAATAATGAAATAATACCTCTAAATGCAGAACCATTTAATTCAACTACTAAGAAAATAAGACAGAGAATATTTGATCCTCTACATTTTACACATCCTCTTATAATAAGCTTAGTTTAAACATCTTATTAACCAAATACTCTATAATAAAATCATGAAGATAAGATTTGTTAAACAAGTTTTAAAGAAGAAAAATTATATAATTAACATCCGATTCAATCTATATAAATTCAAAAACCAAAATCATCAATAGGAATTTAAGTAAATTAAACAATAGAACATGTAGAGTAAGAAAATGTATCAGTTTAATACAGTAATAATAAAGATTTAAGTTTATCTTAAAATCAAAGTTTTCAATCATATATTGATAGATACTACGATTATTAATAATAAGAATAATGTTTTGATAGAAAACAAAATAAGTCAGAATTAAAATTTTAGAATTAAAATGATGACTATTTCTATATCTTTTGTTCAGAATGTTAATAATTTGTAAGAATGTATAAAAACAATCACAATTAATTCCATCAAAGACATTGCAAAACTTTAAAATATGAAAATACTTTTTCTGAATTTTTAGGAAAATTTAAATACTTATTAAATTAAGAAACTAATTAATTAAGAGATTATGATGATAAGTGTATAAAAATAAGAAAATATTGTCATGTAGCATCAGAAATTTGTACTATGTTATAGAAATCTTCTTGCAATAAGAGAATTAATTAATTGAAATTAGATTTAATTAAAATCCATAATGAAGTTTATAAGCTACATGATATCCATTCTATGAAAATCTATTAATTATTTCAATAAATGAAGATTTAAATGATAGTTTGATTTTTAAGATTCATCTATTAGTAGAATGATATAGAATCATTTTTTTTAAATATTTTATCATAATTAAACATAGCCAAAACTAATCCAAAAATAAATAATGAAGCAAATACTTAAAATCCCTTATTTTACTCTTTTGATGATGTTTCTTTCTTTATGGTAAATATTATCTAAATATAAATAGTATTTTACTGGATCAATAGTTACTTATTTAGTTAGTAATTCTGTCTTTGATATACTTTATTCGAAATTTAATTACTTAATGGTACTTTCTCCTTTTTCTTTTGTTTTCTCAACAACCAATTATACTTTTAAATTTTTGCTTCATTTGTTTCAAATTCAAAGTAGTTCTAAAAACTTAAGAATCTTCCTTAATATTATTCTAAATAATAACTAATTTCTTATAGAACTATTAGCAAACCTCTTTTTCTTTTTCTATTTATTTATTATTATTATTGCTATTATTATCCTTTTGGCTCTTCCATAGGTACTCTCTTTATAGAGAAATTTAACTGTTTATTACAAAAAGAGCTTGCCTCATCAAATGATTTTGAATGGAATTTTAAATTAATTTAGCTTGGAGTGGCTACAAAACCTTTTTCTTTTGTTTAAATGAAAATAATATAATCGATAAAATAAGAAGGATCTTCTTATATTTCTATAGAGTAGAAACCATTTTCTGATTTTTCGATATATTTAATAAATTGATTGTTTGATCCCAATAGTTTCATTTCAATTTGATTAACATTTATATCTTATTTATATTCCTTTTGAATTCTAATGAAACCACTACATATGATTGCATTCTATGCTATTACACTGACTAGTATTGCCAATCCTAATATTATATTTATGATAAATATATATTATTTTAAATTCAATAAAAATAGTATATTGAATCAGAGCTAGCGAAGATATGTTCATCATAATAAGCAGATGTCCCTATCAAATTTCATCATCTTAATTATTTAATGATTTAATACTTCAATTAATATACCTTTTCCATATATAAAATTTATGGGATTATATATTAATTTATGCAGTAAACTCCTTTAAGGGGTAGAACAAATTTATTCAATCACTTACTTCAAAGAAGAAGTTTAAGTTCTAAGTAGAAGTCAAAGCGACTCAATGGAATATATATTGAAGGTATTAGAGCTCCCTTAGATTAAAGAATTCAAAAAGCCAAACAAAATAAACTTCAAATTAAGACTGAATATTTGGACTATTTTGTTTTTGAGACAAACGAAACTACAATCATGCCTCAAACTAAAATGAGTTCATAAAGATAACCTGCTATTTATAATTTACAATTCACAATTAATAAACAATTAGCTAAATAAAAAAGGATTATTAGATAACCCTGCAATTCATTTTATACAATATAAATTTATTCAAAATCTTTAGATAAATCTGAAAGTAGATAATTTAAGTGAGAATAATATGTATTTAACTATATATTTTTATTAATTACATAAAAGTATTTCTAAGAAAATATATGTATTATTAAAAAGTTGAAAATAATTCATTCTGATATTTATTATCTTAAATATCTATATATTTTAGAGTTTAACAATCAATTAAAATTTTTTAATTTTCGATATTAAAATGGAGAGATTATTCTTATCATTTTTAGCATAAAATTATTATACAAGTGAATTTTGAATAAATAGGTAATTAATATAAATATTTAGTACTAGTTAAACATATACAAATAACTTTTAAATCACATTAGTATGCAATAATTAAATTTACTGAATTTCTCACATTCATGATCATCTTTCATTCTATGTTTTAAACATACTAGCCTTTTACATGAAGTACAATGAAATTTATTAAGATCATTTAAAGTAATTTTGCATTGTGGACATCTTGATTTTTCTACATTAATCTTTTAACAGACATGCTACTTCAAAACATCAATTTCAAATTAAGTTGAAAGATAATTTATAACTTAATTGCATTAATTACATTTAAGAGCTTTCCTTTCTGCAAATTAAAATGGGCATTCATGTTCTTTTAATTCCTTATGTTCAAGACAAAATTTTTTATTGCATAATGTACATTTAAATGGTAAGAAATCTCTTCTTTTACAATATTCTACATCACATCTTTCCATTTGATCATCTAGATTCATCTATGTTTTTGACAATAATTTATGTTAATGAAAAGTATTTTTAATTTAAATTAAATTCTAGAAGCAGAAGAAAATTGAATGAACTAAAATCAAAACTTTTTTATATCAATCAAATTTAAAGAATAAAAGGTTGACTTGATAGAAGTACAAGATAAAACTGATGCTGCTTAATTAGCCATAGAATTTTGTTAACAACACCCAGAATATTTGGAATATCGATACCGATTGATGAAAGTAATTGAAGCTATAATTTTACTTCATAAATTTAAATGAATTAAGTTGAGATCATTAATTTTTCTTCTTAACCTTTTTCATAGGACAGACGGAACCTTTAGGATGCCTTCCTATGACACCACATGAAGGACAGAGTTTATCTTTTTTTTCTTCTTAATTAGAATCTACTTAAGAAATCATTGTTTTAGTACTAATATTACATACATCTTCATAATGTCCAAACTAATTGCATTTCTTGCATTATATTTGTCTCATTAAGAAGCCCTATTTTGATTTTGAATTATATATATTTGTTTATTACGATTCTCTATTTTGATTTTTCCATTCAGTCTTCAAACCTTCAGAACATTCAGGATATAGACATAGTGATTGAGATTTTTATTATTATAAAGTTGAATTTTCAGAATATTCAGTTTGAAATAAATTGGAATTACATTTTTTACATTTTTTATCTATCCTCTATATAGATTTAATATAATCAGGTAAGAATATTGCTTAATTGCATTAAGGATAACCAAGACAACCAAAAAAATAAGAATTCTTTAATTTAGATTATCTAATTTTCATTTAATTTTTACACTAATTGCATTAGAAAGTTTCTTCAATATTGGATGTTTTAAAAGATTTTGATTGAAAATTAGAAGTAGTATTATTTTAAGATTTTGATTCAAAGTTATTTATACTATTAAAATTTTAAGATTTTTCTTAACCTAAACAACATTTTAAACAAATTTCAAGAATTTAACCATTGATTTATTTAATTTCAACTAATTATGTTCCACATTTATTACATTATTATGAATAATTTTATTATTATTGTTATTGTTAATATTATTATTATTATTATTATTATTATTATTATTATTATTATTATTATTATTATTATTATTATTATTATTATTATTATTATTATTATTATTATTATTGTTGTTATTTTTTTGGTAATTTATGTTTTTTTTTTTATTATGAATTTTATTATTAGTTTAAGTCTCTATTTTATGTATTATCATCATCATTATTTTCATCATAATCTTTTAATGCTTCTATATACTAACCAAATGTAGATAATATTTAATTTCTTTTTCCTTAAAGTTCTTTTAGAATTACACTCATTTCAGTAATTGTTGCTTCTACTATTTCTTTTTTTTATTTCGTTCCTTAAGCTACTTCATTCATTCTTTATTCCATAACAGCTCTTAGGTGTGGTTAATGCAATGTAAAGCCTAGTATTTCATAGGATTCAACTAATGCTAACCCAAGTTTAGTTGGTTTTATAGTTTAACCTTTTTTAATTGCATATTCTCTTTCTTAAATAGTATTAATATGTTCATGAATTGTAGCATCAGTTCCTATACCATTTTTATCCATCATACCAATTAATTCAGATTCAGTCAAAGGTTTAGGAGGAGATGTTTTACCATTTTGAATCTTTAATTTAATTTATACCATATCTCCTTTATTATAATTTGGAACTTAAGATTATGACCATTCATCATAAGGATAAATTTCTAAGTAATTTTTTTCAATTATAACCAAGCCCTGTTTATAAAAGGATTCTTCTTATACTTATAGATTAAGTGTAGTTTCAGACCCTTTAGCATTTTTAGAACAACATGCTAAGAAATGTCTTGTAATTAATTAATAAATTTCCCATTCTTATTCTGTTTATGCATCTGATTAACGCATCATTTTAACAGGATGTATAGGAGGATGAGCTTTATCATCTTTATTACCAGCCCTTGGTTAATCAAAGTTATGATTAATTAAACTTTATGCAAATTCTCCCCATACAGGATGATTAATTTGATCTCTAATAATATTTTATAAGTTAATAGTTGGTGGAAATTTATTGGTTTCAGTTCTTGGATAACTAATAAAACCTCTATTATATAATTTCTCAGCTAATTCCATAGCTTTATGAGCAGATATTTTTAATTTTTTTGAAGCCAATTTTTCAAATTCAATAGTTGATAAAGGATAAGGTTTCCATTTTTAAACTTCTTTTTATTAAACATCAATTATCTTTGCTTATTCTGTAAAACATCTTTCAAATAATATTAATACAATCATTTCATCAAAAATATTCCCTCTACTCCAATTAAATACACATCCAGTTTAATCTTCACATTATATAAACCAAAACTTCTCTTTCACAAATGAATCAATCTCTTTTTATCTTTATACAACAAATCCTAATGTAGGAATTTAACATGGACCATAACTAATAATAGATGATAAATTAAATTGCTATTATAATAACAGAGTTTGAAATCTAGTAAATGATGCTCCTATTCTAAGATCTATTTCTTATCTAGCAAGTACAGAATTAGATAAATTTGCATCTGGCTATTTTAAATTATCTAAAGCCTATAATATTATATTATGATTATAATCTACTTTCTTAATATCAACATAGGTGACTGCTGAAAAATGAGCTCGATGTACTTAAATTTATGGATTTGAATCTTTACAAACCTCCAGAACTTCAAATGCAATATTTTCACCTTCTCTATCGCAATCTAACCAGAGAATTAATTGACTACATTCCTTTGCAAATACTTATAAATTCCCTTCCAAAAATCCTATTTTTAGTATCTTACAATACTCTTGTCATTAGGAATTATATTTTCAATTTCTGCATCTTTTAATATAATGAGAGGATCCCATTAATCCCATTTCTAATATTTCTTTGGGTATCTCAAACTCTTTAAATGCCCTGTAACAGATGTAATCCACATCTCAGCTTCCTAATCTCCAAACTTATAATTGAATTTGAATAATTTGTTATATGGAGATTAAGTTTCTTCTACTGTATGATCACGAGCAAGCACGTTTGCAATTGACCTGGCTACAGATGGTTTCTCTGCCACATTGAGTACTTTGATTTTCCCAAACTATCTCTTTAATATAGAAACATACCTTGACTCCTGTTTTAAAATTATTCATTAATTAAATGAAAATGAATTCATCTTTTATAAAAATAAATTGTTACAATTATAACTTATATAAACAACAAAGAACTAACTTTATTGATATTAAAGATTCCTAATAATTCATATTAAATAAAGTAATTAATTTTTGAAGAAAATCAAATTTAATTTTATATTTTTAACAATTAAATTTTTTAGTTTATATTTTCTCATTTATTATAAATTTAAGAATAATAAGAAAATTATAATATAATATATAATTTTTGATTATTTTATAAAATATTTCAATAATTCAAATGAGTTAGACTTCTAGGTTGCTCATTTTGATAAAAAACACATAATCTGAAATTTCATCGTTTGGTAATTTAATTGCATATTGAATATTTTTCATTAAATCTAAACACACAAGAGTTTTCTCTTCTTTTATAAAAGCAAATAAGTAAGAACAATTCAAAAGCAATTAAATTGGAGTTTTTATTTAAGTTGATAAACATTCTAATAATATTAATATAGATATTACCTCCTTTTTCATTGATTCCATAAATTTTTGGAAAGACTTACTTTTATTTAATTTAAGTTAAATTAACCATTCCTGCTTCTATCTCATAATTTTCAACTGAAGATCTTATATAAATATGAAATTAATTCTATTCTGTTAATTTAAAAACACCCTCCACAATAGCAAAACATTCTTTTATACTAAATATTGTGCTAAATTTATTAGAATATTTCATATGTTTTTCAGATTTATCAATATCAAATCTTTTAGATGTATTTTATTATATTTCTTTTATTTGATCAGTATCTAAATAATTTCTTTTATCATTAGATCTTGCCAATTTGATCACTTTTTATTCTTCAGTTTATCTATCCTTATATCCTTTTAAAGGTGGAGGTTTTTGTGGTGACAAACTTACTTCTTGAACAATTTCATTATTTTTTTTAATAGATTAATCAGGGGGTAATTAGATTTTACTATTACTATTTTGAGTATTCTATTATACAATATTATTATTTTATTATTATAATTATTATTAATTATCTTTATATCCTCTTAAAGGTAATTTTTGATTCTAAGGGATAGTATCAATAATTTACTTTGTTGAATTACAATTAATAATATTTTCTGATGATTGGATTTATTATTAGTATTAGATTTCTTATGATAGAATTGGACTTTAAGATTGTTCTTAGATATTTTATTTAAGATGGGGTTATTGTTCAAAATTCTAATTTTTACGAGCTTAATTTTATTTAGTTAATACAATATATTTTTGTTATTTTTCATTTTATTTATTATTGTTGTTATTCATATTTTAACCATTTCCATTTTCTTAAAGATTGATATGATTCTTTTATGATTAATCTCTTTATTCAGTTATAATAAGGGGATCCTTTTGATTTTGAAAATCGCTTTTTAATTAAATTTCTTTAAGCATATTATTATTATCAATTGTATTAATGATTAATTTATCTTTTTATATTATTGGAATAGATTATGATTAGACACTTTGAAGATTTATAATTTTATTTTCATTTTATTGATATTATTATAATTTAAATTCTCTTTATCTTTTGTTTTCTTTTATTTAATTAAATAAAGATTATTGGAGTAATTTAAATTCTTAATCAGTTTTAGTGAAATGCAACTTAATTTATTTTTAAAGTTCATTATATTGATATTCTGTCTAATATAAACAATCTTTAAAAAAATGAAGTTATTCATTATCTAAATTCTAATATACATCTATTAGTTTAGAAATTGTTGTATCTTAATCAATTTGATTAGGAAGTAGATAATCTTGAAATTGTTAATATGATTAGATTTATTCTTTCCAATTTTTATAGGTTTCAAAAAATGTTTGATTTATAAATGATATCAAAGCATCTTCCTAATTAATCATTATTTTGTGGATTCTAGCCAATAAATCTTAAAGCAATGTAGCCTTTTTCTTATTTAATTTAGCATTTATGGTATTAATTAAATCCTCTTTTTCTAATACTTCATGACCTTCATTTTGATGAGCCACAATTGATTCCCAATCATTTAATATTCTATCTTACTAACATTGGGCACTCACACAAATGAAATAAGCTTCTTATATCATAATTAATAAGTGTTTTGTAGGTTTTTCATTTATAAAGATCAAAACTTAAGATAATCCTGTAAATATTATGAAAATAAGTATTTTATAATTTGTAAATAAAATTAAAATGATAATTAAAAGCATCACATAAGTATAGGTTAAGATGATGTTCTTGTGTATTATTTAGTATCTGTCATATTTCTAACTTATAAAGTATTAGTTTAGCTTATTAAATCTTTAAAAGAGCGATACGATCTCTTTTTAATAGTTTCATTAATATGTTATGATTTATCTTTATTTTCTTTGATAGTATCATAACCAATACATAGGTCTTGAGAACCATTAGGGGATATATAATTGCTTATTTAACGACTATGGATAGTAGTTTTAAAATGTGATGGAGTATTAAATTCAATAGATTCTTAAGTAGAATGTCTCAAATTATTAACATAATAATTTTTATCATTATTTTTAGGAGTGTAAGTATGTTTCATGTTTGATTTGAATATATTCTATTTAATATAGTCATCACCTTAATATTTAAGTTAACTATCAAACAATCTAATTTAAATCATATTTTATTTTTGTTATTCTCTTTAATGTTCTTTTTGTATCATCATTTTATATTAAGATGTAAACTTATCCTCTCCAGGAGTAATAGTAACAGTTTCTGTTCTAGATTATCTGGAATCACTTTTTAGAATATCTGCATTTTTTGGATCACTTAATAAAAATAATTTATCTTTCTTAGTCATTATTTTAAATGGATGCAATTCTTATTGAGTTTCCTATTTTTACTTTCTTAAAAGACTATGTATTTTTTTTAGATTTTAATGTGCTATTGCTTTTATGTATCTAAATTCAGGTTTTACATTATCTAAAACTTTGTCTAATTCTTATTGACATTTTGTTTCAGGACCATAAAACTCTGCAAAACAATCTTATATTTTTGATGATGCCATCTAAAAATGATTGGCTGTTTCAACAATACCATTAACCATCTCTTATCTATTATTGACAACTTCAACGAAATCATTAATGATTCTTTTAGAATAAGTTATCTTATTCTTTTAAGAATAAGGTTTAGGTAATTAAATGTAATCCATGGGATTCTTTTTCCAATATTTTTTTAGATTCACTCTAACTGGACCATCATGCCAATTATGAATTACTTATACATTTTTATTTAAAGGTTTCATAATTTTATATCACTTTTTTTTATAATTATTAAGCTTAACTCATCACTTTAAACAGAAAAAAACAATAATTATTCTTTGTCTTATTATAATGTACATATACTTTAATCAATTCTTGTATCTTATCTCTAATTTAATAACCCAATATTAAATCTTGTTAAGAGTTCTATATAATAATTTAAATAAACTTAAAACAAATTCAATAAGAATATTATTTAAATAACCAAATCTATAATAAATAATATTCAATAATAATAGTAATGAACACAATTAAAAATAATAGAATCTAGAATACCTTAGAGTTTATTCATATGAAATTAAAAGTATTAATTATATTCATAAAAACAATGACATTATTTCTAATATTTTAGAATCAAATTTAAACTTAAATAGAAATATAAAAAAGAATAGTTCTATATATAACAAATTATTAAGACTAATTAATTTTATTATTTCTCTGATGAATTTTAACAGATAAGAATCATTTTCAAGAAAAAACACTATATTATAACGACCTAATAGATTATATTCAATCTAGGATAGACATTAAACTGAAGATCTTAAAATTTTGGTAGAATTATCATGTAGAAAAAACTCTATTCAAGATCACCCTTCAACACTTAAATAACCAAATTCATAAAGAAGTTAATTATAAAAATATAGAAATCTTTATTTATATGATAAAAAGCTCTTCAAAAATAGAAGAGAATATAAATCATCAAAAGAGAACTGTCATGATTAAAAAGAATCTAAATTCTCAATCAAATTATAAATGCCCTCATTTCATTTCAATTAAGATGAAGAAATGAAGATCTTTAAACTTAAATTAATGAAATCAGAACTTATTAGAAATAAGATTCCTGATGTTTCAAAAGATGCTAAACCAATCCATTTGCATAATAATAAAAAAATATCTAATCTAAATCTTGATCCTCTTAAATTCACAAATTTAGTCGTTTTACCTTCAGTTAGAGGATGGGATAATAACAACTAAAGTTCTTATAGATCTAATTGATAATGTATTTTTTATGCTTTTTATTTCCAAATATAAATTTTATGATACATATCTATGAGTATTACATTTAATAACTAATTTAAAAAATGATAACCTATTGATCATCTTACATTTGATAAACCAAAAGTATATTCCAAAATTCAATTATTTATTTTATAATTCTATATTTTTAATGTACTGAATTAGAAAGTATGATATATGTTGGTTTAGATTATAAAAGTAGAAGGTATTATTTTCAATATTTAAAATCATATAATTAATTACATATTTAATTTTCATAGTCTCTAACCATTTCTCCATTAGCATACTACTGGTTCTTGATTTGCACTTATTAATTTACCTTCTCCATGCTGTTTACCATTTAACCAATAGCCTTCATATTTTTTTCCATTACTCCATTCCATAACACCAAAACCATTTTTTTAATCGAATTCATAATTTCCTTCATATTTTCTTCCATCTGGCCATATTTAAGTTCCAGTACCATGCATCATATCATTCTTCCATTAACCTTCGTAATATCTCCCATCTGCCCATGTATATTTACCAAAACCATTCATTTTATTATCTTCCCATTATCCATCATATAAACTCCCATCAGCCCATTTATAAATTCCTTATCCATTTTTCATACCTTTTGAGTAATGACCTTCATATTTACTACCATCTATCCATGTTTCACAACCAGTTCCATGATAAAGATCTTAATCCCAATCCCCTTCATATCGAGATCCATCTTTATGCATGTATACTCCATATCCTTGTGCTTTATCATCCTTCCAAAATCCTTCATATATATCCCCATCAACATGATAGAATATTCCATAACCATTTGCTTAATTGTTTCTCCATTCCCCAATATATCTAGCCCCATCTTTCCAAATTTATTCACCAAAACCATCTCTAACCTCTCCTAACTATTATGATTTATTGAATTACCCAATCCCCATCATAGAGCAAATTACTATCAGACTTTTTCTTCTCTGTATTCTATTGTTATAACGATTAAGTAAGTTCAAATTTTTGATAAGGAGTTTAAAGTGAATTAAACTCTTTATAAGACTTAATACTTTAGAAGTAACAATTTAATCCTTAAGGTGCTTCGTTTCTTTATGAAAACTTTGAAGATTTTTGATAACAATTATTGGTTGACTGATATATTGTTTCAGTATTATGTCTTCTTTAATTTAAAAGTTTCCTTTCGCTAATTAATTATTTTCGTATGCCATTTGATCTCTCACTCTTTGTAATCAATATTTAAGATGGTTCTTCTTAAGCTTGAAAGCATTTACATTCATTTCCCATAATTTTATTTATTTACAATGATTATTACTTGTAATATGCTTTCAAATTTTCCTACTTACTAGTTATATTTTTAAAATTTATTGATTTTCTTCATAATTTCTAAATCATAAATTTCACATTAAATATAATAATATCATAATCTAGTTTTGACTTTCAATACTACTTTGATGGTTTCCTTATGTAATCATGATTATATTCAATATAATATTTGTATATTAATTTATTATTCATTCCAAATTATTATAATCAAAATATTCAGTTCATTATTTTACTCTTTAAAAATCTTACATGTTTTCAATTTTAAATAAAAATGGTTTCAAATATTGATTTACCTTAATCTCATCTAATGAATTAAATATAAAGTATAATGTTCTTTAGAATCCTTAATAAGATTTTCAATAAAAATGAGCGAAATTTATCATATCAAATATATTAATTATTATATTCCTCAATTAAGATGAATTCATCTGCAGATACAGTCAAAATATAGCCTTTAAAAAGAAATAAAGAAAAAGAAACCTAAAGAAACATAAGAATTTTAAGTTCTAGAATAAATTTTGAAGATCCCACAATATTACTATAATCACGAACTTTATTAGCTAATTTTATTAGGGGAAATTAGATTTCATAATCTAATCCACAGAGTAATCAATGAGGGAAGTGAGAATCATACAAATTTTTTGATATATAAACTCTATATTATTAAAAATTTGAATTGAAAATAGTTTTGTTTAAATAGTATGATTAATACGATTGGCATGCTATGATCTTCTTGATTATTTAAGTTGTTTGTTAGAATCTCTTACTTTATCATTAGATGGAGAAATTTTTATTTGTAAATCTAATTTAAGAATTAAAGATAAGATAAGATAATGAAATTCTCTTTAAAAAAATAAATATTTAATTTAATTTAGAGTCATTTTTACATCATAAATTTTTTATATATGGATCAAAATAATAATGAATATATAGAAGTAAAATAGTTTAAAGTTTTTAAACATTAGAGGGATTCTTATAATTTTTAAATAAAATGTTGGTTAAATATTAACTAAATTAATATACAGAGTTATCAAATAAAATCAAAATCTATAGTTATCTATAGGCATTTTTGAAGAATTTCTACTCAATAATTGTCTTTCCATCATATTTATGACTGTATGACTAAGATTTTCACTTTAAAATCTTTATCTTTTTTTGATGTATTTGCTCACCTAGGGCAACTAGTACTTTTCTAGTTTAACATCTTCAGGGATAATTGTAAGTGGAATATATTTGAAGCAATTCGGAATTTCATAAGTTAATTATAGTTCTGGTAATAAAATGGAAGTATCTTTTAATGGTCTTGATTATATAAAATATAATAGTACTTTATTACAGGTGTTCTAGGGATAATACTTTAGTTATTCAAATCATCATTTGTAAGTAGTCTTTTTCGTTTTTAATCACACATAATAATTTTGAATTAAATAATAAATTTACGTTTATTATAAATTTCCTTCTTAAATTCAACCAAAAATATCTAGAAGTTCGTATTTAAATCATACTTTAATTTTCATCTAATTTTAATTTTTTCTATTAACATATATTATATTATTATATTTAATAGTATAAGAAGATTGTTATATAATCCTTACAAAGTTGAAGAATAATATTTTAGAAATAATCTAAAATTTATTATATATTATAAAATTTGAAAATGAGTATGCCTTATCATTAAACTGGGAATCAATTAGATTATTAAGAAATAAAGTAAACTAAAGCTGATTTAAAGGCAGAAGTACACTTAATAGGATAGATTGTGGGTGGACTTGATTTTCAAACAGATGATGGATTATTTTGTGAATTAGCTATAGATTGTGGAGATGGATGGGATTTATTATAACCAGGAAATAATAAAGGAATTCAAACTCAAACAAGTTATGCAAATGTAAAAATATCAAATATATTAATTAGCCAGGATAACTTTTCTCATGGGGACATCCATTTGATTTGCACTTCTCTGTATCAAATATAATTGGATGGCCTAAAGCTTTATTAAAAATTTGGAGATTAGACTCATCAAATAAAATTGATGCTTGTTCTTATGGTACTGCAAATTTTCCAAGAAGTGCTGGTTATCATTAAATGACATGGTATAAATAATATATCTATTTAGTGAAACATGGACACCAACTGGAGAGAACTTAGATCTTGAAATAAGAAAACCAAATGAAGATTTAGCAACAAATACAGATTAATTCTCAAAATTTGATAGATCTTTAGATTGGAGATTTCAAGCTTTATCATTTTATATGGAAAACCCACCTAGATTAACAACATTGGCACCATTAACAACAGATAAAGGAGATTTTGCAAGGAGGAAGATTTTGAATAGCATTTCAAATGGGAAAGTTATAATTGAAGTTGAAGTGCTTTTAAAAAATTTTAAAAGACTTAGCTTTTCAGGATAATGAATTTTATTACGATTTTGAGTGTTCTTATATGTTAATTTTTATTTTACTTATAAATTATATGGACTCAGCCTTTTTATTTTGGGAAAAGTATTTCAATAATCAAATAGAAGTGAGTTGGGATGAATTTAGTGATTCTTTTTCTAAGTTTATACAATAATTTGGATCAATAATTTTGGATGAAGAATAATTACTATTCATCAAATAGATTATAGATCCTGATTACAGAAATGTAATTAAAATAGGAGACTATATTATATTCTATGAGATAGTATTTCTATAATTTTTATGTTTAGTATTGGAAAATATAGTCTAAAAGATAAGCATTATTCAAACATCAATTTACTCTTCAATCTTTTTAGATTCCTAAACAAACTTTGAGATGTATTTAATTAAAGGTACTCTACATTACTAATGGATATCCAGATTAATTTAGAGATATACAAATAACAAGAACTACATAAAATAATCTTCCTTTAAAATAAGAAGAAGTATTCACTATTGGAAGTGGTTAAAATTGTGATCTTTAAATTTTGAATGATTTAAAGGTTAATCCTATTCATACTAAATTAATATGGACTCCAAATAATCTATTCCTAATAAAAGATAATTCAAAGTCATTCAGAACATGTTAAAGAATTAAATAATAATTAATTTTAGATGCATATATGATTATTAAGTTCAATTAAGAAACCTTATTTTAAGTTAAGTATATACAACCAATACCAAAATTTTCAAATTAAATTTCAACTAATTAGGAGAGTCTCAAAAATTCTTTACCTGATCTTCTAAAATAATTAAATTAATATAAATCTGTATAAGATTACAGAGAAAGAAAGGTTAATTTAATATAACACAATGAGGAACCAATTTTAATACTTGAATTTATTGGAGGACCTATGAAAGGAAGAGAATTCACACTAAATCCTAATTAAGAATATACATTAGGTTGTGGTAAAACATGTTCAATAGTAATAAGAGATGCTACATTATAAAAGGAACATTGTTCAATAAAATTTAAAAATAATTAATGGTTAATCTAACCGAAAGAATCTAATCATTTAGATCCAACTCAATTTGGAACATTTGTTATGTTAGCTAATTAATAATAATATGATTTATATTTGCCAAGCAAATGCCATGTCTTACATGAAGGAATGTAGATTGTAATAGGACCTATTCTATTCCAAATTCATTATTTTAGTTGATGTCTTTTTTGCATTTTTTATATATATATATATATATATATATATATATATAATTAAAAATCGAAATGGATTCAGAAAAACATCATGAGCAAAGTTGTTAAAGACTAAATAGGAAAAGTCATACTTTTGGACCTTGTGCTAGCATAGGATAATTAGAAGCTAAACAATTATAAGATGAATCTAAGAAGAAATTCACTGTTTCTTTTAAATAAAATGATGATGTTATTATCGTTGAAAATTGGAAAATATATAATGTTGATGTTAGCAATCCAAATTTTCAAATTTAATCAAACAATAAATCTAATACTGGATGTTGGAATATCTGCACTACTTTTTGATTAAATTATATTATATTTCTAAAATTCTGTTTTTTAGTGAATAATATTATTTTTATAATTGATATCTATTCTTGGATTCAAATTTCTTAAATTTTGATAATCAATTAAGATTTAATGAGAAGTTAATTTAAAATGCAATTATAATCAGATACACTCTATTTTACTATTCAAATTCGATTATAAATTTATTGATATTCAATTATAATCAATTAATTCATAATTTAAATATGAATTAATTTTTTATAATTACTAAGATTAGTCGCAGGAATATTTATATTTATTCATTACATATATACTTTTTAATATTCTAATAAGAAACTATGATATTATATAAATATATATATATATATTATTCAATTCTAATAATTTGATTTATATCTTGGTAAAGTACTTGTAGTCTATTTACAAGAATTTCTAGTCATGTAATCTAAAATAGCATCATTGATTGATCCTGTGACTTTTGGTGGGATAAACAATAATGGTTCCTTCTAATTGATTGTACTATACATTTTACTATTATTATTTTCATCAATAGCTGAATATGCCATTTTTAATGGTTAATTATCATAACAACTATTTTAATTATCTTTAACATTAGTTGTTATTTAAATTTAAGAAAACTTTTTCTCAAATTGGCTACTAATTTATTCTATTTCCTCAAGTAATTCCTCACTAATATCTTAAAATAATTTGCCTTATTATTTTGATTCATCATTTGTTATTACTTATTACCTATTGCAAATAATCACATTAGATTCACTAGCAACAAAATATAAAATAGCCATTTTTGGATCATTTTCAGATGGACTTATATAGATAGTGCAATCAAGTTTTACTTTTGAACTGTAATTCAAAATTGGATTATATGTTTTTGTGTAAATAGATTAAATACTTAAATTACCATAAATTTCTTCTACAAAAGAAGAATTATAATATGGTAATGCTCCTGACCAAATATCTACTTATTCTTAATCAACAGATAATGGAGAAAATGATATTTCATCAACATTACATGTTATTCCTATAGGATATGTTTTCATTTGTTAAGTTATAGTTTTGCAATTTTCATAATTTATTGTAATTAATTTATTTTTTAAATTTGGAAGTTCTACATCTCTAGATTAAAGCATAGCTATAGGTTTCATAATAGTAAAGAAACCTTTTTCTGAATAAGCTCCTACAATAAAATGTAACTAAATTGATTTGTTATCATAACCTTTTTCTATTAATAAGTAAGTAAATGACAATTTTAAAATCTTTATATGAGATTATGCTAATGGTTTGAGTGCTTTATATATAATATCAATTGGAATTTAACAACAAACATAGTTCAATTAAGAATTTAATAAACAAACATCTTGTTACATTTTAATGTTTAGACAACTAGTTTCTGCAAATTTTAGATGATTTTCTCTAATTTATGATTAATATTCATTAAAGAAATCATTATTTATTTATGCAAAACTAGCAGGTTTATCTGATTTATTGAGTTCATTAAATTTTTAATTCTCCGGTATTTCTGAAAATTGAATTTCTTTTAGTTAAAATCAGTTAAATACTTTCATCATCACATATTATAATAGGATAAGAGAAGATTTTGAGTATTTGTAGAAATTAATCTATTTTGAGTTTTCCCTCTAAAGTGAAATTCATTATAATTTTTATTATTTTATATATTTAAAACTATTTACAATAAACTCAATTGAAAATCCAGAATATATATTTAACTTATTACTAAGTCTTCTTTTATTATTACAATATTTATTATAAATTTTGAATTTCATTTATATAGTATTATGATTAAATATGTCATGATTAACAGTTGTTTATATGATTTGTATATAGGTAATTTTAATTTTCAATGTTATTTTTTAATAAATTTATTATTTAATATGACTAATCATATTGCAATAATATCAAGTGCCACATTATCTTTAATTGGATAGATGATAATAGTAATACTTTTTTTCTATTTTACAAAACTTAGAAATGGACTAATTCCAAGAATAATTCTCTATCTCACAATAGGTGGAATTATTTAGGTACATAAATTAATATTAATTTATTGAATAGACTATAGGAATTCTGGGATCAAGCTTTGATGAGTTAAATTGTACTTTTTTTGGATTGTTTAGACTATATGGAGGTTTAAGTTCAATAATATGGAGTTCAATTTTGATATATTCAATAAAATAAGTAGTTAATTCATTAATGACATAGTTGTTTATGGTATTTAATAATTAGAATTCATCAGAATTTATAGATATTAGAGAGATTCTTAACAAACTAGTTAAATTGGAGAGGAAGTTTTGTTTATATTCTTTTGGACTTCCATTACTATTAATAACATATCCATTAATGACAGCTTTAATTTATGATTCAAAAAATTCATAACTTTGTTTATTTTATAATTTACAGACAGATCCATTACTGTAAAAGATGCAATTAAATATTTAAAAATTAATTTTATGGATTATTCCAATAAGTTTATACTTAATTTATAGTTTGAGTATTTTAAATAGGATAAAACATGTAATGAAAGATGATGAAGAAAAATAGGAAATCTATATTGAAGTAAAGAAATTGATCAAATAAATTCTCTTATTTCCTATAATTACATTTATTTGTACTTTAAGTTTTACAGTAGAAGACATATAAAGTCTATTTATGTCTTAGATTGGATTGACATAGACATCTGTTTCTTTAGCCTTTTTAAGTTTTTGGGGATTCTTGAATTGTTTAGCTTATTTAAGTTAAGATTCAGTTAGATTAGAAATTAGAAGTAGAAAAATGTCAGAAGAATAATAAGTACATTTAATATACATTTAGGATATGTGAAGGAATGATATAAGAAGAAAGAACAAGAAGATTAAGTATAAGTTAGGAATGTTACTTTTATAATGTTTAAATGGCAAATAAGAATGATAGTTTATGAGAAGTATTCAATACTCAATGTAGATTTAATACTATATATCTATTTTATATTATAATATAATATATATATATAATATATTTTAGTATTGTAACAGAATATCTACTCAAAAGTAGGCTTCTTATTATTATTTCCCTATATTTACATAAATCAAATAAAAAATTTAGTATTTATAATAATTTATGAAACCATTTTTAATTACAGATGATCAACCTACTCCAAGATCAACTAATTTTTAGACCACTACAAAATTAATCAAGATCACATTAGGATCAGGTATATTTGCTATACCTTTTGCCTATTCTTAGTCTGGATTGTTTTGGGGTGTATTATTGTAATTATTAATTTTGCTATGTAATATAAATCATGGTGTACAATGGTAATAATACAATATGAGAAATGGAATTTAGTTGAACCTGATGCTAAGAAAATTATGATGCCTTTTGGTATTATGATATTTGCTTATGACATCAATGGAGTTTTGAAAGAAATAAGAGTTGAAATTGAAGATACAATTTCATTTAAGAAATGTGTTTTGATTGCTATGATATTAGAAACTATACTCTACCTATTCTTTGGAATTACAAGCTCATTATTGTTTTAATCAAACACTGATTAATCAATTATTACTAATTTTCAAGAAGAATATAAAGGAAATTATTCAATAAAAGTCACTCTTTCAATATTAATGATTTCATATGTCTCTATCTTGATTATCAATACTTTAATGGTTAATAAGCCAGTCTATCTTTTAGTAAATTTAAGTCCAGATAAAATCAAGAAATTCACTTTAAAAATGATCTATGTACTCTGTTAAATGGTATTATTAATCTGATTATTATTTAGTTAACTGCATTCTTGTATCCTAACTTTGCTATAGTTCTATCTATAGTTTGATGTATTTGTTGTGTATAACTTGGATACATAATACCATATGGTATGACTTTTCATTATGCATTAAAACCAATATATTAGATCATAAATACAATTGTTTTATTAGTTGGAATTGTAGGTGGCATATTTGGAATAATTACATGTTTTGATTAAAAACCTTTATATGTAATTTTGAATTAATATTTTGTTAATCTATTTATATTTAATTTAATTGTGAATTTAAATCTTAAAAAATTTAAACTTTATGAAATCATAATTATTTTCATATTTTTGTATTATTTACAATAAGATATTGATAATTATTTGAAACATTAAATTTATATATGCTAAAAATACATACTCAAAACACTCTATCTTTTTTTTAGTTGTTAATGTAAGATAATTCTTAAATTCTAGGATTAACACTAAACCAATAATAATGGATATTTTTCTTCTTTCTTTCTTGATATTGGAAATATTATCTAGTAAGAATCTTTTTCATTCTATAATATTTATTTATGAAATTACTCAAATATGAAATATACTGATTATAAGAATAATCCAGTAGCTGTAATCTTAACCAATAAGGGAACTTCACTCTCTGGCCATGTATTCCATACCATATAAGGGACTAAAGAACCTCTGAAGATAATATATAAAGCTAATAATGTTAACTAGATTAATTACCAAAATAGGTCCATTCACATGCTTCATATAATTTAGTATGTCTCAATCCCACTTGTCTAAAGATCACTCTCATGTGCATAGGGAAATTTGATACTTCAGCTGACATCAATCCCCCTAATATAATTTAAATAAGATTTACATATTGAAGATGGAGCTCCGAACCTTGAAAAGGTTGCCACTGCATATCCACATATGGCTAAAGAATGATGAGAGACTAAAGACATATCTGCAAGATCATAATAGAGACAAGCAAGGAAATCATAGACAAAGTATGACGCACTAATTATCATTGTAAATTGCATGGTCTAAGAATTAGATGCACCAAAACTTGGTTATTCAACTGGAAATGCATATCTCTATTACCCAAAATAATATATGCTGCAGCCCAAAATGTTAAGGCACCATGAATGATTGACACAATTCTGTTTTTGATATCATCTTAAACTTTCTTGGGATGATTCTTTAAATGGAACTTCTAATTTATAATTGCAAATATTGAAGTCCATATAAAGAATGAATAGCTCATAACTTTCACTTGATCTGAAGTGCTATTGACTAAATCTATGTTTTCAAGATTTAACATATTTTTATTTATTAGTAATATGAATCGTTTTTTATAATAATGAAATTGTTTCTTATTATCGGTTATATTCTGTGGATTTCATGTTCCAAAAGCGTTGATTTTTAAGTGATACTTTCATAAATAGATTAACATCATCTTGGCTAAACATTTTTAAATGCTCTACAAATAGGTTTATCAAGTGGGTCGCCTGTTAATGAGATTCAGAGTTACTTAAATAATATTAGGTATCTAATTTTCATTCTAAATAAGGTTCATGCTTGAATAAGAATAGAAAGAGGCAGATATCTTTATTTAAAGTACATAAGCCAAATGTTAGAGATTATTGCATGATTTTTCAACCAATTATGCATATCATAGTAGTTAATTACTAGCAAATCAAAAGATTATGTAGGTACACACTTGGTTTCATTTAAGGAAAACACAGAAAATCTACAAAGAGCATTAAATAAAATAGCAGAAGTTAGTGTGGAAATTGAATAAAATATAATGAAAACTAATGCTGGTTAGAGTGAAAGGGATCTACAATATTCTGAATTCTAAACTACTATTAAAGATCATAATGAAGCTATTTCAGCCATTGATGAAGCTTATGCACTTATTGAGCATTTGGCTAATGGATCATCATTTATTTAAGTGAAAGGCCGTTTCAATAAAGTTATAAATCGACTCACTTAACAATCATCAGGAATTACTCATCTCTTTTTACCAATCATAAATATGATGTCCCAATTAGCGAGCAATACAGATGAAGCAAAAAAACTACTTCTTTTATTAAGTGGATTGAAAGTCTAAATTTTGGAAGTCAAAAGTAAAGATGAGGATCTTGAAAAAGTGGCTGCTTTGAATTGGTAACAATTTTCGAATGATTTGATTAATGAATAAAATACTCTTTCTGATCAAAGACAAAATTTAGAATAAGCTATACTTAATTATTAGAGTATCATTGAAGAGTCTAAAGAAAAGTCATAATACCATTAGATTGAGTTTATTAGAAATAAAGTATAATAGTATTTAATTAGGAAAATGTGGAAAATCAAGATATATGGTGTAGACAACAATAAGATCTTTATTCAATCGATTCGTAATCAAGAAATGAAGCATCGTCATTAGTTTCAAAAATAATAGATCATATGTAAGATAAAATTGTGACTTTAAAAGAATATTTAAGAGAGAGACATCAAATTCAGTGATGAATATTATATTAAATATTAAAAATTAATAATAACAATGGCTATATGCTAATTCTGTAGAAAGTAGATAGAAGAGGATAAGATAATGTTGCATGAAGTTTATTGTGAAAGAAATTGCATTAAATGTAATAGATGTGGTTTAATGTATGATTAAAATGATCCAGAATCACATGAAGAAGAATTTCATAAATTACATTAATGTCCTCATTGTAAACTTGAATTTTAAGGTTTTTTTCATATATATTTATATTATAGATTTAAATAAGCATTATTGTTAAGAAACACCAATACAATGTTAGTATTGTTAATTAGAAATTTCAATAAAATCATTTTCATAACATGAAATATAATGTGGTAGTAGAACTGAAATGTGTAATTCATGTAAGTAATACATTAAAAAGAGTGATCAAAATATTCATTAAGAAATCTGTCTATAAAAAAAATTTGATAAGTTAGGAAGAGGAGAAATACTTAATGACTTTCCATCTCTATAAGAAGTAAAGTAAACCTATGTTTCTCCAAAGTTAGATCAATAAAACAAAGAAAAATAAGTGTAATAGAAATAAAATAATTTGAAAATTTAAACTCAATAACCCATCGAATCTAATAATCTTCCTGTCAAATCATAAAAAATAGATTATCCTAATGACTAATAATATAGAATGTAAGAAAAAAGAGGAGATTATAATAAAGATATCTAACCAAATTATAAAAAAGAAGTGAACTAACCTAATTATAATAATTAAGTTAATTAAGTATCAGATAAAATATTAAATAAAGAATTTAATAATGATCCTAAATATAATCAAGGATTAAGATCCACTTAATAAACTTAAGAATTTGTATAAAAATCTGATAAAATTTAAATACATGAAGTTGAATAACAATATGGTAATAGACAAATTAATAATTCTAAATTCAAGATTGAAGAAAAATATGAAAATAATAATAATAATTATAAATAATAACAAGATTCTAAATAATTTCAAGATTATAAATAAAATCAAAGACCCATTATTAATAATACTTAGGAAATAATTTCTTAAAATGATCAAAGATCTAATTAATATCCTTAATATTTTAAATAAACATCAAATCCTTCTTATGATTAATAATTTTAATAAAATTAAATAAGTTCTACTCAACCTAAATATCCTAATACATATTTAAAAGATAGAAATATTTAAGATATATAAGATAATAGATAACTACCTAATAATAACCTATATAATACTGATATATAATCTAAAAATAGATAAGGTTAAAAATATAGTACAAACATACCATAAGATAATACTAAAGGTTATTAACCAAATAAATAATCTGAATATGGAATACCTTAAAATTACTATTAAAATAATAAAAATACAAACTAATATTAATAAGATAATAAATATTAGAATCCTTAAACTTAATAATAATATCGACCTGAAATTGGTTTAAATGATAGAGATTATAAATAAATAAATAATTATCGAGGACCTGTTTTTTCTAAACCATTAGATAATTAAGATAGAAAATTAGACAAAATGTAATTTGCTCCTGAATTGCCAGAATAACCTAATCAATTTTAACTTTCCAGAAATCCATATGCTTATTAAGAAGTAAAATATAAAAATTTTTCTACATCTTAACCATAACATTAGTAATATTAACAAAAATAATAAGAATATTAACCTAAACCATATTAAAACTCAAAACAATCACCTATTGAGACTTAAAAATAATCTTAAAATTAATATTAACAATAAGAATTAAAAAAAAAGTAAGATTTTCAAACAAAATAAAATGACTATAATAAATTTGATGATAAATAACCTTAAAATAATGGAACATAAAATATACCTTAGAATTTAGAGAACAACGATAGCTTAATTGCAAGAAAATTATAAGAATAAATATTGGCTGATGATTTATAAATGACACCATAATAAATTAAGGAATAATAAGAACTTTATAAAATGTTAGAAGAAAATGCCAAAAAATAATAATCTACTTAAAATAGAACATATCAATATTATGAGGAAACAAGAGAGCCCAATTAATCTAATATACTTAATGGATTTGAATTTCTATCAGAGGACGAAAAATAATATTAAAAATAGATACTTGAAAGTCTTGAAATATAAAAATAAAAAAGATGGTGAATTTTTATTATTAACAATAATAAATTTAAATTTGTATACATGTACCTTGAATTTGATGAAGACTTTTATCAAATTTAGAATTATGTCAAATAGGTAAATTCTAATCTAGTTGTCCTTCCTTAAGACAATGTCGAAACAGAAATAGAACTTTTTGAAAAAATGGTTCTTCAAATTAAAATATATGGTTCAAAAATCATTGAATTATATTAATCATTAGATGAAATCTGTCCAACTGATAGATAAATATAGGCCTTTATCCCATAAACAAAGATAGAAGCAATTGATTATGATCAAGTCTGGTTGGCTCTCAATAAAGGATTTGTAAATGATACTTACAAAGCAATGGAATTGATGTAATAATTAGATTATACAATCAAATTAAACCAAAGTTAATAAGGGAAGTTTATAGAATTCTTATAAATTACATGTAGATGTAAGGATAGAGAATTGGAAAAATTAAGTCAATTATTTCCAAATCAATATCCATAATCTTATTTTAAATAGATTGAACATTTAACAGAAATGCTACATTAATATAGTTAAATGGTACCATTATTAGTATAAGAAAATGAAAATTTGAGATAAGATATAGAAAATACAAAAAGTAATGATAATGATGGAAAGAGTAATGAAATAAGTCAATTAAGATTGCATTTACAAAATATTGAAAAACAATTAACTGAAACTTAATCTTAGAATGAATACTATTAATAAATGATAAAAGCTGAAGAATAAGTAAGATAAAATAAAACACAATTATAAATGTTATAAATTGATAATTAAGATCTATTATTCAAAAATAATACACTATAAGAGGAAATCAAAAATTATTAAGATTAAATTAAGACTTAAATTGAAAGTTTTGATCGTATGTAAATGGAATATAAAAAGATTATTTAAAAGAAAAATCAATAAATTTAAGAACTTGAAGAGAGGAATAATTTAGATTTAACAATAAAAAATAATAATTAAGTAGATCTAGATTTAATTCAATCTAAAATTTAATAATTCAAATCATTATATGAATAAAAAATAAAACATTTAACTGGAACAATTACTCATTTAGAATAAGAGAATGTTAAATTAAAAGATTTAGTTAGATCTTCTGCATTAGAAGTTGATAGTTTAAGATTGTAAATAGAAAAGATAATATCAAATAATAATAAAAAGACCTTAAAATTACCTAAAAAATCACAATAAGAATATGTTTAAGTATTATATTAATTATAAACTATAGTTATATCAAAAGTATTAAGAGGTTGTAGAAAAGAATGAATAATTAAGTCAACAATTATATAGTCAAATATTAGATGGTAGTGTATTATCACATATTTGAGTTTTTGTTTTTTTTTAATTAATTAAAAAAATAATTATTTATTGTAATCCAAATTTTTGAAGTGCAATAGAAATTTATAAAATATTGAGGTAATATTTGATGTTAAGTTATCTTTTTATAATTTTTGCTTAATTTTTATCTAATTACTACTCTAATTATGTAATATAGAATATATTTATTAATCTTAAATATCATATTATAGACAACATCTTATTACTATTTAATACAGTATTAATTAAAATAAAATTAATGGGAAATGGGTAGTGTTGTTAGAAAGTGGATAGAGTAGAAACTTTTTAATATGATGATGAAACATCTCATCCTGAGACATCTAAAAGAGGATCCTTAAAATAAGGAGATTAATTACCATAAATGTTAAGTTAGTCAGATTCAGATGAAGAATATCCAAAAAGAAAACAAAATAAATTTGGAGTCTTGAAGGAACCAAATAAAACATCATAACTCTCAACAATCTAATAATATTCATTTCAAAGTTTTTCATCAGAGCAACAATTTCAAAATTTTGTTACATTTCAAGCATTGCCATCTTAACATGGAATTTAAGGAAATGTATTTTAAAAGTTTTAAGCAGAAATGAACTAAATTGCCCAATAATAATAAACATAAGCACCTAAAAACTCAAAAAAAGTGTAATTTGCAATTTGATCAAGATTCTTAGCATACTTATATATTTATTTAATATAAATCAAAAATCTTTTTTATTTCTAAATATTTTCCAATATTATTTTATTTTTGTTCATTTAATAAACCTTAATCTCAATTCCATATCCTTATAATTCATCTTCATTTTCATTTTACTCATCTTTCTCTTAAATTCCTTCTCAAAATATTAATATATATCCTAATCAATCTTTTTCAAATTTTGTATTTATAAATCTCAACATAATAGTTTTTTTAATTATTTCTCTATTTACAAAGCTTATCATTATTTTTTGTTTAGTATTTCTTTCTTTTCTATTTACTTGATTGTAAAATACATATATTCTAATATATATAATTTATCATCTTTTATATAATCTAAATATTTGAGACACTCTTTATTATTGAATAATCAACAATAATTGTGAATGAAATAATATTTTATGTCTATTCTCTAATAATCTAGTATTCTAAAGTAATTTAACTTTTTATGTTTACTAGACTTAATCACTTCATATATCTTAAAGTTTTTGTATGTATTATTATAAAATAGAATCTACCTAATTATTTCTTAATTATTGAATTCTTTAATCATCACTATTAATTATTCTACCCTATCATTTATCTACCAACAATTAAGGTTTAATATTATTAAATTAAGACAATTTATCAATCATTATTTCAAATCTAGCTCTAAATATCAATTCCATATATAATCTCTAAAGAACTTACTATATCATTATCAAAAAGATTTATTTTTAGGCAGGAAGTAAGCAAATCAATAAAATCCCCATATTCTTTATCTTATATCTCATAAATCATATTTTATATTTATATAATGAACCAACATCAAAAACACTATTATATTAATTATTTCTTAAAAATTAAAAGATAATTATCCTAAAATAGTTCCCCATATAATATAAAACAATAAAACCTTTTATGAGATAATGTTAAGTTAACACCCATATAATCTCAATAATAATTGTTCAAATATTAAATCCATTATTAATCAAATTCATTAATTAAAATTTGTATTATAGGCATTTAGAGTTTGTAGATGATTAAATATTATCTAACATTAGTACATGCCTTAAATTAAACTATTAAGAGTATAATTAGCTTTTACTCACTATTAATTGAGTATTTGTTGACAACTCTTGAACACTAAAACATTAATGACCAATTAATTAATTACTTTTTCATATAATGAGTTGTATATGAATTAAAAGTAAGCTATCAATTCAATTATTTGAATCAGCCATCCTAATCTATATATTGATATATTAATTTATCAATATTATGAAGATGGCAAAATAGAATCGGGGTTTATTAGCAGATATAAATTAAATATTTATTTCTGTCAGTCACTCTTGGACAATTCATTTATAAATAATTTTTGATTCTCTTACCAATCATTACTAGATTGTTGTTAATATTTTATTTTATATTTATGTATATTTAACCAATGAATGCGCATCATATTATGTAATTAGTATTAATTATTTATATCTTTATTTAGATAAGATTATAGGAATTATTAATAAATATTACAAAATGTCATACGCATTAGAAGATTTAGGGAGAGTATTCCCAAAGAAATCAGTTTTACTAAAAACATACATGTTGGGTTGTTTTTACTTGTTTTATCAAACAATAAAGCCTGAAGAATAAAAGAAGGAGAAAAAAAGGATTGCAGAATTAAGACCAAATATTATAAAAAATCAATGCCAATAATGTCAATAATACCAACGAAATTTATATTAAATGAATGTAATAAAGGATTAAAAGAAATAATTAAAAGAATAGTAAAACACTTCATATGGTTTGATGGAATTTAGTATTATATTAAATCAATGTAGGAACATCAATATTCTCTGCTCAAGATTTAAAAAAATTAAATAAATCAACTTCTTAAGTGGTATGAAAAGTTAAATATATATGTAGCATGTACTTCAAATACATTCAAAAAAATACTAAATATTTTGTTTGGATGACTTATCAACTATTGAAAGTGAATTTATACCTGATCTTAAATTTGATCTTCAGACTCGTTCTCCTGTTGATATGACTCAAAGCTGCATATTTTGAATAGCTATTTTTTATACTTCATCTTTTCTANTTGTAGATGATTAAATATTATCTAACATTAGTACATGCCTTAAATTAAACTATTAAGAGTATAATTAGCTTTTACTCACTATTAATTGAGTATTTGTTGACAACTCTTGAACACTAAAACATTAATGACCAATTAATTAATTACTTTTTCATATAATGAGTTGTATATGAATTAAAAGTAAGCTATCAATTCAATTATTTGAATCAGCCATCCTAATCTATATATTGATATATTAATTTATCAATATTATGAAGATGGCAAAATAGAATCGGGGTTTATTAGCAGATATAAATTAAATATTTATTTCTGTCAGTCACTCTTGGACAATTCATTTATAAATAATTTTTGATTCTCTTACCAATCATTACTAGATTGTTGTTAATATTTTATTTTATATTTATGTATATTTAACCAATGAATGCGCATCATATTATGTAATTAGTATTAATTATTTATATCTTTATTTAGATAAGATTATAGGAATTATTAATAAATATTACAAAATGTCATACGCATTAGAAGATTTAGGGAGAGTATTCCCAAAGAAATCAGTTTTACTAAAAACATACATGTTGGGTTGTTTTTACTTGTTTTATCAAACAATAAAGCCTGAAGAATAAAAGAAGGAGAAAAAAAGGATTGCAGAATTAAGACCAAATATTATAAAAAATCAATGCCAATAATGTCAATAATACCAACGAAATTTATATTAAATGAATGTAATAAAGGATTAAAAGAAATAATTAAAAGAATAGTAAAACACTTCATATGGTTTGATGGAATTTAGTATTATATTAAATCAATGTAGGAACATCAATATTCTCTGCTCAAGATTTAAAAAAATTAAATAAATCAACTTCTTAAGTGGTATGAAAAGTTAAATATATATGTAGCATGTACTTCAAATACATTCAAAAAAATACTAAATATTTTGTTTGGATGACTTATCAACTATTGAAAGTGAATTTATACCTGATCTTAAATTTGATCTTCAGACTCGTTCTCCTGTTGATATGACTCAAAGCTGCATATTTTGAATAGCTATTTTTTATACTTCATCTTTTCTATATATAGATAAAATAATAACTAAAATTATTATAAAACTAAAATTTATTTTAAATCTCTCAATTATTTTTTATTTAATATTATATAAACCAAAATCTATGTTGATCAATATTTGAATATTTATAACTATCACTCTCTTCATAAAAATATTTTAGAAAAATGATAATTAAAATTAAAATTGTTCAAAAATTGAATAAAACTTTTAAATTCACAAAAAATAACATAAAATTTTGAATACAATATTTACTTATCTATTATATTAGAATCAATATAAGAGATGTATTAGATTAATTTAATTGATTTGTTATGAATTTAAGAAATAAATTAAATGATAAATAATCCTAATCTAATATAAATATATAAAATTTAAAATATTCAAGATGACTGATCAAAATTAACGGATTGCATTAGAAGCGAAATACATTAAATTGTTAAAGGAAGTTGAGGAGAAAGAAAGACATGTTAAAGAATGTAAATTTACATAATAATGATTAGTGAGAGCATAAACAAAATAAAAGAAGAATGATTTTGAAAAGTTTGAAGATAATATCAAAAGTTTAAATATAAGAGGATAAGCAGTTGGAGAAATATTAATGAAAATAAATGATGAAAAATGTAATAAGATAATCTTAATTAAGATATTTCAAAATTGAATAGTGGACCTAGATATGTTGTTGGTGCTAAACCCAAGCTTGATAGAGAGAAATTGGTAGTAGGAACAAGAATTGCACTTGATTAAGAAACATATACAATAGTTAGAATTTTGCCAAGAGAAGTAGATCCATAAGTTTTTCATATGGCTCATGAAGATCCAGGAAAGGTTTTATTTGATGAAATTGGAGGTTTAAATGATCAACTACGTGTTTTAAGAGAAGTATTTATAAAACTAAAGTGTAGACTATAGAATTACCTATAACTAATCCTGAATTATTCAAAAGAGTAGGTGTAAAACCTCCTAAAGGTTGTTTAATGTATGGTCCTCCAGGTACTGGTAAGACCTTAATTGCAAGGTAAAATAATAATATAAAATGAAGAGCTTTAGCTTGCAATGTCTAAGCAAAGTTTTTGAAAATAGTTGCTTCGAGTATAGTAGATAAGTATATTGGAGAGAGTGCTAGAGTTATAAGAGAAATGTTTACATATGCTAAAGAGAATTAGCCTTGCATTATTTTTATGGATGAAATAGATGCTATTGGAGGTAGGAGATTTAGTGATGGAACATCTGCTGATAGAGAAATATAAAGAACTCTTATGGAATTATTAAATCAATTAGATGGTTTTGATGATTTGGGTAAAGTCAAAGTAGTAATGGCTACTAATAGACCAGATATTTTGGATCCAGCTCTTTTAAGACCAGGTAGATTGGATAGAAGTATTAATTTTAATATTTAATATATTAGAGGTTGAAATTCCATTACCTAATGAATAAGCTAGATATGATATTTTAAAGATTCATTCAAGAAATATTACAACTAAAGGAGAAGTAGATTTTGAATAGTTAGCAAAGTTATGTGAAGAATTTAATGGAGCAGATCTAAGGAATGTTTGTACTGAAGCAGGTATATTATTATTATAATACTCTTAGGTATGTTTGCCATAAGAGCAGATAGAGATTATGTTATTGAAGAGGATTATTTCAAAGCAGGTAGAAAAATAAAAGAAGCCAAAAAATTAGAATCTAAACTAGAGTATTAAAAGGTTTGATTATTAATTATATATATAAAAATTTAAATATGTAAACCTCGCTATTTTAAGAAATCGAAGAGTTCACTTAATGCTCGAATTGGATCGAAAACTAAGACTCTGCTGGTTCTTCTAATAATGATCTTTTCCTATTTGGTTATAGTATTTTATTTTTTAAATTCTATTTCGAAAGAATCAAAGCTTCTATTTTCAACAGAAACTAACTCTTCCTCTGATGAATAATTTGAGGCATTTTCTGCCATTTTTAATCAAGCTTTTGAGAAATGTTCAAATGAGAATGACAACACTTAAAATTAGTTCAATATTTCACTACAAACTGTAATATGAAATTTAGAAATTAGATTGCTAATGACAAACGAACTACTTTAATGATTAGAAACATTCCAAATAATTATACAGTGAAAAGACTATAAAATGAGATAGATTTCAAATTCTATTCAAAATACGATTACATAAATATTCCTTGTGATTTAGAAGGAGGTTTTGCATTTATTAATCTAAAAAACAAAAGATATCTTCAGGAATTTTATTTGGCATTCAATAATCGACCTTGGAACTTTAACAGAAATTATGTATATTATTTATATTATATAATAGAGTTGTGTATTAAAATATGCAAAAGTATAATATAATGAAAATTAATTAAAATATTAAAAGAAGATAGGTCCAGATATCTATTCACATTAAAAAAAAGTGATTGATTTGATTTAGAATCAAAAGAAAGAATTAAAATAATGAACATCTTCTTTTGATTGATTGATTATGTTAAATATTTTAATTTTGTATTCTTTTCAAGAATATAGCCGTTTGAGTTTTTATGTATTAATTAATTAAGCCAAATCATTCACCCTCAAAATCTATAAGATATTCTTCACTTAAACTTCCATATAATAAAGATAATTTTTGATTGTCTTATGAAAAAGACCCTGGTGAATATTATGTGGATGAAACTTCTTTTGACAATAGATTCAAATATTTATAACAGGCTGCTACAAGTTCAGAAGAAAAAAACGTTCTTGTTTATTATTATTATGGATCTTGAAGCATTGTTGACTTAAATTTGAATAATTTAGCAGGATTAAATGAATATTATTTACCAATATTATCAGTAACAAATTCATGTATCCTTGATTTAAAATTTTCATCTCTATTAACTTATAATTTTCTATAAATAACTCTAAAATTAAATTATATTATACTTATGATATAGATAATTCCATTTACAAACAATAAATTTATTCCAACGACATAAACCAACTCCATGTAATGGTAATGCTTCAAATAAATACAATTAATTTTCATTTAAACGTATAAAAATTCCAATGTGATCAAAATTAGATTGTGTTAAGGTTCTTTAAATATGACAATTTATATCTTTCCCTTAAAATAGTAATATATCTCCATCTTCAGCATCCTCCATAATTTGTAATGATGAAATGCGTTCAAACTCAAATTAATATAATCATAATACTCTCCAAAAATATTCATATGAACTTAATGATTTCAAAACCTTTAATGACCCAATTGAATCTTAGAGATGTTATTTTATCAATTAAATCCAAGTTTTTGTTTAGTCTACTGTACCTCCTTTGAACTGAAATACTTTTTATGTTTAACCCAAAGGCTTTAAACTATTAGAATAGTGATATTTATACATAAATTCTACTGTATTTCCATTTTTATCCTATAATTCTTATAATTAAAATGACTAAACATCAAAATTTAAAACTCCTTAAAGTTTCTTATTTTCGCAATCATAATATCTAAATACTCTATTTTTTAATATACAATTTCTCTATGAATACCCTTAAAACCAATGAGGACTTTTCTTCATTAGGTATCCCTCTATCATTCCTAATTTTTGTCTAATATTAACAATGTTAATAATTTATTCTTCGTTATGCTATATTTCTTCATCCAATTTCAAGGCCTTATAATAATATATTAATGATGTCTAATTTCCATTCTAAACTTCCATTGCTTCAAATTCCTCTATATCATTCATCTGATTTTGCTTTCTAAATAATTTATCCTGTTCACTTCTTTTTGCTGCACTCTGTAAATGTTATTCGTAATCAGGACCTAATATTTTGCCAGTGCTTGTTATAGAAGAAGTTTAGACGATGCCTAAAGGGGAAGGTAAATCAATTGAAGTTTGCATTAATTAATTATAGAATTATAAATCATCTCTTAAAAAAGAAAAAAATATTCTGGACTCAACTTAACTTCTTCTAATCACTCTAACCGTTTATCTTAAATAAAATCATTTGGATAATATAAGATAGAAGACTTTATTTAATCTAATAAACCAATTTCTATTTAAGCTTTAGAAACTAATTCAGAGCAAAAATGATCTTATTTACTCTACTTTTTAATTAATTGATGATGTTTTTATTTTAGATTTAAATCTTAACAATTTTTCATAGTTCAAACTGGATTTCAGTATATATTTTTTTATTTATAAAATTAAGAAATCTGAAATAAACTCCTGGATCATTCTTTTTAGCATAATTTAATATTCTTATGCAATCTTTCTCATAAAATTAATACTATTCTTGTTATTTTAAATAATCTAATTGATGATATAATATTTTGAATACCTCATCTAAATTTTTCAACTACTGTTGAAACTGCTTCATAATATTAATTTTCTTTATATAAAATAACAAAAATGATCAAATTATGAACCAAGAATCATTTCTGAAATTGTTGCAATTTTACAGCTAGATTTAAATATAATTATAACTTCATTAACACATTCTTCTTAATCTTATAGATGAGAAATTAAATAGTATTTCCAAAATTTATGTATTCTACATAAATATGTAATTTAATTATTTTTCCATATGATTAATTCAAATATTCATGAATAACATATACTCAAATTTATGTTTCCTTATAATTTCATTTTAAACATGGCTTCCTTTTTGCTACTCTTTGGAATCAATTTAAAATCGAAAAATTGTGTCTATACTTTACAAATCAAAATTTAATGCTGCTTCTTATATATTTTGTATATCAGAGTAGTATAATTATTTATTTCATTATAAAATTTGAAGTTATGACTATCTAAAATACTAATTTTTTTGTTGAAACCAAGAATTATAAGAGAACTTTTTCATCATTTTTAATAATTTAATTATTATCTTATTTCCTTAAAAAATGCTTGGAATAATAACTTATGATATCAATTTTAATAACCATATGATGAATCATAAAGGATATTCAAAGCTATTTTATTGATTCAACAATAAATTATTGTAGTTTAATTTTTGGATATGCGTTATGGTTATTTTTCATGATATTTCTGTTCTTTGGGATCATTATTTAATGAAACACATTAATTACCTTGAAACATATAATTTCATTAAGATCCATTCATATTTATTAATAATTAATATTTAAAATAATCATTCCTATAACTTTTTTACCTAACATTTAGTATTAAGAATTAATCTAAAATTGTTCAAACTACTAAGCTAATAACAACATGATGGAGATATATGTTCAAGAAAAACAGAAATTTTCATTATTTTTTTTCATTATAGAATTCCTTTAATCTATCTATCTGCTTAATGGTTCAATTAAATTTCAAAACTTCTAAGTAAAATTATAGAAGACATGAGAGTTATATAATAATAAATTTCGTTTGTTTAATTTAAAAAGTAGCGGGTTAGCCGTTCCCCGAGGTCGTGTAAGTCAGGGTCGACTATGCTGGGACCGGAGCAAGCCCCAAGTAAACCCAGCCCCATTTAAAAATTGCAGTGATATCATTCTCCTCGTAGGAGATATCAGATATCACTCTGATAAGAACAGATACTACACTTGATCTTAGCCAAAAGGCCGAGAAGGTATGAAATTTAATAGTCTTTTTAATTTCTTTATATATTATTATTAATATTATTATTTTATGGGTTTTATAAAATAATATTAATTATAAAATCAATATACTATTTTAAATTAATTTTTTATTTTTCTTGAAAGATTTCAAATAAAAAGAATGATATAAAATTGATCAAATACATTATATCTAAAAATACTGATATAGAAATAATAGAATGAAATTAAAATTAAGATAATTTTCAAAAAAAAGAAATTCTTCTTTAATAAAAAAAATGGAATATTTTGATATTTGATAATGAAAATGATTAAGTTTAAATTGTTAAGAATGTAATTTCGAATTCTGTAATGATGGATCTATTAAAATATTTATTAATTAAAAATGGTAGATATTATTTTTAATTCATAAACATTTTATTAGTTAGACTTGAAAACATACAATATTTATGAAATAATGTTATTATTCATTTTATATACACTAATTGGATTCAATACTTTACTTTAATTCTCCATTTTATGTTAAGATTATGTTGATCATATTGTTAGGTATATAAGAATTGTAATTTGTTTAAAAATAGTTTTATATAATTTTTCTATGTTTAGTTCTTGGAAGTTGAGTTATAAAATGTATTCAAGATTATGTTAATTTTGATAAAGACATAATAATAATAATTTTATAATCCGTTTTGATGAAACAAGCATTATTGGTATTAGCAATCATTTGCTTAGGTTTTGCTGGTCATAATATTCGCCATCATAAATAGAACACAGCAAACTCATAAAAATCTTTGGTTTAGACTTAAGAAATTCAATATATTGATGATGATAAAAATTATTAAGAACCTGTTCAAACAACATCTAATGAAGCTGAATTAGTATAAGAAACATAAATTTAATAAGAATAAACAGAATAATAATAATTATAAGAGCAATAAGAATCTGAAATAAATTTAACTACCTAAGAGCAAGATTAATTAGATTTAGAAGAATAAAGAAAATATGAAGAAGAAAAGCAAAAATAATTATAATCAACCAAGGGATCTGATGATGATTTTTATATGAATGCTTTAAATGTTGAGATTCAAACCTAAGATTAATCTGATTAAATGCCAGTTGATGTTGTAGAAAATCAACTCAATCCAGTGTTTGAAAAGGATCCAATTCCAGATTAAAAGGGAGTTGATTCACCATTTTAACCTGCAGATGGTTCATTAATGATAAATCCTGAAGAACCTGAATATGAAATTAAATAAACCCAATTAATGCCAGATGAAATACCTGCAGAACAATTATAAGAATATATGGAAAAAATAGAGGCATAAGAAGCATAAGAGATGGCTATTCTTGCAGCATAAGGACCAAAATGATAATTATTATAATAATAACATCATATATATACATATTCAGAATGGAAACTTAAATATTTAGTAAAACTTAATTTAGAAATTAATGATTAATCTATATCATAATTATTTCACATAAATTAAGAAATTGTATTAGTAAATTTAATTTATTAGAGAGATTCAGTTGTGAATATAATTATAATATTGAATTTTCTTATTAATATATAACACAATGTGATCTCTTTATCTGTAGTTCTTGTAGAATTATGATTCAATTTGTAATTATATTAAAGATATTCAATATAATTAATTAAAAGAAACATAAGAATTTATATGTATTGTTTTTAAATATACTTATAGGTTATAGATAACAGATTATAAATATATATATAGTTACTAGATTAGATAACATAACTTTATCATTGTTTTGCTCTTTGTTAATCAATGACTTATTATAAAGCATAATTTTTGATTATATTTGATTCATTAGTTTGTTTTCTACATTAAGGGCATTCCTAAGATTTTTTCAACCATTATAATAAGGGACCCTTATCAAAAGTATGACCACATGTACTAAGTTAGGCTGCATCGACAATCAATTCTAATTTAAAGATAATAATCATAAATAACCTCCAGATATTGGACAACAAAGACTTTCAATTAATTATTCACCATCATTTGTGATTTATGAAGGCTATTATTTTGATTGTATTTAACTCTAGATCTAAGACTATTCATTACTAGCAACAGCCTTCATTCCAAATATTGTTCCTATAACTCCAATTGCTAAACCACCTAAGGCATACAACCATGCACTGCTATTTTAATTTGTTCCCTATTTTTGTTATTAAGGTTTATTCATAAAGGAATTAATTTTTTTTTAGTTTAAATAAATAATAATAATTATTATGTAATGTTATCTCAATTAAACATTCTAAATATAGAAGATATAGAACATCTCTATAATTATTTAAATGTTTTGTATATTTGATATTTATAATATCTGGAAATAGGAACAAAAGTCTAAGTTTTTATGTAAATAAAAAGAAGATTATTAATAAATTTTTATAATTTACTCTTATTTTAAAATGCTATAGAAAATAATTGTAGCCTTTAGTTCTACAGTAAATACTTTCAAAATAAGTCTAAATTAACAGAATTTTATAAGGCAATACATCCAGATATGTTGTAAAATGCACCTGATAATATTAAAATGGAGAATACAAGAATATTGAAAATTCTTAACAATTATTTTGATGCTGTATCATAGAATGAACGTAGTATTAGATGCATATTTAGGTAAGGATTAATAAGGTGCAATTTATAAGTAAGTAGATGAAAATATATTACAAGGTGACAACTTAAATAAGAGAACAAATAAATTAAAAATATTAGGAAATAAAAAAGGAATTTGCAGAAAAATATGCTAATCCTTTTGTTACTTATACAAATTAATATGAAACAGCAAAGAAAAACTTTCTTGAAACAACAACATCATTGAAGAAAAGGTCATCAAAAAAAGGAATATGAGTAATTAGCATTGAGAGCATCTATCTTTTCAGCTCAAATGTAATCGGAATAGGAAATTTTTTTAAAGAATGGCAATAAATAAATGAGATAAGCTAACATGCCTTAAATAAAACCTAGATTATGGGCTAGTATAATGCTTGATAAATGTGATATGATAGCTAATTTATTTCAAATATTTGATTAATTAATAGATCCAAGATTAATATTTTTTGATTAAGATTTAACTAAATAATAAAGTGATATATGTATGGATAATAATATGATTAAAATTAGTTTTTAATGCATAAGCATTATTTCCTTTGTTCTCAAGATTGGAAAAGTCTGATCCTTAGATATGTTTATATGTTACAATAAAATATGGAGCAAAAGATATTCCAGGATAGTTTAGTGGAATAATCATTTTTTATAATTTATTTAGATTCCATATAATTTTGATTTTTAAGAAATAAAATAATAATTTGGAATATATTAAAAATAGATAAAATAGGAAAGAGAAGAATATGAATAGGAATTGAAGAAGTATTAATAATCATTGTACAATTTAGCTGATCATTATTCCATTACTAATATTTAAAATGAAGTAGTTTTGATCATTTCTATATAGCAATTCCATTTAGTGGAACAGTTTGAAGTTTATAATTGATATATTAATTAAATGAGTGTGTTTTTATATGATATGAATATCATTAACTTAGTCCAGGTCTTTTCTCATTGATAGAGTCAGCCATTTTAGCAGTCTAAAATGCACCATTTGCTAATATTATATATATAATAATTTTTACAATCTTTAATACTATCTAAAAGTGTTTTAGGTATACGGCTATCAGGACAAGCACCTTTAGTTTAGACTAAACTTTCACTTTGTTATCTTAATCCTTTTTAAATTTGCATCATTCTAAAAACAAATTTGATTTTGCTTTTCAAAAAAACATCTTTATTTTTATGTTGTTAATCTCCTACTAATTCTTTAAATTTAGCAATATCATCTTCATCTACTATCTCATCCATAGCTTCTCCATCTCTAGGTTGTATGATATGGAACAATACTTCAGTGACTACAATAATTAAAATAAGAATAACCTTTTTCTGCAACAAAAGGAATAGACCAAGTGAAGATGTCCATGAAATTAGGTAATAGATATGGGTGTTAACTATAATTATATTATTGAATATTGAGATCATTATTCTAAAGAAATTAAATAATTATATACTTTGAATTTGATGACAGCACCTTTATTATTGTAGACATCACAATAATTAGGAGCTGAAAATATTGTAATTACCATAGGAAAATCTTATCCTCCATCCCATCTATGCATTTTATATCCTTCTAATTATGCTTCATGAGCTCTAATGACAGATATCAACTTATTTCTTTCTAAAAATCTGCTGACTGCTTCCATTCCATAAAAGTAAGAACAGCCTCTAACTTCATTAATTCTAAACTATCCTTCACAAATTCCATCATCATTGTCTACAGGATCTGCCCAAAGGATGTCACAGAATAGTCCATTTTTAGGTGGTTCCCTAAATCTCTCAACCAAATTGACATCAGTAACCTCGATATGAATAATATTATACATTTCTTAATTCTGGAGAGATCCCTCCATGAAGTGCAATGAATTAATTATTAATAATACAAGCTAATGGAAGATTGTCAAATGAATCCATAAAAACATCATACAATTCTTAATCATACTTGTATTTGCATTCATCCATAAAGTTAAAGAATGATGTTAATTATCTACATTCATGATTGCCTCTCAACATATAGATAGTTCGTGGATAATTGATTTTTAGTGAATACAACAAAATTAACACCTCTATAGAGAATGGTCCTCTATCTACATAATCACCCAAAAACACATATTTTTATGCTTCAGGATTACCTCCAATATCAAGTATTTTAAGAAAATCATAAAATTGTCTAAACTATTATTTTCAACATACCCATGTATATCTCCGACTACAGTTAAAGGATCTGACAAATGTATCAAACTACCCTCATTCTCTTTACTATAATTAACAATTGCTTACTAAAGATTTTGTTGGCCATTGTTACTAATTTTATTACTTCCTTTTTTGCAATTCTCCCCTCTCTTTCTAAATGTTCCTTAATGAGTTTCCAGTCAGGTTTACCTATGATCAATATGTTTCTATTACCTTAATTCTTGGCTGGAAACATCAGATCATTATCTAAAGGACGATGAGGTGGTAAAGGAACTTACTTGACTACTCTATCCTATGCTGGATCACAAAGTGGTTACATAATAATTTTTATTATCGTTTTTATACGATGAACATATTTCTATACTCCCTTCTAATTGTCTTAGTCTTCTGTGGACAAGAGCAAGGTACCTTCCTATAAGAGCAAAGTACTACTCCACAAGAGAATAAACTCTATACAATAAAATTAAAAGAAACCCATACTATTGTATTCAACTTGTCAATAATGAAAATAGGTATCTGCTAAAGAAATGTATGACTTTTTAACCACCAAATAAACATATTTCAGATAATAAACACCAATTGATATTTAGGAAATCGAATTTGGTGGATATGTACCAAAACCATAATAAACTACAGAAAAGAGATAAGCAAATCTTAAATTACATAATTTCAAGAATACTTAATTTACTGGTCCTATTACTGTAGGTGATCAAGAATTCTAAGTTATTTTTGATACAGGATCTGCAAATTTCTGGATTGATTCTGTTAAATGCAAAAATGAAGGATGCAAATAACATACACAATATAAACCAGGTTTTAGTTCTAAACATCTTGGTTATGCATTAAATGTATAATTTGGTACAGGTGATTTAAATGGAGAAGTCAATTCAGATATTGTCAAATTAGGAGAAATAGAGGTAGAAGATTAAAATATTGCTGAAATAGTTGAAGAAAACGGGTCTGTATTCTAAAATGTAATTTTATTTAAACTATTATCTAAGTCTGGATTTGATGGTATTGTTGGTTTAGCATATCCTTCTATGGCTGCTTATAACTTAAATCCATTATTCGATAACATTATGAAATAAAAGAAATTAGAATCTAACTCATTTTCATTTTACATGAGCAATAAAGTTAATAGTCTTGAATCCTAAATTACTTTTGGTGGTTATGATGTTACTAAACTTGATGGTCCTATTCATTATCATCCTGTTATTGATAAATATTATTGGATGATTAAAGCTGAGAATATCTTAGTCAATGGTCAAGATTAAGGATTCTGTCCAAAAGGTTGTAAAGTTGTTGCTGATACTGGTACTTCTTTAATTACTGGTCCATATGATGACTTAATGAAATTATTAGGTAATTAATATCATATTTATTATAGATCTTACCAACATTAATGATAATTGCTCTAATTCAAAAGAATTACCAACTCTTACATTTAGAATTGATGGAGTCAATTATGATCTTGAAGCTAAAGATTACATTATGGAATTAAAAGATGATGGAACTGAAATTCCTTTGAGTAATGAAGTTTCAGCTTCAGCCTTTATTGAAGGATCACCTAAATAATGCATTGGAGCATTTATGCCTTTAGACATTCCTGATCCATAAGGTCCAGCTTGGATTCTAGGAGATATCTTTTTAACAAAATACTTGAGTATCTATGATAGAGATATGAATATGGTAGGATTTGGAAAGGCTAAACATTGAAAAATTAATATTACCCTATTATCAAAAATGTAATCATATCATAAACAATTTCATATATAATTCATCCATATATTATATTGTAATAATTAAATATAAATCAAAATCTCATTTCTATATTGAATTCAAATGATTTTTTATAAAAATAAAAATAAATTGAATGATTGATCTATTTCATAATGTCTAATTAGTTATACATTACTTTAATCTATTTTATAAGCACAATAACTTTAATAGAACAATAAAACTTATTAATGTGTATTTTTAACATTTCGTATTATTTTAATACGTATTATTTTACAATATAAAAATTGGAAGCAAATCTTGTTTTCTATATTATATTAGTTTGTAATGATAGCAGCTCCTAAGATATTTGAAAATCATTTGGCAGAAAAGAATGAATCCCCTGACTTTTTTATCTAATAGTTTTATGTTGAGTGTCTCTCTACTTTTTCATATTACATTGAATCCAAAGGGGAAGTCGCAGTAATTGATCCTTTGAGAGATATTCATTAATATATGTAAGATTCTTAGTGTTATAATTAGTGAATTATCAAAAAGTAGAAATGCTTAAGTCAAATGGATATTTGAAACTCATTTTCATGCAGATTTTGTTAGTGGACATAGAGAATTAGCAAATTTGACTGGAGCAACTATTGTTTATGGACCAACAGCTGTAGCAAGTTACCCAATTAAAGAAGCTAAAGATGGAGAATTGATTCCATTAGGAAATGTATAAATTAGAGTGGATCATACACCAGGACATACAATGGAATCAAGTTGTTTTGTCTTAGTGCATAATGGAAAGGATCATTCTGTCTATACTGGAGATACACTATTTTTGGGTGAAGTTGGAAGGCCAGATTTAGCTGTAAAAGTGGGAGAATTGACAGTTGAAATGTTGGCTTCATATCTTTATGATTCATTAAGAAATAAAGTAATGACTTTGAGTGATGATGTCATTGTTTATCCAGGTCATGGAGCAGGTTCATCTTGTGGAAAATCAATTGGAGCAGGTAAGTGTTGTACAATAGGAATGTAAAAGAAGAACAATTATGCTCTTTAAGATATTACAAAGGAAGAATTTATCAATTAAGTTCTTAAGGGTATGCCAAAGCCACCTTAATATTTCTTTCATGATGCAAAATTAGTAATTTTAGATAATTATAAATATAGAATAAAAATGGTGCTAATGATTTTTCTGCTATTTTAAATGAAGTTCAGAAAGCCTTAACATTTGAAGAATTCATGAATCATGTAAAGTAAGGAGCTTTGATTTTGGATACTAGACCAAACATTTAAGAAGGTGTAATAAAAGGTGCTATTAATGTTACATTTATGTCTGGTTTGGTAAATTTTGTAGGATCTATTATAAAACCAGAAACTAGATTGGTGATAATTGGAAAGGATGGAGAAGCAAAGGATTCAATAATTAGATTATTAAGAATTGGCTATGATAACATATTTGGATATTTGGAAGGAGGATTTGAAGCATATAAAAATAATGGTGGAGAATTAGCAACCTAAGTTTAATTAGTTGGACTTGAAGAATTTTGTAATATCAATGATAATCCTGGTAAATAATTAATTATAATAGATTTAGATGATCATGTTTTTGTTGATGTTAGAGGAGTAGTAGAATTAAGAGAGACTGGATTTGTTAAAGGGGCTATTTGGATTGCTTTACCTGAGATAGAAGGAAATATTGATAAAATACCAAAGGATAAGAAATTGCATGTATATTGCAAGTCAGGATGGAGAGCAAAGATTGCTATGAGTATACTAGTGAGAAATGGATTTGAAAGGATTATGATTACTTAAGATGGGGGATTTGAAGATATGTGGGGAAAAAAGTTGATTGAAAAAGATAACATGTGATGATGAATTATGATTTCACATATTAAATATTATATATTATTGTGTTAAATACACAACAATAGTTAGATAATTATTCTAAATTTTTAATTAAGATATGAGATAGTTCGCAATCTCTTTGTTCAAAGTATCGTAGACACAATTTACACAAATACCAAAATTCTATTTCTCAAGTAAATAGTTTGTATAAAGTAATTAGAAAAGTTAGTGAATGTGCCAACAATGGGTGATTCAATTACAGAAGGAGATGTAAAAGAATTGTAGAAGAGTATGCTTGTTAAATTTGATAATTAGAGGTGGGAGATTATGTGAATTAAGATGATGTGATTGCATTAATTGAAACAGATAAAGTTACAATAGACATCAGATGTGCAGATTCTGGAGTGATTACTTAAATGTTCGCTGCTGATGGTGCTAAAGTTGAAGTTGGCAAACCCTTTTATGAAATTGATACTTCAGCTGCTAAACCAGCTGGTGCTACTGCAGCATCAGAAACAAAAAAGGAATAAAAGCAAGAAGTGAAACAAGAATAAAAATAAGAATAAAAACAAGAAGCACCTGCAGTTTAAAAGAGTACTCCTCCTCCAGCTGCTAAACCTTCTGAAAAGAAACCTGTTGCTCCATCTGTTACAACCCCTACTTAAAGAACAGAAAAAAGAGTAATTAACTAAATATGAATTTAGGAACCAATGTCAAGAATGAGATAACGTATTGCTTAAAGATTAAAAGATGCTTAGAATACTTATGCATTACTTACAACATTTTAAGAATGTGATATGAGTGCTGTTATGGAAGCAAGAGAAGCCATGTAGAAAGATTTCTAAAAAAAGCACAATGTTAAATTGGGTTTCAGTTCATTCTTCATTAAGGCTGCTGTCAAATAATTGTAAGAACAACCTATTGTTAATGCAGTTATTGATGGTACTGATATTGTTTATAGAAATTACATTGATATTTCTATGGCTGTTGCTACACCCACTGGACTTATGGTACCAGTTCTTAGAAATTGTGAACGTCTCAGTTTTGCTGATATTGAAAGAGTACTAAAGACTATTAAATTATTAGACACTTATTGATCTAGCAGAAAAAGGAAGATAAGGAAAAATCTCAGCAGATGATATGGTTGGTGGAACATTCACAATCTCAAATGGTGGAGTATTTGGAAGTTTGATGGGAACACCAATTATTAATGCTCCTCAATCTGCTATTTTAGGAATGCATGCTATTGTTAATAGACCAGTTGTTAGAAATGATTAAATTGTAGCTCGTCCAATGATGTAAACATTATTTATTATACTCATAGGTATCTTGCATTGACATATGATCACAGAATTCTTGATGGAAAAGATGCTGCCACTTTCCTTAAGAGATTATCTACTTCAATTGAAGATCCAAGAAGAATATTATTAGATGTTTGAATTATCAAATTTTATACAAATAAAAATAGGTAAATTAGATTTTCTTAAAAAAATATTTCTAATTTCATAAAATTATGGGTTTGCATTGAAATGTAATGGATTCACAAATCTAAATCTTTTTAAATAAAATATTTTGTTATTCTCAAAATGAATACATGTAATGCCACACCAGCTTACGTCAATGCTCAAAAAGCTTAACTAATTGGAGAGAACTTCTACATACAATAATTTCAAGTCAGCTGTTTGGGTTAATTTTCCTATTACATTGAATCCAACAACGAAGCTGCAGTAATTGACCCTATGAGAGATTATGAAGAATACATGTATTAAAGTCCATCCTATATTTATTAGTAAATTTTCTGAATCAAGAAATTCTGTTATCAAGTATGTTATCTTAACTCACATTCATGCTGATTTTGTAGCAGGACATGTAGATTTAGCTAAAATTACAGGAGCTCAAATTGTATTGGGTCCGTAGGCTGTTACTTAATATTAAGCAAGAATCACATAAGATGAAGGTATATTATTTTATCGCTATCATTAGAATTATTGCCTTTAGGGAATGCATATCTTAGAGTATTACATACACCTGGCCATACTTTAGAATCTAGTTGTTTTGTACTAGTAGTAGATGGTAAAGACAATGCTGTTTTCAGTGGAGACTCACTTTTTCTTGAAGAAGTTGGAAGACCTGATCTCGCATCTAAATCATCAGGTTTGACTACTCAGCAACTTGCTTCACTTCTTTATCATTCCCTTAGAAACAAGATCATGAAGCTAAATGATGATGTCATTCTCTATCCTGGACATGGAGCAGGTTCTGCTTGTGGTAAGGCTATTGGAGCAGGTACTGTAAGTACAATTGGGGAATAGAAACTCAAAAATTGGGCATTATAGAATATTACTGAGGAAGAGTTTGTAAAAACATCAACTGATATACCTACACCTCCTCAATATTTCTTTCATGATGTGCAAATAGTAATTATATTAAATATAAATATCTTAGAATCGATAAGGTGCTAGCGACCTCCAAAGTATTAAATAAAAAGTTACAAAAGCTTTGAACTATTAAGAGTTTACTCAAATCGCAGCTGAAGGTGCCTTAATATTAGATTCCAGAGATATCGTTAATAAAGGAGTTATCAAAGGCTCCATCAACATTACCTAAGTAGCTACTCTTGCTTCTTTTGTTGGAATACTCTTTAAGCCTGATTAAAAAATTGTCATAGTTGCAGATGAAGGCAAAGAAGAATAAACAATCATTAGATTACTAAGAATTGGATATGAAAACATCCTTGGTTATTTGGATGGAGGATTCGATAATTATGTTAGAAATGGAGGAGAAGTTTAACAATTAAATATTGTTGATTTGAAAGATTTCTTAGATACAAAAGATTAACCTCAAAATCATGTGTTCATTGATTGCAGAAACCCAGTTGAATTTAAAACCACAGGAATTGTTCCAGGATCTTTAATGATCCCTCTATTTTAAATAGAGAATTAAGTAAATTATTAATATTATTCTATATAGCTTGATTTGATTCCAAAAGACAAGACATTACATATATACTGTCGTTCAGGAGCCAGAGCTAAAACTGCTGCTACCATACTATAAAGGCATGGTTATTCAGACTTTGTTCTAGTTTAGAATGCTGGACTTGAACATATTGTCAAGGAACATCAAATTAAAGTCCAAAAAGTTGAATGATTCCTATTATACATAACAAATTAATTTAAATCATTTTATACATATATATTTCAATTTAATGATGATTCAATTCAATTTATCATTCTTATAAGAAAATCTGTTATAAAGAAAGTACATATTTATTCAATTAAACTTTTAGAATGTAAATCATCATTTAGTTACTTAACTAAATTCTAATTGCAAAATATCTTGTGTTTCTAAAAAGAACAATTTGTTTTTGAACAAATTTAAATTGTAAAAACTTAATGTTCTTCTATTATTATTGGAATATTTAGCTATAATAAATATTTATTTTATAAAATTGGTCTCTATTTCACTAGCTAATCATGAATAATTTTCATATCTTATTTGTGTATTAATTCATTATTACTATTAAGATAAATTGATAATTTAATCTCTAAATTTCTCTAAAGATTTAATCATATACATACTCGTTATCTCTCTATTGGCAGTAAGTAAGGAATGTAAATACCTAAGAGCTAAAATCTCTTCAAACTTATAGCACTAAATCCGATTGGCTTTTAATTTAAAATAAATGACTAATCAGTAGCTTTTTCTTGGAGTCGATGTATTATTTTTAATTATTAATGTTTTATGATGTTTAAACTTTTTGTGTATTATATTAAATTTTCAATATCTTGTAAAGCTTCTGAAAAATTCATTTTTTATACATCATCTAAATAATCAGAAAATTCTTTAACGATTATAGTATGAATTCCTGACTTTTCAAAGTTATAAGAAACATATTTATTGAATTCTTAAATAAGTTGTTTAAGTTCTTAGATAAAAAACCTTTTCTTGTTTTGTTTATTAACAAAATTTTATTTGAAGAGTTGTTACAAATGATATTAAGAATCAAATCTATCTTTTAGTTAAGCTAATTGATTTTCCATATTTTCAAAGATTTCTAAAATCTTGAATTTCAAAGTTTTTATACTTTCAAAAGCCTCCTATAAGCAAGCTTATTAATCAATTTTATTTTATTATCTATAGTAGAGATCCGATAAAAAAATATAAGCATTTTCGATGAGTAAATATTCTGAATGTTTGTGAGAAGTCTCTCTTTTGTTAAGACATTAAACACATAACTCTTCAAATTTCTTAGGACACTGATCATTTACACAAAAATACACAATATTCTCCTGATGTCCTATTCTAGAACATTGTGGCATAGCTCTAATATAAATGATTATGTAATTACTAATAGAAATTAGGTATCTTATACTCCATTAAAATTTTTATTTTATTATTTTTGATTGTATTTTATATTTGAAGTTTGGAGTCACACTTTAGAAATAAAAAATATTAACAAATCAATTTTAGAGAATACTATTTTTTGAATAAAAATACAAAATACAAAAGTAATAATTTATACAACTTAGAATTATCAATCTATTATATGATTAATATATAATAATGGAAGAGAAGAGTTAATAAAAAATGTTAAATTTATTGATCTAATTTGCTATGAAAATAGGGATTATTTTGTTTATTTTGATAATAAATCATTTCTTGTCTCCTTTGGCTTAATATCCTGCAACTGGATCAGTTATAACTAATGGGTTAATTCATATAATTTACATCTGATATCAGTGACTTTTCCTTGAGTGTATGTTCTGAGCTTGTAATTAATGGATAATCTGTTTTAAACAACACTTGGAAGTCCACTAATTGAATATGAAATATTGAGTACTTCTTGACTCCTTCAGCTGAATGAAGGAAATTCCTGATGAGTGTAATTCCACCTCTCTTGAAAGCGAATTCGATACACATATATAAAATTTATATTTAATATTAATATATATTTTCATTTATATCTCTAAAATAAGGGATGGTCTTTATCCTTAAAATCAGCTAAGTAGGTGCATTTCTCCTTAACTGGATAATTTTTCTAGAATTAATATATATAAATACAGGATCATATGCAGTTCCGAAGAATCGATCAATTTTGGCATCTCCATAGTTTACTACATAATAGAGATGATGTCTATAGTGATCAGAATGGTCATATTTTCTATAATATAAATTACTCATTATATTACCCTCCATCATGGGCAAAAAGATCATTGAAAGCCATCATTCCTCCATAAATCATAGTTTACATAGGGTGAATTGGCAATATTAATTCAGCAGTATGGAGGAGAAGATTACCTTCTATGAATCCTTCCAAAGGATGAGCAGCACAATAACAAAAGGCAGTAGGTTCTTTAAATGAATGATGAACACTATGAATGTATTTATATAAATATTTCAAGTGGAGCATTCTATGAGTCCAATATCCTACACCTAAATAAGAAATAAATAAAGGAAAGAAAAGTACATGTAGTCCATAACCAATGAAATATAATTCCATAGAGGAAGTGAAACACTGTATAATCATGGTTTTCAAAATATTTATAGTAAGGAGTATAGGGATATAAATAATAATAAAAGGACTAATATTTGTTAATACAATATATACCATTGATACAAAACATCCAAATATGAGCTATACTATTCCATATCTAATTTCCCTAAAAATATTCTAAAGACGTAATTTATTCTTTGGCATTGGATTATAGTATTCCACAATCGAACAACAGATCAAATATTGGACAATTCCTCCAATTGATCCAAAGATAATCTTATTAATTGAACAGAATTACCTTTTCTATATATTACTAGAAAGTGTTAATGTAGATATGCTTCTCTCCAAAACTGATGTCTTCCATTTAACCTCGAACAACAGGAATTACAATTGCAAGAATAATCAAAAAGATTTGTCTGAATTTAATCATTTAACAATATTATTAAAATATAATGTCATTAAAAATTTTATATATGAATGTATTATCATTAATAATAATAAATTTGAATTCAAATGCTTGATAATTGGTACATCTCTTAAGCTATTAAATAGTGATTCCATTCGAAAAGGCTTGTTATACACTCCAACCATGGGAGAACACATAGAAGATGAGGTTGTAGTGTCTTTTGAACAGAAAAGAGGAATCAATTATTAGCATGAATACATGAGACTATACATTGCAAACGTAGTCTTAACTTAATAACTTAAAGAGTTATTATAAGAAAAAGGAGATTTGATTTCCAAGATTAATAGATTCGAAGTATTTAATAATCAATAATAATTAGGAGACAGAAATTGTCAAGACTAATCCAAGAAAGTAAGACTATGAAGAATCAAAGAAAATAGAATAACCAAGTAAAAAATAAATAGGTATCTCATCAATAATTATCATTAGTGTAGAGGGTTAAATTAAATATAATGATGAAAATGTTGTACACAATCATCAATATTAAACTCGAAAATTAATTAAGAAAAATTGAAATTTTAAACATATTTATCTATGAAATCACTCATCATCTTTTATTGCTGCTTATTATTTATAAGTTGTTGAGTTTGAGATCATTGATTCTTTATTTGAAAATAACAATACATCTACTTCATTTAATAATTTGGGTAATTTTAATGATTTAATAACTGTCCTTGGACTCATTGAATAATTGGGTATTTCATATTTAGGACGACTTGCACTTGGAAACACCTTAAAGTCAATTTAACTTCATACTTTATTCATTATACTTATAGCTGTCCCTTTATTTGTATCTAATTCAAATAATCCTGTATTAATATTTAAAGGTTCACTATATTTCAAATTTCTTTTTAAAGTATCATAATTCTTCTTAAAATTATAATGTGCTTTATTTATGTGACCTTTTCCTTATAAAAATTCATATCCACTTCTTTTTGGTTCATTTCCAACTCTATCCACAGCATTCTTAGCTTTTTTAATCACAAAATCAGAAATTTTATCATCTTCTTCAAAAAATGGTATTTCTCTATATGGAATTGGAGGGGAAAATGATTTAATTTCCTTTATTAATGAAACACTCTTAGATTTACGAGAATGATTAGTTTAATCAATTTTAATTAATTTTTAGATAGCTCCTCCTTTTTTAAAATATTATAAAAATCTATCCTTATCCAATGAAAATACTTATGCTTTTTAACTCATACAAACAGCTTTATGTTCTCTTACCACATCTTTAATAACTTCTTCATGACCAAATATCAATCCAGATGTGATTATTCCAGTTCTCACTCTTTCATATTTTTTATCATTTTTTTTAAAGAATCTTTAAATTGTTAAATTATTTTCTGTTACCAAAGTTCCAACTTCTATATTTTATGATATCTCTATTTCTCCATTTTTAACAATGTATATTTTGCTAATTACCATATTAATAATATTACTTTGAAGGTTAATTTTCTTTATAAATTACATCAAACATTTTATAATCTTCAAAAGTAAAATGATAATAAATTTAATTTAACATTTATTCATTCCATTCTGCAAAAGCAGGTACTTTTTATAAAAATGCAACATTTTGTTATTGTATATACTCATAATATGATGATAATAATTTATTGAATTGTTCTCTAGTTACTGTTGCAAAATTTGTATCTTCTGCTGCTAAAATTGTGGCTGTTCTTGGTACTTATTTTGTTAATGCAATTTCTCCAAAACTATCCCCTGCTTTCATTTAACCTACTTTTTAGAGTGTAGGAAATTGACATTCAAGAAATTCTGCATCTGTCATCTTTGCATAAACTTCATCTAAAAGTACTTAATTCGTTTCAGTGAAAAAAGTTGTTTGCTTTTTAAATCTCTTTGATTTCATCATACTTTGTTAATGTTTCAATGTCGCCTTTCTTGTATTCTATCTCCTTAGAGATTCCTCATGTTTTTTCTCCTCTTCTCCAATCTAATTTCCATCTTAGAGTCCCTTTTTCTATATAAGAACCCAAACACTTCCAGAAAGTATTATATAAAACTTCTTTCCAATATCACCTATATTAAATACAACCTATCTCGCTTTAATTGTTTCATGTGATAGTTATCGATATAAGTTACTAACCATCTCTTGACCCATCTATTGCTCTAAATCTTAGAAAAATTTAAATGAGATAAAAGCTTTTCTTGTTATTTCAACTTCTTGATTGGTTTTAATAGCTTAATCTTTTTAGAGAATGTCAATTATATAATTTAATTGATCTTTATTGCCTAAATCAATGTCTGACTTTTTAGTTGTTAATTACTTTTGTTTCATTATTAAATATAACAATTAATATAAAAATATTTAATTTAATTTAATAATATATATAACATTAATCATTCGAAAGGATTAGTCTTTTAATTATCTTAAAATTGCTAACTGTATGTATATGGATTATCATACATAGCCCTTTTTTAAACCTCATTATTTAAATCTGCAAAGGGATTTGGTTATTGAGCTCTATTAATTTAAGGATCAAATTATTAAAATCCTTAATTCTATTATAAACTAGGTTTTTGATTTAATGGCTACTAACTCATAAATGGATTATTATTAATAAAATTATTTTAATGAATTATTTGACTCTGACCATATTATTATTATTATTATTATTATTACTACCAAGCATTTACTTAGCTAGTTCTTAAATCACTCATCATTTACAATCCTACATCATCAAACATATCTACTCTATTTTAGTTTGGTGGGAAATTATTAACAAAATTGTTATTAATTCCCTATTATTGCATTGATTACCTTTAGGAAATTATTGGATTTATAAATTATTATTATTTAGGTATTGTATTTACTCCGAATCCAGATCCAAAATCAGTTTGAGAATTTACCATAGGATTTATCATTTAAGGATTATTAACCATTGAATTAACTACTTAAGGATTATTAATCATGGAATGAGTTTGTGAATTCATTTATTATGATTAACCGAAAGGATTAAATTTATTATTACCCTCCCATTAAGAATTTTGTTATGGAGGTCCTTATTATTATTATTTATCATCTTTTTCATTTACATTTTTTTCTTTTTCTTTTTCTTTTTCTTTTTCTTTCTCTTTTTATTCTTTTTCTTTTTAAATTTCCTTTTCTTTTAATTATTCTCTTTCTAATAAAGTTGACATCTCTTTTTATTCTCTTAATAGATCTATTATAGGTTCTAATTCTGGATATTTAAATTTATTAAATGCTTTTTAATTTTTTTTCAAAATAGATTTAGCATTCATATATAAATCATAATTGATTGTAATAAACTATAATAAATGATTTTTCTTACAGAATCAAGACTCTAATTTATCATTCGATAGTAATTTCCCAATAATTTATTCATATTATTTAATATTTCAGATAACTTTTATTTATAATTTGATTCTGAACTTGACAATTTACTTTAATTCTAAATATTTTTAAAATTGATACTCTTCTAATTTTTTCTGATAATTTAAAATCTTCAGGTTATCCTTTTGAAAGAGTATTAGATCTATCCTTCTCTAATTCATCTACTTTCAATTTATAATGATCATAAACTAGTCTTATTTCAGAAAAGTTGATCAGCTGCATTTTTAAAGTCTCTATAGTTTAAAACCATTCCCCATAATTTTTATTCAAATCAGATGTAGGTTCAGTCTAAATTGAAAAATAGTAGATACCTTAGAGCGAAAAAGTTCTGAAAGGTTTCCAAACATAGATGTCACTTCTATTCCTATTCTCTTATTTGTATCAGTTTCCTTCTCAAATAGCTTTTAACTAATTTAGCTGATTCTTCCCATATGACCATGCATTTCTAAATCAAATTATTTGATATACATTAAAACAACGCAGATATATTGCTAAAAGATTGTGACAATCCTTTAATATATTAATCTATCTCATTAATCCTTTGTTTTTTTGTTTCCAATTATGGATCAACAGTTACTTTAGCTCCCCACCATTCTTTAATCTAAAATTTGAGATATTTTTACTTTCTACCCTGTCCTAGATGCAAAACTTGCCATTTAAAAATTATATAATAATTATGTATTAAATATTTATTTATTTTAGTTAACTAATCAACTTGTTCCAAAATTATGAGTTTAATTAAATCTTAATTAATATACAATACAAATACCTTGAAGATTAACATTAAATCTATTATAAGTACCATTTTTGATGCTCATTTTATTCAAACAATTTATTATTTTATTCTTCTAACTATGATATTTTTTAAGTGAGATCATTAAATTCATTCATAAATTCATCCAAACTTTATTAATAATTTAGAGATTATTATTCCATTTCCTTATTAACAGTCTAAATTATTTTACAATAATTACTTCTATTTATTCTTGAATTAGTGTATTCTTTTTAAGAGTCTCAGAAAGAGTGAAACATATGTCTTCCTTTTACTTTTTAAGGTTATTTATAACCTATTATAACTCTTTATTTGAAGGTTGATTTCCACAGAAGGATTGTCCTGGAACCCTTACCAAATTTTCCTTATCTGAAACGTATTTACTTCTCAAATTAGATGCACTAGAATTGATAACTCTCTTTTGCAATTTCTCTTCAACTCTTCCAGTATAATTTTATAAAGATTATTGAGATGGTTCTTAAATGAGAATACTGTGTTCATAGTAACTAATGTTATTGCTTCGAGTAGGAGTACAATCTCCCCTTTATTCGATGCAAATTGGTTTGAAATTTTGAGGAGTTAATGAAGTTCTACTTTTTGGAACTTGCGCTCTAACGAACATTTATTTAATTATTATGTACAATTAGTTCTAAAATTAAGGATAATAAAATTCCAATAAGCTAAGGTATAATTGGAAGATTATTTTGATCTTTTTACCATTTGCTTTAGGCATAGGAATCTATTTTTCCATCACAAGTGGATAACCTAAAAATGATCCTGATTAAACAATAAAAATTCAGCAATCTCATTCCAAAATTCCATATTTCTACATATCTACCTATGAAGAATGCAAGAAAGAACTTACTCTTAGTATAGATAATTACACATCTTCATTTGAATTGCCAAGGTAATATCCATTTGCATATACTAAATGCGAAAGATCCGAAAGATAAGACTATTCATATAAATTACAGTAGACATCAGAAACTGTTTTTTAACTTTATAAGTAATATACTCAAATAATCGAAATAATTGAAGCTTCTTATTATTTGTAGTTTTCTGAAGTGCTTTTCAATATGACTGATCAAGTGATTTTAGGTTATGAATAAGCAAATTTAAATCGACCTGCTTATTTTGTAAGAACTAGAAGCAATATATTTTATTCATTTGTAATTTATACATCATCAAAAGTTGAATCAATTTATCAAAATTAACTTTTATAAATAAGAGTTTATGGAGGACGAGTAAATATTAAATTCTTTCTTTATGATGAACCTGAACAAATAATTAAAGCATATCATTAGTTTATAGGTGGTTATAAATTGTTTCCATTTTGGACTTTAGGATATCAATATTTTGGATAATGGATTGAAAAGAAAGACTTATAATATCTAGAAGAAAAATAGATACCTCTAGAAACTGTTTGGATAGATGAACTAAAAAATGATTATTTACCTCCAAATTATAAAAAAATTAAGATTACTTATCCTACAATAAAATTAAATACTTAAGATAAAAAATATTTAATAAAAAACTCAAATAGAGAACCATATTAAGGATGTGTTGATGATGAGAATGTTAATTATATAGACTACAATGTTTAAAATACAATTCAAAAGGAAACTTAGTTACATCCCATTTCTTAATATTCAGGAGTTATGTTAAAGAATTTTGTAAATAATTAGATTAGTGAAAATGGTTAATGCAAAGGAAAAAATATAGGAATAGATGAGGATGCTTTTCATTTTAGCAATAAAAATCCAGTATTATTAGAAAAAAAAGTTACTGAAAAATATTTTCAGCCATTAAATACATTTGCTTAGTCAAAGTAATATAGTGATCATTCTAATTATGTTAAATTAATTATGAGTGAATCAGCCTTCTTTGGTTAAGGTTAATTTAGTGGTTTAATCTTTGATTCTGTAGAACTAGAATAAACTATAGGTCATTTAATATATAATAATTTTTTTGGATTACCATATACAGGGTCATATGGATGTGATTAAAGTGAATCAACAGTTACATGGTGTGCAAGATGGTTAAGTATTTAAGCATGGATGCCCTTATTTATGAGTAGAAGTACATAATAATTTCATTTTTCTAATCATCCAGATTATTTTTAATAGATTCATTTAGAAGTTATTGCCAGATAATCATTAAATAAATGGATTTTTGCTTAATTTTTAAAGAATTATGATTCAAAAGTAAATGCATTTACTGGAACAATTATTTAACCAATCTGGTGGTTTAATACTTCTGATATAAAGGCATATTAATATGAAGAAAGAGAATTTATTTTTGGTGAAGTTTTTTTAATTGCTCCTATAATTGAAGACCCTGAAGATTAATATTTTACAGAATATGAAATTTATTTTCCATAAGGAGACTATTGGATGGAAACAAAGTAAGTAACTTTATTTATGGGAGGAACTCATGTAGCTTTCAAAATTATATCAAGTACATAAACTCCAAGTTTTTAAAAAGCTGGGTATTTATTAATAAATATATTATTTAGGTCTATAGTTTTCAAATAGGAAAATATAAGTTTAAAAATGGAAGAATTAAATAATATATATTCTTTATATGTTGTTTTTGCAAGATAACAGAATGATGGAGAAGCTGAAGGGATTATGATCACATTGCAAGATTTGAATGATGAAAATGTTAAAAAGAAATGCTATGAGAATGGTAATAATTGTTTGATGAAAGTGAAAATAAGATATGTTTTTGATGAAAAATATCATTCAGAACATTATTTTATTAGTTGTAAAGGAATAGATAAAAATACAGTATTTGAAAATGTATAGATTAATACACTTAATTTATATCATTCAAAATTACATATCTAAAACAAAATTACTTTAAAGAATCCTTTAATTATTAAAGAGAGTTTCAAATTTGAATATGATTTATAATAATATATGTATTGAAAATATTATTAAATAAAGGCTCACTTCATTGAACTACTCATTTAAATTTGATATCTTCTTTTGGGTAAAATTAAAATTCTATTCATATTTTATATTGTGATCCATCTATTTTTGATCTGTTAACTTTTTTCTTATTATATAATTATAAAAAATCATTAATAGACACCTTATCTTCTTAAATGATGTTTACATATTGATTTTATTAAATATATAATAGATTATTCTATTTTATCTCAATCTTCTAATAATTATCTATTTAATTCATCCATTTTACTATAAGAATATTTGAGATGTTATAAATTGCTATTCCAAGAATTATTTGTAAATATTAGGATGCTTTTTAGGAATGATCAGATCTAATTGTTATAAGTATAATTCCTTTTTCATCATCAAATTGTTTAATTAATTCATATTTATTACTAATAAAATGGAATAACCACCAGAGTCCATATTTGCATCAATTGACAACTGTTTTGATCACTCAATAGTCTATTACTTTCGAATTCTTAAATGGAACTTTTTCTTAATGTTGATTTTCGCTATTCTTCACCTACCATAATTGATATTCTGTATTACAGGAAACAGCATATTCAATTAATTTCAGTTTTAATTAGAAACATTTACAGTAGCAAATGTTGACATTTCAAATGAGACAGCTTTTCTAATTGGAGTCTTAGGAGATGCTATTGGAACACTTCTTTACTTTTCGTCATTGCTATATTTACGATACAATGCTATAAATAAGGATTCATAATTTAAAGTATCCAGTATTTCACCTTGGAGTGTTGAAGTATGTGGATTTCCATCAGCTACTATAGATCCAGAAGACCTTAGATCTATTATTTAATCTAATACATATGAGATATATTTAGTGCGCAATTTCTAGGGTACTCTCAGTATCATGAAGAATAAAGCATTCAAGGAAAGATAGATCAGATTAGAAAAGAAAAAGTTAGAAGTATTTTCTAAGAGATTATCATAAGCAGATATGTACGTAAGACAAGACTTCATCAGAGTATTGACTGATGAATTAAAAGATATTACAAAGGAATTGTCAGATAAATTCAATATCTTTTTAGCTCCAGATGATTTAGAATCTATAAAGGCTTTCGTTGTTTTTAAAAGTAAAGTAGATCGTGATCTATTTTATGAGAAATATAATTAAGATTGTTTAATTAGGAATGGAATTTACTTATTTTAGAATTAACCATAAGAATTAAAACTTAGAGGCTTATATACTATAAGAGTAACAGAAGCTCCTGATCCAAATGAGATCAAATGGGAAAATATGGATTATTAAGAAAGAAACAATGTTTAAATTATTCTTATGCATCTAGCAGTAGCAATAATATTATTAGCACCTTTAATAGTATTTGAAAATATGGCTTTGAAGAATGCAAGAAATAATACAATTAAATGTACTGAATATTGTTTGGATAATGATTTTACAAGAACAGCTTATTATATAATAATAGGATTTTGGATATTTATAGCTGATATATTAGGATGGATCTTTATGGAATTAATAATCAATAAAGAAAAATAAATATATTTAGTATAAGAATAAAAAGTCATTTTGATTAGAATTATAGTCTATTTGATATGTTACACATTGCTTGTACCAATATTAATTTCATGGGAAACCATTGGAAATATAGTATTAGTAATTTAAAGTTATACTTCAACAGAAAAATCATTAATTTTTAGTGATGATCTAGATAGAAAATGGATTATTAATCATGGATTAATATTTTTATGGGTAGCTATATTTTATACTCTGAAATTGATAATATTAGGAATTGCATCAGGATGTCGATGTATAACAGGTGGAATTAGAGATTAAGAAGAATTGTAATTAATTGGTTCTTTATTAACAGATGAAAATGAAGAAGAAAGACAAAGATTGACTGGATAATTAAAAACTACATCAAATAATAATAATTAATCTCATTAAACTCTATTTTTATTAAATTTAGATGAAAGTGTTAATTACAATATTTAATCAAGATAGAATTTAGATATCAAAACAGGCAAATAATTTAGACGTGATTCTCCATTAATCAATAGTAATCCCACTTTTAAAACTGGACTTAGATATGCTAAATTATTATTTAGTATATTCTTATCAACAACTATATCAGCAGGGTTACCTTTATTACCTCTATTAGGAGCTATACAAATAGGGATGTAGTATATTTATGATAAGAATATGTTATTGCGATATCATTCTTATAATGAAAAACAATAAACAAAATTATAAGAGTAATTAAAATCAGTAGGTATTGTAACATTAAAATTCATTCATTTCTTTCTTATCCTACATTTAATTTTTAGTATATTGATTTATGGATATCCATACATTTACACTTAGAATGGTATGGGGATTTCATCAGATTGGAATGATGCTTCAAATAAGTTATTATATAAAGTAAGCACTGTCATTCCTCTTACTATACTATTAATCATTTTAGTGGTGGCTCTAATCATAGATTTAGTATTTTTTGGAATAAATAACAATTGGAAGATCTAATCTGATTAAATAGGGTAGGATGTATCTTAGAATCTTGAAGATCATGTAAATATTTTGAAAGAATAAGGGAGTGCCATTTCTTACAATTTAAAGCATCATGATGAATTTAGGGATATTTTACTTAGTCAGAAATAAGAGAGCATAAGAGCCACTCTTAATTAATTCAAACATTGATATAAATATATTTTAAATATTGACTTTGATTTAATAATGGTCATGACAGGATCTAATAATCTGAATTTATGAAGCAGAGTTTATTGGATGATATTAAAGAATTTAAATTATTAAAATAATGCCTAGACATTCTTCCAGCTCAAGTAGAAGCCATAGAAGTAAATGCATTTAAATTGAATTTGTATTAGAAAAGCATAGTAAAAAACACAGAAGACAGTCAAGTTCTTCTTCTTCATCGTCCAATTCATCTTCAGAACGCCATCATTCAAAGAGAAAAAGAGTCCATCATCCTCATCGTTCAAGATCACCTCGCCCACGTTCATCGAGTCCTATTAAGAAGGTGTTTATAAATGTATAAATTCAAATTCTATAGAAGAAACCCATTTAATCCATTTCAAGCGTAGAGACAATCAAAGAATTTAGGGCCTAACATAATATTTTCATTCGATCTCAACATGTAAATGTCCCAGATCCTATCATGAGATTTGAGGATGTTTCATGTTTCCCACAAATGTTAATGGACTTACTGATCAAGGCCGGTTTCAAAGGACCCACTGCCATTTAAGCCCAAGGATGGTCCATTGCACTAAGTGGACATGACCTTATTGGAATAGCGCAGACGGGTTCTGGCAAAACACTTGCCTTCCTTTTACCAGCGATTGTCCACATTTTGGCATAAGCTAGATCCCATGATCCCAAATGCTTGATTTTGGCTCCGACAAGAGAATTGACATTGCAAATATATGATCAATTTTAAAAGTTCTCTGTGGGATCTTAGCTATTTGCAGCATGCCTTTATGGAGGACAAGATCGTTATATTCAGAAAAGTCAATTACGCAAAGGCCCTTAAGTTTTAATTGCTTGTCCAGGTCGTTTGATTGATCTATTGGATTAGGGTTGTACCACCCTCAAATAGGTTAGCTTCCTCGTACTTGATGAAGCTGATCGTATGCTCGACATGGGTTTCGAGCCATAGATTAGAAAGATTGTTGATCAGATTCGTCCCCAAAGATAAACTATGCTTTTTTCTGCAACCTGGCCAAAGGAAGTGCAAAAGTTAGCACTTGACTTTTGTAAATAAGAGCCAGTTCACATTTAAATAGGAAATGTAGAACTAACATCTAACAAGATGATTAAGCAAATAGTCTACGTGATGAAAGCAATAGAGAAAAATTAAAGGTATAATCAAATTATTGATGGTGCAAAAATATTTATACAAGATCATCAATATCTTTGTTATTTCATAATATATTAAGGTTGCTCTATTTGTTAAAGGACATTGCACATAAAAAAATATTAATCTTTTGTTCCACCAAGAAAGGATGTGACTAGCTTCAAAAAACTTTAGATAGAGAAGGAGTTCGATGTCTCGCATTACATGGAGATAAGAAACAGACTGTAAATTTATTATATTATTTTTTAGGAGAGAGATTATGTTATGAGTCATTTCAGAAATGGAAGATCCACAGCTCTTATAGCAACAGATGTAGCATCAAGAGGATTAGATATAAAAGATATAGAAGTTGTTGTGAATTATGACATGCCAAAAGTAATTGAGGATTATGTACACAGAATTGGAAGAACTGGTATTTTCTTTTAATCTATTATTATTAGGTCGGGCTGGAGCTATTGGCTAATCAATTTCTTTCTTTGCTTCAGATGAAGATGTCAGAATGGCTAAAGATTTAGTTGAAATACTTAAAGAATCTTAAAATGAAATCCCTTATGATTTAAGAAGTCTGATTGATCAAAATAGCAAAGGAAATAATTATAATCCTTATAGAAGATGGAATAATTAAGGATAGAGACATATTCAATAACCTTTCATTTAACATTAACATTAACATCAACATTCAAATTAAAATTAACATCAACATTAAAATCAACCATCTCAGTATCCTTCATCATGGTAATTTTAAACATTCAATCCCCAAATACTTTAGTCAATAAATCCATATCAAATTTGATGTTTCATAAATCAATATTTTATAAATTAGTATTTTTATTAGTTAAATAACATATTATTTAATATTTTTTAGATTAATTTAAATATTATAATATATCTTAAGATTACTTATATAAGTTAATGATACTCTAATTAAATTGAAATGGCTAAACATAAATAATAAATCATCAAAGTTATAGACAATGTTATTCTTCCACTTTAAAAAATAAGTTAGGCATATTAGTTAGTTCATTAAAATCCTCGTTTATTATTCCTAAATTTATTATTTATATCTTACCAAATACAAAAGGAGGCTTAATTATTATACCTTCAGCATTATGAATATCCATCATTTTTGGTCTGTATTCTGTACTAAATCTACCAACTCCCATAATGTTTTCATAAATTTAAGCTTTGCAATTCAAAATAAATTGAGGTATATTCAGATTCTAATCTATAGGAACTTACATTCCACATTAAATTAATATTTATTAAACTTTTTACAAATTTAATTCATCTTCATCTTTATAAAATATGTAAAAATATATACATTCAAATAAAAATATGCTAGTATTATTTTAATCAGAAGCTATAATATAAACTTTAATATCCCCAGATTCTGAAATAAAAACTTTTGTATGATCAATATTAGATTCTGGTCTAAAACTATTATATATCAATTTATTATGATGTGCTAATTTGAATTTTGACCATCTATAACATTCTTTACTAAAACTACTAATAACTTATAAGGGTAATTATTCTATATCATTATTATAAGGATTGATTTCATTCAAATACTCAAATGAATCATAAATATAGGTATGAAATGTCTATCTAGTTTATTCTTACAATTTGATTCCTTTAAATTGATATGCCTATGCTATAATTAAATTTTTGTTACTGATGAAACAAGAACATCTTTAAGTGAATTAATTTGATCATTTAAAAAATCAACTTTTGTATTTAGATTTGTCAAACAACTAAGTGAAAAGAACTAATTCTGATTTTCTGTTTATTTATTTTCTGTTGTAAAAAAAAGATGTTAAAGAAATATTGAATCATATTATTTTGTAATTTTTAATTCTGTAGGTCTTCTGATTGCTAAAATTTATTATTTTAATACCCATAACTGTGAATCTAGTTTCTGAATTCACACTTTAAACAACTTTCCATTTAAAATTCAACTCTTTTAATTTTGTTGTAATATCCTTATTTGCCTAAAAGCAATCATTCTAATTGTAATGGTATAAGGACATTCTAATTTCTTAACAAGAATCAATATCCCAAATAAAGGATAATATCATTTTCAGATATTCTTAAAATTATGAATATTCTGCTGTAGAAAAATGACTTAACATTAATTTTCTTTCTTATAAAGATGGATCTAAAAAGCACTATCCTAATCCTAATAATTTATTATTTTAATATATTCCTATGCAGAAGCTTTCTTCTTATTATTCATATTGTATTAACATTTATGAGATTTCTCCTCTCCATGATTTTTTAAAATCATCACTAATATCTCTTAAATAGTTTTCTACTAAAGTATCACTCAAATGACATTTTAATAGTTTAATTGGATTATCATTTTGATTACTAATTTAATTTAAAGATTTAGGAGAATTAATTTTGCTGTCTTTATTTTTAGAATCTAAAGTTTATTAATTAGATTGAATTTATTATTATTATTATTATTATTATTATTATTATTATTATTATTATTATTATTATTATTATTATTATTATTATTATTATTATTATTATTATTATTATTATTATTTACCTTAATCCTTTTAATTTTAATTATTTTAAATTTTAATCAAGTCCTACTTTTATTAATTATCTAATGTTTATTTTGTAGAATGTTTTTATGGAATAATTTTAGAATTAGAACCAGATGTTTAATTTGTAAAGTCTGTTGGATCCAGCTATTTAATTATTACCCTCTAAAATTATATATTTAATTAATACATTTTAATTTTAACTTTAGTCAGATCTTTTAGGAGGTCTAATTCTATTAATTAATAAAGTTTTTTCTGGCGTCATCTTAACTTAATCTCTTGAATTCATTTAATTGTAAAATGATTTATCTTCTTTTTAAATTTAAGAAGCTTCTTCTTATATAAGTATTTCACACTACTTAATCCTTTTAAGTAGAGGTTTTGATATGAATTATACAATTTTATTAGGATCTGTAGTAGACTTAGTTATGGCAACAAAAAAAGGATCTGATTTATTAGAAAATTGATAATAATTTGAAAGAACTGAATTTTAAATGTATAATACATCTTTTTTCATCTATTGATAAATAATTAAATAACCTTTATTAAATAGTTTTCTTTGTAATAAAAGTAAGGCAACGAAATACTTTCTGTGGTATGAATATTAATCAAAAACTTCATGAGATACTATCTCCAACCCATTATTTACTCTACAACATTTATAGATAGTATTCTTAAATGAGTAATCAACTCTGCACTTTTAGATATTAACAGTTGATCTCCAGGATTGTCAAAGATTTATTAAATATAATCTAAGAGAACATTTAGACATTTTTCTCTGGTCTCAACTGCTTGCATACATTACTGATTATAAGGATAGAATTTTACTTAAATATGCGATTTTTTTTATTAGATTTCTTCAATTTCAAATAGAATAGCTTAGTTAATTTTTGGAAGTGTTTTTAGACACATTAAGAACAGTTATCTAAAATTATATATAGTTATATTACCTATGAAATTCTGGAATATCGTGATAATTTTAAACCTCGATCAATTTCGCATATAATTATGTTAATTTAGGTTGAAATTTCTCAGCTGATTCATTTTTAGTTTATTTTTAAACATAAAACCTACTATTCCAATTTTCTTCCTAAAGAATAATTGAATTTATAATACTTTTTTCTTTAATTAATTCATTACTATAAGATGTCTAGATTTAGTTTAAACTGTGTTTTCCTATTTAGATTTTTGTTGTTCCATGAATTGTTGATCAATCATATACAATTATTTTATTTAATAATTATTTATAATATTAATTGATTTTATATAACTGTTTAATTTTGTCTCATATTTATATAATTGAATACTCCCTCTTAGAATTCTTTCAAGACTCCCTATAAATTTATTTGTAATCTGGTTCATTATCTAATTATGTTAGTATGATGTGATTAAAAGATTATAGATTTGCCTCCAGATTTATAAAATGATTTACGAATTAAGATTTAATTACCCAATAATTTAAATAATTGAAATGAAGGCAATGTGTCCATTACTTAGACGTGATAGTTTTAATGAAGAAGAGCAGCTATATTAACACAGTGAGTGTGATTAAGTTGAATTTTAGCTAACCGATCACTGGTGTTAAGCTGAGGCTGACACCGATCCTAATATATTAGCAAACAAAAGTCCCTCTATAAAAAAGAAAAAGCAAGGTCGATACAAGAATGTGCCCTATACCTTTGGTAGACATTTTAGAAATTGGATTGAAACCGAAGTAGGATCCATACAATGTCCAGTGGTTTAAAAATTCATCTCTAAACGTAAATCAAATCCTAGGTATCATGACAGTTTTAAGGATTTTAATGATTTATTCCAACACTCAGGTATAGGTAGATAACTAGGTTAAGTTTTCTTTGGATAAAAGAAATGGATTTAATATCTCTTAAATAATGAAAGAGTTGATGGTTTTTAAATCTATTTTGAAGTAGAAAGATCATACTATGAAGCTGCAACAAATGGAACTAAAATCACTGAACAAAAGGTGAGAAATATTTGATAATATATTTATTTATTATTTTAATAAATGTACTAAATTTATTTGACATTTTTAAGAGACATAGATGTTGAATTAAAAAAAACACTTGAATCATCTACATAAGTTTTTAATGATCATATACTATAAAGAACATGTAAATAATAAGATTTAGAATTTGTTACTAAAGTAAGTCTGTTCAAATCTATAAGAAATTAGAAGATTTCAAATTTCAAGTTGATAAGTATGGAATTTAAGCAATTGAAAAATTTAGAGAAAATCTAAAAGCTAATATTGAAGGACCAATTCAAGCTTAGACACATTTTATTGCAATGAAAAATTAAAGATAAAAAAGTAAATCTTATAAGATTGATGATTTAGAAAGAGTTATTGATAGCAGAATATAAGTAATATAATAATAATCTAATAAAGGAAGCAAGTGAAAAATAGAAATAATAATTAATTCATTATTTAGACACATTTGAAGAAGAATTCAAATTTTAAAATTAAGAAATGGCAAATGAATATTAATAAATTGAAAAAGAACTTCAAGAATTATAACTAAAAGATTGATTTTATATTTCTTAAAAAAATATATTATCATTAGTTATATAGAGATCTTTTAGTAGTACTTAAAACCATAGAATAAGGATCAGATCTTGCACTAATAGGCATCATTTTTACTGATTTTTATACTACATTTATTCCATTATTAATTTCTTGATCCTTCAAAATCTATAGTGGTAATCTTCTGCATTAATGATCAGAATTCTATTTTGAATCAGAAACATGATAAAATTCTGTTTTTTAAGTATGTCCAGATATTTATTTACTTTTATAACTTGTTTGTAAATTTTCAACATCTTCTTCATCATAAACATATGGATCAGATGGATTATTGGGAAATGTTTAGAGTTACTCTAGTTATAAAATTGGTACACATTTCTCTTTAGTATAATTTTTATTAACTATTTCATAAAGAGCCTTTTTAGCTTCAATTGTTTATTAATCACTATTTTAAATAAAAATCTTACTTTGATATTTTCTCTAATTCTTTTTAAATATCTAAATCAACTTCTAAAAGTGTTTAATCTTTTTCTTATGATTATGTGGGAATCTATGAAATACTATTTAATGTTTAAGTAAATAGAATTTCAAATTAACAAAATTAAAGATAAGGAAGAGTTACTCTACTTTAAATAGCATTTATTTAAATAGCCTAAAAAGTCTATTCAGCAAGTAATTTATATGCTTCTAAATCTCCATATTAGGTTTTTACAATCTCTATACATTTTCCTCTATCAAAAATACCTTAAATCATCTTTAATTCAGCCTATTTAAAATATAATTATATATATATTTACAGATATAAAATATGTTCCCATACCATGAAATTTATTATCCTCAAAACTTCCTGTATATATGTCTCCATTTTTCCATATCTATCCAATATTTGATATTTATTAATCATGAAAAATCCCTATTCTCTTATCAAAAGTAAACATTTTTTCTATTCCTAATCCATATGGTTTTCCTCTTTTCATCTTACCCAAATGAGTCTCTGTTATACCTATTGAAGAACATTAATTTCTATCTAATATCTCTTCTAAATCAAGCAATCTATTCTGGTATTCATCTTTTTTATTTAAATCAAATAATATACCTAATAATAGATCAATAGAATCCAAATTATTCTCAATACAAATTAATTCACCTCTTCTATAAACAGAAACTGTTTATCCTTTCAAACATTTTCCATTTAATTACCCATATTCAAATCTATAAAATTCACTCTAACTAATAAAATTAACTCTATATTTATACGTATAGTTAACACATAAACCATGAAATTTATTATTCTTAAACTAAGCCCTAATAACATTATCATTAATCATTATTATTCCTTCACCATGAATCATATCCTTATGCCATTCTCCTATATATATAGCACCTTAGGCCCACCAAAATATTCCAATCCCCTCTTTAATCCCATTTTCTAAAGATCCCTAATAGATTCCATTACGATAAGCTATCATTCAACTAATATTGCTGTTAAATTAATTCTAAAATTTATAACTATAATAAGTAGTTGTTTTTATTTTATATCAAAAATAACTATTATAATACTATTGTTAAACAATTAACAAAATAAGATTCTATTATTATTAAATTAAAAATACAGTTATATTCTAAAGACCTAATATAAAAAACTAAAATTTCAAATTATATTTTAAAATAACAAATATTAATTTGTTTCTTTGATAATGATATTTACAATATAGATTTTAATTATTTTTAATGATAAACTATTATATAATTATGTAATTCTAATTACAATATTATTAATAATATTGATTCTAAACTTCTATTTTAAATACATCATCATATAATGTTGTATTTTTAATTTTAGATATTAATAATCTGATAATTTCTGATTTAAAGGTAATTAAGAAATTTAATCAGAATAAGCTTTTCTTTTATATTTTTGATGATCAAATTGTTAGTATCTATTGAAAATTGAAAATTAATGAATTGTTAATAATAAAATAAATTATAAATATTATTGTAACATGATGGAACATTATAAAGGGATAATGCTTTGTAATAGACCTCAAGCATCTATTAATTTAGATTATCACAAGTAACTTGATTTCATCATATTTGTAGACCTTTTGTATCAAGAGTAACACATGCTGAACCTCTCGGTTACAATCCAGTTAAGCAATTACAAATTCATTAACCAATTAAATGTATTTAGCATATTCAATCATTTAAGAAATAAAACCAATATTAAGTCAACATAAGGAATGGCTCTAAAATTTTTAAAAACATGTTAAAGAGAAAAAAACTGCATTGCATTGTTCTTAAGTTCAATCTCGCTTACATCCTGATAGATATAGATCAAATAGTGACAAATAAACTTAATAGAATGATTAAAAAACTCAATAAATATCTTAACCTCAATAAACAAAAGTAGAAGAAATATAATAAGAATAAAAAAATTAATAAGAAAATAATAATTTATTAAGAGATGAAATAATTGATGATTAAGAATTGAATGAATTATTAGATTTTACTAAAAATTTAGATTTTGAATAATATATAAATGATTTAGAAGTATAAATACTATTAATTATAGATAAAAACAGTTGTAGAAGCTTTAAAAAAGAGAATAGAAGAAATACAAATAGAAAATCCATAATTAACATAAAAAGAAGCTACAAAAAAAGCATTAAAATAAAATAATAATACTGCTTAAAAATAGAATAAAAAACATGTTACTATTTAAGAAGAAGAATAATAGGTAAATACAATAATATTAATAATTTTAGCTTCAAAAAAATACAGAAAAAAAAGAAGTAAATTTAGAAAATATTGCTAAAAAAATAGCTGAAGAAATTCTTTAAAAAAATAAATACTTAAGAAATATTCATTCAAATATATCAATGTAGAAATTAGTAGAAACTGAAGCTCGTAGATTTCTTTAAAAAGAATGAATAAAAAAAAAATAATATAAAATTAAATTTGTATATTATATTAAAGATCAGAAATCTTCTCTATCCAATATTCTATTGCATTCAACCAAAACCTTATTTCTCTCTCTACCAAGATAATATGTTTCACCTAAATTACACATATCAAAATATTTCTTATTGTGTTTCAAAAATTTAATTGGTTAAAAGTAGAGATAAGCAATAGGCCAAACAACAAAATATGGTGCCCATGAGAATCTTTTTGTTTAAAACATTCTAACCATAGACACAGCAGCAGCACATGCCCATCCATCGACAAGTGAAGTATATGTAACATCATATCGGTACCTATGATTCTAATTCATAAATATACTCTCTTCTGACTACATATCCCCAATCTCTTTCTTCTTATGTCTTATAAAAGTTTGTATCAAAATCTGCAATAAATTTTTATACAAATGCTTTTCTCAATTTAGCTGCTTACATTTCTTCTGCAGATAATCCTCTATCGTATTCCATTTCTTCTTTAGAATTCACATATCTACGAATTGCTCTGGACATTTTATTTTATATATATATTATTTAGAATATAAATTTAACAAATTTATTTCCTTAAAGATATATTCTAATATTTATTACCAAACTATTCAGACTACATATAAACAAATATAATTTGATACAAAATAAAAATAAAATCTATAAATCAATTCTTAATTACTTCTTTAAACTCTTCAAGTGAATGAATAAGATTAAATTCAATTAAGTCAAAATTTATTTAGTGAGTTATTATTATTTATTTATTCCATCCAATAATTTCTAATATTTTTTTGTTGATTTTCTTTAGGTAGCTAGATTAATTTATAATTATTTTATTTATAGGATTGTAAACTTTTTCAATTTTTTCACTTGTGAATAAAAATATCTTATAGTTAATCACTTTAGCCTTTTCTTATTCTTAAAGTTAAGTCTAGAATAAATATATAATCTACTTGTATTGAAATATTTTTATAAGTTCGATTGCTAAATTAATCTTTGAGTAAATTTAAAATCAATTATAATGTTAAAACATAATTTGATTAACATTATGAATTATCACCTTCAAATGTAATAGTTAATTACTTTATATTACAAAATACACATCTCAATTTATGTAAATCATATATTAACTTTTCTATATTAAATTAAATTATTTCTTAAAATTATTGATGCATTTTATTGAGAATTAGAAAATTATAATATCCATGAATTGATTTAAATAAAATACTCTATGAAAGAGAAATTAAACTAATTGTTTTAGTTTTTATTAATAGATTTTAATAGACCTTCTCTTTTTAGTCAATTATTTCATTTGTCAAATACTTTAATATTTATAAGGATTTTTTAGCATTTTCAAGGCAAACAATCAATAATCTTTAATTACGATTTTTCTTTCTTATATCTTTATTTAATTTTAATATCTTTTAGTATTCTGAATCTTCTTAAAGTAGCAAAATTAAATGAACTGAATTTTTTTCTATAATTTTATAAATGCCTATTCTATATGCTATTTTAGTTGTTTCAGAATAAATTTCTGATGATTTCTCTTTATCATCTCCTCCAAGCATATTATAAAGTATTTATTCTAAATTTTATGTTCTATACAAAAATCTTTAGCTATTAGTTAATATTTAGAATGGTTATGAGAGAGATCTAATTTAAACTATTGAATATTGTCTAATAAATTATAGAAATTATTTTTAATCTTAAATTATCTTTTCTGCTTATTTATTTATATCTACTAATAGTAATTGATTCAATTTCTTATCAAATTTACATCTTAAAATTTTTAATGAAAATACATTATCTAATTATTTGTGTAATTGAAAATTTTAATGCTTCAGTAAAAAAAATTATCTTTTCATTTTTTCACTGCTCCAAATTGATTTTAATACTAATACTAATGCCAAAATAAACATTAATTATAATGAATTAAAATAATTCTGGATTATTGAACCTAATATCATCAATCCTATCTAATTTATTAATAAAACCAATATGTTGATAACGATATTTGAGCCCAAAAGCAAACTGTATTGAATCATTGCAACAGTTTATCCTGCTAAAAAGAGAATATCGGAATGAGAGAAAAAATATAGTAAAATGAAAATTAGACCACCTAATGAAATATTCATCATAGCCAAAACATAATTAAAGTATTAAGGCAATATTTTTATAAGTCTATGACTAAATCCAAAGCCTAGTGGAATCATTATTAATGTATATTTCCAAAATCCAAACCCAAATGGAACAACAAATTCCATAGTAAAAACACATATCGCACTTATTGTACCTAAACAACAAGCCCAAGTATAAAAGTTAAATAATTCTTCGAATTAATCTTAAAAATATAGGTTTTCCATTTTAGGGTTGTCAAATCTTAAAGAGTATTTATTCATTTTATATTAAATGGAATTAAATTTTAACTTTCAATTTAGAATAAAACAAGCTAGATGTTATTATACATGTATAATGGAACCTTACTCTAAAATAAATTATTAAATAAATATAATAGATTAAAAATCAATCATTTTGATAATCATTCTCTTCTATAATTTCTGTATAATATTTACATTCTTCCCTTTCTTCACTTAATTATTCTGTATCAATTTAAAATAGATGTAAATTTTACTTAATTTCATATATAATATTGTAATAATAGCATATTTTCTTTATTCTTCTCATCCTATTTCTAATTTAATGCTTAAATAAATTTTAATATCTATATATTTTTTGAGGAAAATTAATTTTGATATTTTTAATGTTATTTTATTGTTCTTCTGCAATTTATTGAATACATGCTTGCATATCTTAAAGTTACTTTACAATTATTCAACAGTTTGATTCTTTATATATTTATTAAATCTCTTCTAAAAATTTAATTATCAATTATATATTATTTTATTCTTACTCTTTCTCATTAAGAATTTACTCAAGATCACTAATTAACTACTTATACTTTCTAACTTTTTTAATTTCTTCATAAAAATGTTTATTAATATTTGTTATTTTGTAATTTAAATTGTCTAAAAACTATTGAATCTTTTATTTTTCTTCATTATGTTTTTGCTGTTTAAAATCTTCTAATTTTTAATTAAATATATTAGTTGTAAAATTCAGTCTTTTCTAAAATTTCTCTTTACAGATTGAGAAGAAGCTAGAACAAAGCATTAATTGTCTTAGTATATATTTCTTTTTGAAAAAAAGGATAATATTCTCAAATAATAATTATAATATAAATTTTATTACTGTATTTAAATTTTTGGTAGTATTTTCATTTTTAAACGTATTTATCTTTCAATTCTAGATTGATAAATATAATTTCACATTAGCCACATTAAAAAAATAATCAAACATAATTATATTTTGACTTTTTCTCAATCAATTAAATTTCTCTTGAATACTGAAATGCTTTCAAGTTTATTAAACAGTTGCAATTTGATATTACAAAAAATCTAAAAAGATTATAAGAGCAACAGCTATAGATCAACAATATCTTAGTAGAGAATAGTTACAATTATGTTTTAGATCCATTTCCCCTGTTCTTAATGAATTTTTGAATCACAAGAATAATAGGGAGTATATATTTATCCATAATTACACTATTAACATTTGATAGTGTCTGGTCCCACATTTGGCATTTAAGGAAGAGTTATTGTTTTTTGAATAGTGTTATTATAGAGTATTAATTAAATTTGAATTAGACTTAGAGACATTAAATGATTGATAATAGAGTACATAGAAATAATATTTGCATTATTTTTTAATAATGTATATAAATCAAGCCCAGACTTGACCTCTAAATTGAATAGCTCTGGAATTCTTCCATCCCTTTTTGAAGTGATTGTAATAGACACCATCTCTTACTGCATACATTTCCCATCTAAAGGATTAAGATGAAAAGATACCTGAGAGAAAGATTATTTCTGTAAAATCCTCTGGTCTTCAAATAAGCGAATGGATAGATTAGTGCAACACCTGTTAAAAACATGTAATATCTAACAGTCTTGTCTGGTCTTTGGAAACCACTTCTTCTTTAAACAAATTAAATGAAATTTGTGACATCGAATGCCATTTATGGAGTTGATGCAGGAGTGCCATCCTCATAATCAACAAGTCCTTAACAAATTAATTGCTAATCTTACCATCATGTAATTATCTGACCATACCAATAATCATATGATCAAAATAAGGATTATAAGCCTTTCCTTTTGGAACATCTAAACCTTAATAAGGCTTATAATGATATCCAGTCAAAATGTTATAAATATAGTTGACACCTCCTGGTCTAAGTCTGATTTTAGAAAAGTCTGTTGGCCATACTCCACCATTAGCATTTTTTGCTTGATCTTAAGAGAAGTAGGGAGGATAGATTCCTAGTCATTATGTTAAAATCTTACTGTCATGGATATATCTATCTCTTTCATCCCATTCCTAATAGTAGAATTGTTTAAAGTGATGATGAGCAGGATGAATTGTAAAATTACTTACTAAAGCAGCTAATTCTAATTGCTTGTAAACTTTATCCAATAAAACATCATATTTTTTATACACAATACCATGACAATTACCACAGTTTCTAGAGAATACAAGAAATCTAAACTATCACTATTTTTCATACCCTCTTCTAACACTAGCAGAATCGAATGTGCCCAAGAATCTATATTATGGCCATGACATATGACCTCTATGTGTACCCACTTCTGTCACTTGCTCTTCATACCCCTTGATACCCCAAAAGGCACCAATATCATCTCTGTATAACCAGGCATGAACAGTATTGTCTTATTAGGTCATCAACATTCCAACTCCTAAACAGAATAGAGCCTTCATTTTTAAAATATTTAATATCTGAATAAATATATTTAACAACATTTATTGCTTGTTTATGTTAACAAATAACTTATATCATATATGAACTATTTTCTATTCATTTTTGGATCTTTATGATCAACTATTAACACCACTAAATTAGTTCTTCTCTACAAAGATTATTTTGCATACCTTGTCCTTGATTCTTCCTATTATTTATATATATTTGCATGCCAGTTTTTTTATTAAGAATTTTAATTTCTTAATGATTGTAATCTTTACTTTTAATCTCTTTATACCTCCCATTCTGTAGAAATTTGTTATTATTAACTTAGAAAAAATATTTCACTTTTGTTTTTCCTAAACCAAAATATTCTAATCACTTTATTTAAATTTTCTATCTTAATTTAAATGCTAAAGATTATATTAAACAAAACATCCTACATTTTAATTTTTTATCATACAGTATAGCTAGTTCTTTTATCTAAAAAGATTGAATCAATTTTAATAACACCATTTACAAATTAAATATTTCAAATATGACTTATTAAATGTACAAACCTTTATCTTAAATACTTCAATTTTAGATTCAATTTATAATATATATTAAAACTTGAGATTATACTAATAATAAGCACTTTTCAATATATTTATAATAAATTATTATTTTATGTTTTCTAGAATTTTTAAGTAAAATTACATGACTAAAATTGCCTTATTTTCAACAGCCTCTTTAATTTATTGGGGAAGCAGAAAGAATCAAAGTGAAGAAATCTTTTAGATATTAAACAAATAGACTTAGAACTCTATTGTTAAATTCTTTCTGAATGGTAGAATAATAGGATAAGGAGCAATTTTGAAAAATGGGTTTGTAGTTACTAGTTCTGAGGTATTTGAGAATTAATAACCATAAATTACAGCATAAATAAATGGCTAACTTTATAATTATGAAGTTTTAAAAGTGGAAGAAGGAATAGCTATTCTTAAAATACAACAATAGAAATCTTAGTTTAATCTATCAAAATATGAAATAGGATAGAACGCATTTGTTTTAGGAACAGATGAATAAGGCTTAAAAGATTTTCAATAATGTCCTATTACAGATAGCAATTTCACATTAGATATTCGATTAGTAGGTGAGGAAGCATTAAATTAAACCTATCCTTTTATTTTGATGAATGGATGTTATTCTAGTCCTGGAAGTATAAGATGATTTAATAAATGTGTAGGTCCTGTTTTAAATAAAAATGGATAATTGATAGGGATCATAAGTGGAAAGTTTAGAAATAAGACTTAAGTTGTGCCATCTACTTATTTTTAGGGTTTAGAAAATAATAGCAATATTGTTAAGCCTTATTTGGGATTAACATTAAAGACATCAGATTAAGGAGGAGCTTTTATCATAAAAATCAATTCTGATAGTCCTGCAGAAAAGGCAGGGTTAAAATTAGGAGAAATTATTAAGTCTATTGATGGAGTTACTATATAACATGGGAAAGATGTGACAAAATTATTGGGAGTAACTGAAAATGCAGATAGCCATGTAATGGTAATTTTAAGAAATGGAAAAGAGAGAACTGTACATGTTAATCTAAAATGAGAATAAAATTTGAGAGTATTTTATACTTTATTTAATATTAATATACAAGTAACAGTATATAATTTGTATTTGAATTTATTATTTAAAATAGATCATCATCATGTTTAATAATAAATCTAAAAAGCCTTCATTATTGTATGTTGAATGTAAATCAAGAGATAATTCAAGAAGAAATTCAAAGATTAGTGATATACTTAATGATACTATGAATAAGGAAAATTCAAATTATTAATCAAACTATATACCAAATACTGCAAAAAAGATAGATAGAACTATTGGAAGTTTGAACAAGATGTATAAATAAGCAATTTAAGATCAATAAAATTTGTAAGAATAAGCATCAATGTTGATGGAAGACTTGAATGGGAAGTTATTGTAAAGAGCTGAATTGATTGGTCAAGTTGAAGAATTAGAGGAATTAATAGAATTTCATAAATTACAAAGCAATTTTGAATTTAATTTTGCTACTAAAATAGAATAGTTAGATCTACAAATCTAATAGTTAAAAAAATCAACTTCATTTAAATTATCAGGGAACACAGCAGATTTGATACGAGATAGAGAATAATAACATAAAGCATTAAAAGAGAAAATCAATTAAGAAACGATGATTGCTATGAAAACTTATTTATAATAATGGGGTAAAGTATTATATTTTAAATATAAGGTCATTAATTTGAGACTATCAAGAATTAATATGGAAATGAAGTATATCAACAAGTTCTAAAAGAATAAGAATAATAAATTAATCAATTAATCTCATAATAATATAATAAAAAGATTTAAGGTATTATATAGATACTTAGAAATCAAGAGAAATTAGAAAAAACTATTCAGTTAAATATTGAATATGTTGATAATTCATTAAATGAAGACATTTATATAATTAAATAAACAATGAATTAAAAGAAATAATTAGTATAAAATATTAGAAATAATCTTTTGGAAGAAGATTAATCTAAATTTTAATTGTTAAAAAGAGTAGAAGTTCTTGAACAAGAGAATTAATAATTGGAATAATAATTAAATGAAATTACAATGAAAAAAGATCTTTATTAATTAGAAATATTAAATAAACAAAAAACTGAAGAAATATATAATGAAATATTAACAGGTTTTGATTGTTTATCATAAATAGATAATGATAATGAAGATCAGAAAAGTGATAATAGTAATTCTTAACTTAAAAGTTGTACTAATATCTTAAGCAATATCAATAAATAAACAAAAAAAGTGTTAAGTAATCACTTAAATAAAGATGATTCATTACATTTTAGTTAATTACAATAGTATTTACAAATAAACAGTATAGATGGAGAATCAAACTCTAAATGTTCATCAGCTTGTTAATTATCTGCTGATGATTCATTATTATAACATTTTAATGAATTAAATTTAACATTACTTCAGTCAGAAAAATCTAAAAATAATTTTTATAATATGCCATTGTAGTAATAATAATAATAATAATAATATTAATAATAATAATAATAATAATAATAATAATAATAATAATAATAATAATAATAATAATAATAATACAATTATTATAATTAAAAGAATACATCTATAGAAAACTAAAATTAATAAATTGATTTTATTAGATTATAAACAATTACTGAAGAATAATTAAGCTCAAAAAGAGAAAAATCTAAAATGGAATAATCACCTAAAATCAATACAACTCCTATTCATTAAAATGGTTAAAATTACTTAAATTTGCATAAAGTTTAAGCAGTTGATAATTCATCCTAAAGTATTGGAGCTCCATTATCTGATTAGACAAAACGTTTTACTAATAGATTAGGCTCATCCTAATTGTAAATGTCTAATTATAATGAAGTCACTTAGAAATAAATATAAATACCATCTCCATATATGCCACTATTTTTCAACAATTAAGCATCAAATCCATAAACTTAAAAAAGCTAACAACCTTAAATTTTTAAATTTAAAGAATAAAATTCATTATCTGAATAAATATAAAAACATAAAAAATCTAAATCTTTTGATTCAACTGCAAATAAAGAAATTTAATAAAGATAATTATTTTGTAATGTTTCTACAAATAATGGATAAACCTATTATAATTCAAAAGATTCTTAATATTTCTCAAATAAATCTAATCAATTGGTTCCTATAGAATAAGATTTACTCAAAATAACAAAACCTTTACAAAAGGGTGTTATTATTTTCAAAAGGTTTACATCTACTAAACCCAATTTAACAAAAATGGAATTTGATCCTTTTACTTGTTAAAATCCTAATATTTGTGGATATTGTTCTAGAATTATGACATTGTCATAGAATTTAGATAAGATTGAGTTTAAAAACTAATTGAGAGTTAATGTAAGATATTCTATATTATTTAGCAAGTTGATTCAATTTTATAATTAGATTAAATTATGAGAGTAATTATTCCAAAAACAATTTTATAGAGTATTTAAATAAAGAAATAAATATAAAATAAATATATTTTAAGTAAAGAAGAAAGAATTGTTTGTGGAATAGTATATTGGCCTATGTCAATCATTACTAAAAATGATGGTAGAATAGAATTATTGTTTGATAGTGAAGAAATAATGGAATAATGGTAAACAAGTCTTATATTTCTCAAAGATAACATAAAAACACTTTAAATCATCAATAAAAAATTAAAAAGATGAATGTGATTTTTTTAATTAATTTTTAATACTCATATTTTTTTAATTCATAATTAAATATATCCTAAATTAATACAGATGCCAATTTATAACGAAGTTTGGGAAGAGGAAGGTAATTCATACATCTTATTAAACAGATTTCATGTTCAGAAATATGATTAACCTTCAAACATTGACTAAAAATCATGTAAAATTGTTGGATAATCTAAAATTTGAGTTTGTCGAATATAAAGTATTCATATCAAATTATCATTTAGGCAAATCAATTACTTGCTTGTCACCTCTATGATAGAATGGCATAACATTGCAAAAATCAATTTGGTTTATTTGAAGACTCCTATGTACCTGAATGTTTGGATGCAAGAAATTATTTCTAATTGTGTGTTAGAATGAATGCTTCTTATGGTTTAGCTAAAAAATATTTCCCAGAGTAGCTTTTTATATTCATATTAGATATTTCTTAACCAACGAATACTCAAGACCAAATCCAAATTTCAAAGAATTAGGACTTTGAAATATTATTCATAAACAATACATTAATTACACAAAACATTTTTTAAAGCAGAATTCTTTATTATATATTTTATTTATATGAATTTTTTTCCTAATATTCTAAATAAACAAAATAATTAATAAGTATAATAAAAGTTTTAAGAACTATAATTAATAATATGATAATTAATAGAAACATTAAATTATGTATTAACACTTTCCAATTCTGTGTTTGTTTTATGTTTTAAATAAATATATTAAACAGTATTACAAATTTAAAAATTTTAACATTTAGTTTTATTTGAATTCGAAAAAATGTCAGAATCATTTAAAGTAGTCAATTATGAAAGAGAATCTAAATAATCATTTTAAGAGTTTTTATAAATGCATCTTAATGAACCATCAGATCCACAATTAAGATCACCAACTTAAGAAAATAATTATAATTCAATAAAGTAAATAGGAATAAAAAAAACTATAAAAAGAGAAGAATCTGAACCCAGTTTTAGAATTACAGAATAACCTATTGAAAATAATGAAAAAAATCTTACCTCTATGTAATCAAAAATTTAATTACTCATTACTGAAAATTCAAAGTTAATTGAAATAAATTCTGGCTTAATGAGAGAAATAGAGATTATGAAACAAAATAATTAATCTAATAGAACACTTTTAGTACAAGAATCACAATAAAAATTAATGAATTATTAATAAAAAGTAGTTCAACTTACTTAAGCAAATGAATAATTAAGTAGTAGATTGATTGATGAATAATGTAAAAATAAAAAGGAAATAGAATAGAAATTCTAATAAATATTATAAGAAAACAAAAATCTAAATGAAATGTTATAAACACGATTAAATGACATAGATATATTAAACAATTAACTGTTAGAAAAAAATGATTAAATTGCATTAATAAATGAAGAAATTAAAGTTGTTAATGAGTAATATCATATTTATATTATAGAAAATGTATGGTATTGGAATAATAAAAATAAGTCTTAATAGCTTAATAGTAATAATATGTAGATACAATAAAAGAATTTTAAATAAAGGAGCAATCATTTATGTAATAGCTTTATTAGGAATAGACTTCTTATTAATCTTGTATAGCAAATTTAGAATAAAATTATAATTTACAAATAAGTGAATTAAGAAACTCATTTTTGGTAATTATTATATTTGATAATAGAAAGAAATTGAGTAATAATAAGAAACAATTGCATAATAATACTAAAATTATTTTAATTAACAAATTATTGCATTTTAATAACAAATCAAAACGATATAATTAGAGAATACATAAATTAAGGATGAATTAACAGAGAGATCTAAGATTTGGTCTTAAGAAAAAGAGAGACTTGAAAATTTCATTAAAAATATTCAATAATAGCAATTATAAAAATAACATTCCTAGGAATCTATTTAACAATAAGTAAATATCAATTAAATACAACAAAATATAAATCATAATTAAAAACCTTAATAATAACTTAATTAGCAAACTCAAATCTTAGATTAATAATAGCTCTCTTAACCTTAAAATTAATAGTAAGTTAATTAAATTTAAAATTAATAATAATTAACTTAAGAATAGATACTTTAATAAAAACAAGAATTAAAAAAATAATAATATTACTAAGAGATATTATAAATTTAGTAATAATAATCTTAATTACAATAATAATAATAATAATAAAAGATATTATAATAATAATAATAAAATTAAACTCATCATTAATCAAGTAACTATACTTTTAGATAAAATACTTAAGAGGATTCAAGAGAAGTAAGTCCTGAAAAAGATGATATATTTGTAAATTTCGATTAAAAAGTAAGATTGCATACTGAAAGTTATGGAGATAGGTATGAAAAAACAATACCACAAAGAGTTCCTTTGAATGCTAAGAATTATCGAGTTCCCTAATTACATACAATTACAAGATACGATCAAAAGCAATACAATTTTGGAGTAAACTAGCCTTAGTACTATTAAAATTCTCAATAAAGATTTATGATTAATAGGGATCCTCAATATTAGAGATCTCATTCTCAATATTAAGAAAGAGAAGATAAACCTAAGAGTTAGCAATATCAAAATTAAAATGAAGGGTATTTAATACCAAAAAGATATTGAATGAATTAATTTATATGATATAATATTTAATGGAATTTATAACACAGACTTTGAAACAAATGAACAAATCATTATTTTCTTTTTTTTTATTTTTCAGTAATAGTTAATTTAACTTTGACTATAGGATGTTCAGATTCAGAAATGTGTTCCTGATTAGGATCCACAATTTTATTCGTTTTTTTTTTTATAGCTTTTGATTTTTTATTAATAGAATCCTTTTAATCAACTTTCATCTCTTGAGCTTATAATAATTAATTAAGACTCTCTTTTTTTGGGTTTTCTTATTTTTATAATTAATCAATTGAATCTTCTTGAGATTGAACTTTATTTAAACAATTTTCACATTTGCAAAGATCTGTACATCTTTGATTAATACTATAACATTCACAATATTTCTTTTTACATTCTGATTTCTTACAATTGCATCCTTTTCTTGTTGTAATATCTTTTTAAGATTCTTTTTATGATTTTTCCTCTAAAAATAGAATGAAAGTTACCTTAAATTATTTGTGGCTGTTATCCATTGTTAGTTAAAATTGCTGCAAATGCATCTGGATTTCTCAGTAGAGCTTCCTCAATAGCCTTTGATCTTTCATTAGGGTTATCAATCCTATTTTTGCATTCGCAGCAATTACAATTTTATGAGCATACCTATATAGTTTGAAATCATACCCAATTATTTGCAAAACATTCACAGTATAATTTGAGACATTTGCTTTTTTTGCAATTGCATGCAAAAGGTGATACTTTTTAGTATTGCACCAATTGACTAACTTTTGATTAAAGTTCTTTAGATAATGTATTTTAATAATGCTATCCATCATATTAAGGATAATATATAGGTGGTCTATACCAATAAGGAATAGGATGTGGATATTAATGCATAAAAATTTGGGATGGATGGGGAGGATATTTCATCGGGTAAGGTTAATAGAAAGGTGGGTAATATGGATAATTTTATTTCGGCTCTTCTTCATTAACATCTTGTTGAGGATCATGAGCAGAATATTTTCGAAAGGGATTTTTCTTACCTTATTTGTCTTAGCCATCATCATAACCTTGATATAAGGGAACTATGAACTTTTTTCTAAATTTAAAGGAGGCAGGTGTTAATGAGGAGCATTAAAGAATTACGAGGGAGTGAAATGAGGAGAAGGATTATTAGCATAATTTGCCCATTCTTAATCAAAATGGTGTAATTTTTTATCAGGACATGGTTTTAGGTTTTCATTTGAAATTTCACTAGCAAAACTTAAAAAATATTCATTACTTTTAATCATCTGCATTATTATTCATAACTTAATTAATATTATTTATAAATATAAAATTTAACTTACCTTTAGAATCTATTAAATAATTAAAGATAACATAAATTTAAATGGTCAAAATTATGATTACCTTGATCTTGAGGATGATGTAGTATTATCATATAATGTCTATTTTATATTTGTATTAATTAATCAAATTAAGAAGGAAGATACAATAATGAAAGTAATTAATTCATAACATTAACCTAAAAATTGATAAAATTAAATTGTAATAAAAGTTATTGTTATAATAATCTATTAAAAGTTATTGAGAATTTTAAGAGCATATAAACTAATTAAATATACATATAATAATATTTTTGGCTAGCAAAATGTAAGTAAAATGCTTTTCAATAAATTTATAATTAGAAGTTGATAAACAAATAAAATATATATTTAATGCTCTTTAATTTATGAGTACAATTATAAAATAAATTAAGGTTAATTTTTATGATTATTGATTAAGGAGTGATAGAAGCTATTAAACAAAAATTCAAGCCTGAAGATTTATCAAAAGCAATTGCCCTAATTCATTATGTAAAGAAATGGTCTAATTTGGAACAATAATATGCAGATAATGTTAATAAAGTAACAACAAATCACTTAAAAAATTGTCTTCCAGAATTATCAGAAGTAAATGCATTAGCTAATGGAGTAAGACAACCTACTGAAGAAGAAATGAAGGATTCAACTATAAAAGAAGCTGAACCAATCTCTGATTATTGGTCAAAAGTATTATAACATGCAGGTATCACAGGATCTAGAATCACATAAAAAGATGTAGATGTATTAGCATCTTTAAAAAGTATTACTGCTAGTTTTGGAGATAATGACAAAGATTTTAAATTAAGATTTGAATTTAATCCAAACTAATATTTTGAAAATAAAGTATTAGAAAAAGAATTTATTTATAATAATGAAGATAGCGAATTACCTTATAAATGTAATGGAACATAGATAAATTGGAAGGAAGGAAAGAATGTTACAAAGACAATCAAAAAGAAGAAGTAAAGAAACAAGAAAACCAATTAAACTAGAATAATTGAGACAGAAGTGAAATTAAAATCTTTCTTTAAATTTTTTGATGAAATTGCTCCTGCATAAACAGATGAAGAAGAATTATAAAAGGAAGAAAAAATCTCTGCTGATCTTGAAATAGGAGAGGCTATAATTGAAGAAATAATTCCATAATCTTTGTCTTATTATTTAGATTTGAAGGATGATGAGGATATAGATGATGTTGATGAAGAAGAGGATTAAGATGATGATGATGATGATGATGAAGATGATGATTGATATATATATTGTATACAATTTAATGATAATTTTTATTATTTATAATTATTTTACTACTTTAATTCAATCATAATATTAATAGATATTATTCATTAGTCTGAATAATGTTATATATTCTAAAATTAATTTTAACAAATAAATTCATTATTTAACATCTATTTCATGTTTTTGATGTTAATTTTTATGGGCCCCAACATTATTTTAAAATTAAATTAATATATATATATATTAAAAGGATATGTAAATTTCTCCTAAAGAAAATCCTCCTATTGGTATCTATAATGATTTATAATAATTTAGATGCAGGAAACATCGTTTAGGAAATTTATAGGGAGGAATATGTTCCAGTTTAATAAATTTAAAGAAGAGAGGAAGATGCAGTATTTATTGATGAAAACCCTTAAATTGTTTTGGAGAAACTCATGAAGTTGAAGGATTGCAATTATAAAGAGAGGTAAATTAAATAGTAAAGATAGACTTGCTTTTACGAAAAGATTAGGAGAACTGTTAACATGGATAGGAGATTCTTCAATTGAAAATTTAAATATAATCATTTAGTAGATAGTAAAAATAAGGTTTTAATTGGTAGTTAGAAGATGCTGATGAAATTAAGAAAAATTTTATAGCCCAATTAGAGTAAATCTGTGTATTTTTGAAAACAAAATAAAATAGTTAAGAGCTCATAAAATAACATGTAGTAAAGGCTTTGTAGGAATTATTAAAATCTAATAATTTTGATGTAATTAATTGATTCAAAATAAGATCAAAGAATAAGCTGGTAACTCTATAAGTATTGTGGCAAAAGAACTAAATGAAAGAGATCGAGGAAATCTCATTCTAACTTAAGTTATTCAAATGGCACATGATGATAATAATGATGAGAATGTTATAATTGCTGTTAAAGTTAATACAATAATATATTTAATAGCTATTTGGCTAATTGGCTGCAGATTTTGGATCTGAATTATCAGAGTCCTTTATAGCATTAGAAATATTATCCAAGGGAGATGATGCTAAGTAACCAATACGCAAAGAGGCCATTCTTTAATTGGCCAACATTGCTAAAGTTCTCTCTAAAGATTTTATCAAACATAGATTAATCCCATTCTTTTCTAAGTAAATTTTAGATTGAATAATAAAGAAAAACTGAAGAGAGAACTTGGCAAACAAGAAAGGCCTGTCTTGATATCATAGTTCAATTAGCTGAATAGACAGACGCAGAAAACTTTGATTTGATCACAGGAAGATTACTTGCATTATTAGAGTAAAATTTAATTAAATATAAATAGTGATTAAAATAAATGGGTCAAATAACATGCATATAAATAATTAGGAAAATATATATCAATTATTACAAGATCAGAAAATATTAATGATAAACTCTTAGAATTTTATTTGAAAATGAATGATTCTGATATTAAGGAATTGGGAATTGATAATGAAGTAAACTCAATTCTATATTAAAGATTGTTATTGAATGTGCATTATATTTCCCAGCAGTACTATAAGTATACACTGATAAAAAATGGCCTCAACTAAGCAAATTATTTATGAAATTAATTAATCATAAGGATAAGGTATATATACATAATATTTCTTTGAGAGTCAAAAAACCTTTAGCTTGTAGTATTCATGTTCTAGCTAAATTTTTGGGACCTTAATAGGCTTACTCAGAATTGCTTAAAGTCTTAGAACAATTACTTTAAGATCCAAATGATGAAATTAAACATGGTGCAGTTGAAAACTTAGGATTATTTTTTGATGCTATTGAAGAATCTAAAAGAGCATCTTTAATTGATATCTTATTGATTATATAGAAGGATTAAAAGAAATGGAGAATTAGAGAATTAATTGCTAAATAAATTTCACACTTAGCTCAAGTGTTTGATGTTGAAACTGTTTTTTCTATTATACTTCCAGTTTCAACTAAATTGTGTAATGATAATGTTTTTGCTGTTAGAAAAGCAGTAAATATTTTAATAAGTATTAGGCTGCAAAATAAATCTATGAACTTTATGATAAATTTTCAAAAAGTTAAAATGAACTATATTTCAATGTATTGAAATAAAACATTTTAGGTTTTGCAAATAGTAATATGTTTAATTAAAGATAAAGGTATTTGATTCATTGAATATTAGTTTTGTTATTATGTGTGAGAAACTTATGAAATTCGAACAATTTTAAGTTGATTTTCTTGAAGCTTTCATTCATTTGGGTTAAGATCCTATAAAGAATGTTCGAATTTCAGTTGCAAAAGTTCTTCAAAAACACTTATATAAACCAAATTAATAAGCCAATGAAGGATTTTTTAGAGACCAAACTTCAATTTAAACACTTTGGAATTTGTTAATTAAAGACAAAATAGTTTTTAATTCTTTAAATAATAAGAAATATCCAATTGTAAAGTAAAATAATTTTAAATATTTAGTTTGTAAAAGGTTCAATAAACATAATTGACTTAAAGTTAAGTTAAATTACAAAATGAACAATAATAATAATAATAATAATAATAATAATAATAATAATAATAATAATAATAATAATAATAATAATAATAAATTATATCTGATGATGAATAATAAAAAATAAATAATGCTACAGTTCCTGATGAAAATCCAAATAAAGAAATAATGATTTTAGAAGAATAATTTGAAAAGAGCAATCATATTGATCAAAACAATAACAATGTTGAATTAATAAATTAAGAAGAAGAAATCACATAAAATATTGATAACAATGAGATTGATATTAAGTAAAATAAATAAGAAGAGAATTTAGAAATTTAAATTCAATTAGAGTCAGATATTAATGAGAAATAATAAGAAGATTAGACTCAATAATAATAATAAGATGAGTAAAAGAAAGTTTAAAATGATTCCTAAAACACTCAAGACAATGATGAAAAAGAAATAGAGTAAGAGTGATTATTTTAGTATGAATTAGAAATAATTCTAAATCATTTTAATTTATTTGTGATATTTAAAGATTTTAAATATAATCATTTTAATTATTGCTCTAATCTTTATGTAAAGTCATTATTATTTATAGATTTCAATAACTTAATAGTAATTTAATTAGAATATATATAATTAATAAAATAAATACTTTTATTAATTGAATTTTTTATTAAAATAATAATTAATTATAACTTCTATAGTTTTTTATTCATTTATTGAAATCAGTCATTTCATGCTATCCTATTTTAAGCTATATTAAGTGCTTTACAAATTAAATTCTATTTAATTACCTTAGTTATTTATAATTTTGATTAATCATTGCCTCATCAGATTGATATATATGATGATCATTCTATATAGTATATATTATAGGATATATTAGCTTTAAATTCTTAATTAATGAATTAGGACTTATAATTTTTAGATTTTAATTATATAAAATAAATATATTAGTATTAGCAATTGTAAGAAATTAATATTTCTTTTATAATTTTTTATATAAAAATTGGAAATCTAAAATGAGAATAGATAATAAAAGAAAATAATGAGAGAAATAATACAATTACAAATAGGATAATGTGGAAATCAAATAGGAACTAAATTTTGGGAAGAAATAGCTTAAGAACATAGAATTGATGAAAATGGTCAATTAATCGAATAAGAACATGAATTTTAATAATATTTGGATGTTTATTTTAATGAAGTAAATGGAAATAGATACATTCCAAGAAATGTATTGATAGATTTAGAACCAGGAACATTAGATAGTATTAGGGCAAGCAGATATGGAAAATTATTCAGACCTGATAATTTTATATTTAGTTAAGGTGGAGCAGGTAATAACTTTGCAATTGGACATTATACAAATGGAACTGAAATATTAAATGAGGTTTTAGATGTAATAAGACATCAAGTTGAAAGTTCTGATTGTTTATAAGGATTTTAGATTACCCATTCTTTAGGAGGTGGAACAGGATCAGGATTTGGTACTCTATTACTATCAAAATTATAAGAAGATTACTGTGATAGAATATTTTAAGCTTATTCTGTATTTCCTTCTGTAAAAGTAAGTGATGCAGTAGTAGAATATTATAATACTGCTGTTGCTGTAAATCATTTAATTGAAAATTGTTCATAATGTATGTCAATAGATAATGAAGCCCTGTACAACATATGTACAAATACTTTAAAATTAAAGAATACTTGTTATGGGGATTTAAATCATATAATTTCAGCTTCAATGTCAGGAACAACTTGTTCACTTAGATTTCCAGGATAATTAAATAGTAGTTTAAGAAAATTAAGTGTGAATTTGGTACCATTTCCAAGATTGCATTTCTTCACAACTTCATTTGCTCCTTTAATTTCTAGACATAGTTAATAATATAGATCTCTTAAAATATCTGAAGTAAGTGATTAAATGTTTGATCCTTAAAATTAAATGTGTGCAATCAATTGCAAATAAGGAAAATATTTAACTGGAGCTTGTTTATTTAGAGGATAATTTTCAAGTTCAGAAGTTGAAAAATAAATAATTCAATTTTAAAAGAAGAATCATTAGAATTAAGTTTAATGGTTACCTAATAATATGAAGGTTTCATAATGCAATGTATCTTAGAAGGGAGTAGTAAATTCAGGAACATTTATTGGAAATACAACTGCAATAAATGAAATGTTTAGAAGAATTTACAATAATTTTTAGGCCATGTTTAAAAGAAAAGCATTTCTTCATTGGTATACTAATGAAGGAATGGATGAATTGGAATTCACTGAAGCTGGTGCAAATGTATAAGATCTTATATCAGAATACTTACAATATTCAGAAATTAATGATGATGATGAGGAGTAGTAAGAATGATTAATTAAATTTATTGTATATACTTTTTTAACAACTTAGATCATTTAAATATTTTCATTTCTTTTAATATAGCTGATTATTATTTCACAAAATGAATAATCAGAAAATTATCAACAATGTTTACATTACAAAAAAAAGAGTTTCTGCTGGGTCATTTGGAGTTGTGTATTAAGGGTAAGATATTAATACAAGAAATTTTGTTGCTATAAAGATTGACAAAGAAAATAAAGAAGATTCCAGCTTATTAAGAGAAGTATTATGATTTTCTATTTTAGGCAGAAATTTTAAGAAGACTACAACATTTATAACATATACCAAAATTGTATTGGGCTGGAAAAGAACAGGAATCCTATGTTCTAGTCATACAATATTTAGGGAGAGATTTAACTCATTATATGAAGACTTTTAGAAAATTTTCTCTTAAATGTGTCCTTAATGTAGCTGAATAGATGATCAACATATTAGAAAGCTTACATAAGAAGTATAATGAATATCTAGTTTAGCAAAGTCTTACATAGAGACATAAAACCAGAAAATGTTTTAGTTGGAAAAGATGATGATGATAATCAACTTTATATTGTAGATTTTGGCATCAGTAAGTTTTATAAAGATGAAAATGAATCACATATGTATAATCTCAATTAAATTAAACTTAGTTCATTTAGAGAAAATTAACCATTCATAGGAACATCTAGATATGCTAGCATCAATGCCCATAGAGGTTACTCATTAAGTAGGAGAGATGATATGGAATCACTTGGTTATATGTTAATATTTTTACTTAAAGGTATAATTATTTATTGATAAAAAAGGTTAGTTGCCATGGTAAAATTTATAGTTCACCTCAGAAGAAAATAAAATTAAGTAAGTAGGTTAGATGAAAATGAAGATGGAAGTAAGTGAATTATGTAAAGGACTACCTATTGAATTTGGAAGATATTTAGATTATGTTAGAGGCTTACCTTTTAAATCAGAACCAAATTATAAATACTGTTAATCCTTATTTAAAAAAATATAAAACGAACACAATTATGTACCAAAAGAATTAGTTTTTGATTGGAACATCTCTTAAAGGGGGGAAAAGGAAGGTTAGAGTACTAGCAGTAATTTATTCAATAGTAAACCATCAATGTAATAAAAAGATACATAATAATAATTTTAGATTTAGAAAAACCAAAGAAGATTTATCATCCAATAATATTTTAGGATCTTAATTAAATTAATCAATAGAATAAGAGATGAATTCTTTATTAAAAACACCAGAACAGAAAAAATCTACTCTAACTCCTGAAATTCATCGAAAAAAGGGTAGAATTTAATCAATAAGCAGTTATAATGACACAATATCAGATCTTGATTTCAATAATAGTGTTATGTTGGGAATCTAACCTAGTATTTTAAGTAGGTTAAGCAAGATTTCTTTTAATTCAAATTCTAGAGTAAAAAATAGTAAGTCTAATATTTCTATGACTCCTGAAATTAAAGCATAAAATAAGATTTAATAATTTTAACATGATCCATATTTAGAAAAATTAACAGGAGCAAAGAAACGTAAATCTTAGCTTAGTTATTCTTCTCGTCTTGGCAAGAGAGATGATGAAACTATTTTAGAATGTTCAAAAATGAATGAAACTGAAGAAGGAATAGAAAGAAAATACATTGAACTAAAGCTTCTTTTTGTAAATGCGTATGTAAATTTAAGTTATTAAATAGTCGTTTCAAATTTTAGCCAAATAAAAGTCTAAAGTGAATTTTTTAAGAGTAATTTTTTTCACATTCTCTGCCATATTTATTATACATATAAAATATCAAATTCATGACTTAGAAATTCTTAGCACATTGTCTGTTTATTTGAAAGCTAATAAAATAAATTCACAATTATTACTTTTCACTTTATTTCTAGCTAAATCAAAGTGGACACTCTTATTGTGTGTACAATGAGTTCCTTTTTCTTTTTATAATGCATCTTAAAATTTCATATTTATAGATTTAAAGTATTTGCGTTTTTCAGCTGGATTCATAAATAAATACACTGGAACAGAATTCATAATCTCCTTTAAAGTTTTTAATTTATTTGGATTCTTTCTAACTTCACTATAATCATCACCTTCAATAGTATCTTCATCTTGAATTGAACTATCTTACTAATACTAAGAATTGATTTGTTCTTCTTATTTTTTATGTAATTTCAAAATTGCTTTCTCTTCCTTTTATTTAATTTTAGTGTTGTTTTATTACTATTATTATAACTCCTTTTCTTTTATTACTTTTTCTTTTCCACTCTTTTTTTATACTTTTTAAGGTACTTATTATACCACTTATTCCTCTTATTCATCTTACTAATTAAATTATTCTTCTTCATTTTATTATTATTATACATAATTTTCTTCAAATTATTATGTTTCTTATGGTTTATGTATTTATTGAATTTCTTAATTATTATTTTTTGTCTTTTTCTTTTTTGGAGCTTCTTCTACTTAAATTTATGGTGATTCTTCCTATTCTCCCTTAAAATTAAAAATCTCTGCAACTCTATAAAGAGACTTCCTATTTTATGGATTAACATTTCTAAATATAATAAATATTGTATTACTCTGAAGAAGCTAATTTAAATACATAATTCCCATATTTTTTAGAATCAAAAGCTGGTAAATAGGATTCATTAGCTTATCTTTCTTCTAAGTATTCATATACATATTAAATTGTTTTATCTCTTAATGTCTTATTTGGACTGTGCTTAAGAATATCTAAGAAACCTTCAAGAAGATCTTTAACTTGAACATATGTAACAGTAGAATCACTCATATGTTTAGCCATACACTAAACAAATATTTGGATGAAGTGCAATGATGCTCCTTATACTAAAAAAGAGTTAAGATATGGAATCATACCTGTTTGAAATTCTGTAAGATTCAAAACAGTCTCATTATATAAGGCTATTATTTAGGGAACTGTCTTCCAATTAAAATGCTTGCATATTTTAATTTACTCTTCTATGATTTCTCTAAATAAAAGCATAAATTTATTAATTCGCCAGTAATCAATCTTCTCCCATTCTAGCATAAATACATAGAACATAGCTCTAGAGAATTGGATGAATGCAGTGAAATTAGAGTAGAACATTCTTGTTAGCTATGAAATTTCAGTTGCAAGGATCTATTGATTTTGAAACTTGTCTGAGCTCCACATTGCTTACAATTAAAAAGTGCAATACCATAATAGAGAGCCTTCCAAATTTTTTTATAATCTGAAATTAGCAATGGCTTGGTGAGGACCTTCTTTAACTCTATGATAGTTTGTTTCCTATTCGTTGGATCTATTGAAATTAATAAAAACTGCTTACCTAGAAGAGTAATTTGTTGTAAAAAATCCACAGACACTGTAGTCATATATTAATTTTTATTAAATAATTCAATTCCATTCATTTTTATATTTTAGAAACAATTTCATATATTAGACATATATCTAAATGTAAATGTATTGCAAAATTAAGTGATTTTCATTATTATAACACTTCTTATATAGTGTATTTTGAATTACTATGATTTCTTAGTTAATTTTAGATATATGTATGAGATTAGGAGACATCTTGATAAGAGTAGATCAAAAAAATTAATTGAGAAGGATATTAAGATGATCTAGAGATAATGAGTATGCCTTAATTGTATTGAGTTTAATTAAATTATATTATCAAATGAATCGGGCATCTCATAAATGATTGAATGGAATACTAAATAACCGAGCCGGTTTAGCTCAGTGGTTAGAGCTTTTGCCTTGTAAGCAAAGGGTCGAGAGTTCAATTCTCTCAATCGGCTGTTCTTTTTTTTTTAATTTTTTATAATATAAAATAAAATATTAAATAGCTTATTATGACTTAATTAATTAAATTTATCTATTCATATTTTCATTAATTAAATATAAAGGATATATTGAACATTTTAGAAAAAATAAAATCAAATTTATACATTAAATACATTATTTTTTTATTGATTTACTAGATCATATGGAATTTATAAATAAATTATTAACAAAATGTTAAGTTAATAATAATTTGGATGAAAAATAATAAATTAATTCTTCATCAATGTCAAATGAATTTTAATTTTTTTATTAAACACATTATGAATCGATAAACCATTTGATATTACTCTGTTGTCTAGATCATTAAAATGTCTCTATTCTCTTATTCTTCTTGCAATACTTAATATGGATATTTTTGCTCTATTATTAATTAATAATTATTTTAATTGACAGATGGCTATAAATTTACCTGCTCTTCCAATTCCTGCACTACAATGAATTACTAATCTTTTATTTTAAATAGCAGATGTATTTGCAATTTCAGCTAGCATATCAATAATTTTGAATTAATCGTCTTCTACAACTCCAAAATCATCCCAATCTGTCCATTAATAATTAATAACCTCTCGATCTTACTCCTAACATTTAATGATTATTTTATTTTTTTAAAAGAGATTATGGATTCTCCTCTAATAAAATTGAATTCACTTCATAAGGACCCTATTGAGCCTTCAGTACACAACATGATAATAACTCCAACATTATTAGTCCAAATCATATACCAAAAATCATTTATAGATTCTGGAATGGGTCCCTGAGTAGCTATATAATACTTTTCAGCATTATTAATTCCCTTTATATAATTTGCATTAATGTAGAATTTTTCTTTTGGAGTACAAAATTGATGTATTGTTTAAAACTCTGCTTTTACCATTGTATGTGAAATTAAAAATACATTTATACATCATCATACATGGCAAAATATTAGAGAATCTATTCAAATTTTAAACTTGGACATTTGTAAAGAGCTATTTATCATGTTCTTTAGTTTCAGTAATTTATCTAAGATAATTAAATTCATATTAAAAATCTCGTTTTCCCATAGATTTTACAAATTCTTCAATAGTTTAAGCTTTTTCTAATTGCATAAAATTTTGGTCATCTCCACAATAAGATAAATCTTATGGTTTAAGTGGACCATCTTCTTAAGGTTTTTAGATCATAATAGAATAATTTTATTAATAAACTCATTTAATTTCATTGATTAATGCTTATGATTGTCTCCTCTCTCTCTAACATCAACTGTATTTGACTCTTACTCCTTAACTCCAATAGTTAGAATATAATTGAAATGCAACATCTCTCCCTTTCTTATTCTTTTTCCTAATGTCTGCTCAGTGTCTTCCAATTCCACTTCAAATCCTAATTTATACAATTAATCATAAATTTCTTTTGCATATGACTTTGAAATTTCGCTTACAGGAATTATCATTACTTATCTTGGAGATAACCAAAATGGCCATTTCCCATTATATTACTCAGTAAGAATAGCCATCATTCTTTCTATAGAACCAAGAATAGCTCTATGGATCATTACTGGTCTTGAAAATTTATCATTTTCATGATGATATGTAAGATCAAATCTTTCTGGTAAATTGAAATCTAATTGAATTGTACCACATTGATGTTATTTTTAATTATGATCTCTTATTAAAACATCTATCTTTGGACCATAAAATGCTCCATCTCCAGGATTTTCTGTATATGGTGTATCAGATAATGCAATTCTTAATTATCTTTCAGCTTCATCCCATATTTGTAAATCACCTATATATTTATCAGGTCTAGTTGATAAAGTTAATTCCCAAGTAAATCCAAAACGACCATATACTTTACTTAAAAAGTCTAATGTATTTTTAATTTCTTATTGTATTTGTTCAATTGTACAAAATATATGAGCATCATCTTATGTAAATTTACGTACTCTTGTTAATCCAGTTAATGTACCATGTACTTCATTTCTATGTAATACACCAAAATCAGCAAATCTAATTGGTAATTCTTTATAACTATGCTATAATGTTTTATATAATAAACAATGACCAGGACAATTCATAGGTTTCAATCCCATTTAATTATCATGAGTCATATAAATATTTTCTGCATATTTATCTAAATGACCAGATTATTTCCATAAATCTTTATGAAATAATTATGGTGTTATGACCTCTTAATATCCACGTTCTCTATATTCTTTACGAATCATTTCTATTAACTTATTATAAATTTTAGTTCCATGAGGTAAAAAGAAAGCACTTCCTGGAGCTAATTTATTAAATACAAATAAATGTTGATGTTTTCCTATATGTCTATGATCACATTCTTATTATTTCTAATATTCTTAAAATGATTTTGAATTTGGAAATGCAATACCTTAATACCTAAAACTATTTTAATAAGGTTATGAGTGATTGATTATTAATTTATATATTCGATTTGTATGATCAATATGAGGACCTTTGCATAAATCAATGAAATCATCTAATTTATAAATCTAATAATTTTGCAAAGCAGTCTATTTTATTTTACTTAATTTATATGAATTTTTGTTAAATAATTTTAATGCTTCATCATATGAAATATTCTGTATTTCAAATAGATGTTTTTTCTATTTTAAATATTATTCAATTTCTTAATTTAATTAATCTAATTCAATTTCCTTATCTAATTTACATTGATAATAGAATCTAAGAAATGTAATTTATAATTATACCCATTTTCAGTTGATGGTCCAAATTCTAATTCAGCTCCAAATTTACTTAGAATGGCACCTAAAACATGAGCACTTGAATGCCAAAAGACTCTTCTGGCATCTTAATTAGAGAAATCTAAAAATTCAATTGTGCAATCCTATTTAATTTCTCTATTGAGATCATGTAAAGATGTACTACCATCTTTATTAATTACTTTAGCAATAAATGCTTCTTTAGGTACAGATAATTATGATGGTTTAAGTATTGTGTATTGTTTATTCTGATAAAGAACTTATTGAGTAAATTTATATATAATTTTCATAAATAATTATTTTATAAGGGTGCTTAAATTTGATTAGAAAAATGAGTTAATTATAATAATTTTTAAATGACTACAAATTCATATTAAATTGATGCTCCATACTTAGGACTTTAAAATATAGGTGCAACTTGTTATATGAATTCTGTGTTATAGACTTTATTCATGACCCCAGAATTTCGTAGAGGATTATATTTATGGAAGTATGAACATTCAATACATGGGGAAGAGATTGATTCAATACCATTTTAACTTTAAAAGCTTTATGCAAGACTTCAAACTAAAATATTCGAGTATATTGATACAAGAGATCTTACAAAATCATTTTAATGGGACATTCATTAAGCATTTTAATAACATGATATATAAGAATTTATTCGTATACTATTTGATGCTATAGAATAGAGTGATTAGAATTGTAATTTTGTAAAGGAATTGTATGAAGGTATAATTATTATATAAAATAAGGCGCATATCTACATTACACAAAATGCTTGAAATGTAATTATGAAAGTCAAAGACAAGAAGTCTTTATGGATTATACAGTTATTTTGAAAGATAAATGGAGTAAAGTGTATAATAACAGTTTGGAATTAGCAATATAAAGAAGTCTTAAACCAGAGAAATTGGAGGGGAATAATTAATATTTTTGTGAATCATGTTAAGCTAAACAAGATGCTCATAGAGGATAATTAATTTATAAATTGCCATCAATATTGAATGTTCATATCAATCGTTTTGCATTTGATTATATAATGATGAGAAGGGAAAAATTGGATGATAAAATGGTATTTCCCTTTGTTCTTAATATGAATAATTACATTAAAACTTATGATGAGATTCCTAATAAAATATCAGAAGATACAGATCCATCTTATTTTGAAGAATTAGTTTAACCAAAAAAATAATAATTTAAAACAACTACTACTTAAAATAAAGTATAACCAACATAACATACTACAAAAACAACTAAAGTGACTAGACCTAATTAAGGATTAAAAGATTTTATTAAACAATAAAAGAAAGTAGCAAAATAATAATAAGGTAATGTAATTGATACATTTGGTACTATGTAAGAAGATGAATAGATTTAATAAATCATTCATTAATAAATCTAAGAAGATTTAAAATAATCTTAATAATAAACAAATATTAATGAAAATAAAACTAATATTCCTCCACCGCCTCCATTACCAGTCTTTGATCATGATTTAGAATATTAAGATGCTCCTAAAATTTAATCTAATAATTTTAATTAAGAGTCTTAAATTTAAAATGATTAATAAAAAAAAAGTAAGAATGAAGAATAAGATAAATAATAATAATAACCAATATTAGATACTACAGAAGAGAGAAAGAAATATATTGAATTAGTTAAGAAGAAATGTTAGGAATCAATTTTAGAATAAGATAATTAAATTAGATAATATTTAAAAGATGGTCCAAATGTATATTAATTATATTCTATTCTTAATCATTCAGGTGGTGCTATGGGTGGTCATTACTTTGCGTATATACGTTCTCATGAAGATGGATAATGGTATTGTTTTAATGATAGCTCAGTTACTTATATTAATCCAGATGATATTCCTGTAAAAACATTTGGAGGTCATTCTGGTGGAAGTGCTTATATGTTATTTTATAGGAAGGTTGAACCAAATTAAGAATCTTGGGGAACTTGGGGTGGATAATTTTAAGAAAATGAATTACCTGAATATGTTTAATTAAAATTATAAGAAGAAAGACTTAAATTAGAAGAATTCAGATAATAAGGAGGTTAAAATGAAGATTTATTTGCACTTTAAAAACCTATAACAATTAAAGCTCATTATAAATTAGAAGTTAAGACTTTTACTCTTGAAAATAGTACAAGTTTTCATAATTTTAAATAATTAGTACTTGATCATTTTTAAATTAAAGATAGAGATAATTGTAGAATAAGAATTTATAATCCATATACAGATTAATTTTAAGATACTTTTGAAGGTAAAGAAATGAGATCATTGGCAGCACTTAAATTATAAAATAAATGTGTATCTATTGAATTTAAATAATAAAATGAAGAATGGAAACCATATAATGAATAATCTATTATATTTAGAATTGCTTTATATAAAGAAAATCTAGAAGCATTAGATGAGAAAACTTTATAAGCTAAAAAAATAACAGTTAATAAAAATGATTTTATACATGAATTAATTGAAACATCAAAGAAAGAATATAAATTAGAAGGAGAATATTAATTATTAAAAAGAAATGGTGAATTTGGAGAAATCTTAAATCCTGATAAACCAATTGAAGGTTATTATGAAAATAGTCTCTTTTATCTTGAACCTAAAACTGAAAATAGTAATTGGCTCAAAGAATTTGAAATAGATGAACATAGAATTACTATAAAATTCAATGACCCTACTAAAGCAATTTAACTTTCAACATAAGAAGGTTAACCTGAAGATTTATATCCACTTATCTGCACAATTGATAATAGAGCTACAATGATGGAATTAAAAGAGAAAATCTGTAAATAAATAGGAATTTCTCCTAAAAAATTGATTTTGAGAAGAGGTGGAAGAGCTGGATTAGAATTAAAAGACATGACTGTAGAAGTTGGACTTAATCATTTTGTGAGAGGATCATCAATACATTTAGATTTAGGTACTCCCTTAAATTTAGGAGAATACAGATGTATAATCTCAATAGCATCTGCTCCTAATCTCTAAGAAGATAGAAATTTTTATTAATTTTAAGAATTAGGTGAGTACTCTATTCCAGGAGATAAACCTATAAGTCAATTTATAAATGATTTGGCTATTTGGGCATCTGAGAAGAGTGGAATATAATTAGATTCTAAACATATTAGACTTAGAGAAAGGATAGCTGATCGTTTAAATAAAGTTTATAGAGATAAACCATTAAAAGAATAAGGAATTGTAGAAATGAGAATGATAGCAATAGAATAATTGTAAGATGAATGGTAACATTTAACATCTAAAGATGTATTTATTCATGCTAGATTTTGGGATTAAGAAAAATGGGATCTTTCAGAAAGATTTGAATTTGTTGTTAGTAAAAATTAGAGTGGTGCAGATTTAGCAGATCAATTTAGTTAAGTATTTGGAATTAAAGCTGAGAATATTGAAGTATGTAGAATAGTTGCTGTTCATAGATTCAATAGATATGAATTATTAAATGAAGAAGTATATATATATATATAAATATTATTTAGTGGATTCCATTAAAGAATGATGATTATTTATTAGGATCATAACCATTATTTATAACAAATGATGGATAAATGATTATACTTAGAGATTCAACATAATAACCTAGAGAATTGACAAATGAAGAAATTAAATAATTTGGAATTATATAATCTAATTATACTAAATCAATAAAAACTGGAGTTTCAAGAGGTCCAGTAAAGACAAGATTTTTCAATGAAGAGAAGGCTTTAGTAATAACTGTTAAAAAGTAATGTTATTTATTATATATTTATTTTAGAAAAGCAGAAGAAATTAAACCAGAATGATAATTTATTGCAATTAATAATTTTAAAATAATCTATATAATCATCCAGAGTTTCTTTCTTCAAATATCAAACAATTATCTGGTTCTACACAATACAAGAATTTCATTCCAAAAGTAATTTATTTGACTTTAGGATTCAATTAAATTTTATATTATCTTACTAATCTAGCAATAATCATCTTTATTTCCATAATTGCCATATGTTATCCTAAACAATTTCTAGGTCCAGCTGCAAATGGTATATGTATAAATCCATTATCATTTTTAATTACATTTCCTTTATTTAACCATCTCTTATAATCAAATTATTAAGCATTTTCAAAATGTTTATCAAGCAATCCTGGACCAATATGATATTAAAGTGTAAACCATCCTTTTTTCATTTTTACATCTAATAATTATTTATCTTATCTAACAGTTCTAAATATTGGACAAAATGCAGGATTTCTTAATCTTAACACTTCTTAAATCAATGCATTTATTTTCACTAACTTATTCAAATGTTCTTCCTTTATATCTCCTTATTCACCTACTATTTCAATAACCTCTTTTAATATTTCATTTTACATTTCTGGATATTCAGCTAAATAATATAAACAAGTTCCTGAAGTAGTTGCAGTTGTATCAGTACCTGCAAAAAATAATGTTATAAATTAATGGATTATTTCCTCAATATCAATTTCTTATTTTTTATCTTATTATTATTTTAAATATTCAGTAACATATAAATCTAAGAATACCATTTTATCCTAATTTTCTAATTATTAATTTTTAAGTTATTCAATTCTTTTCTCTATCATTTCCTAAATTACTTATTTAAAGTTATATATTCTTCTTAGTAGATCCTTCTCCTTTTATGTTGGGAATATTGACCATGATTTATACTCAAATAACATTTGTTTAAATTGAATAAATGGATTATTCATTGGCAATAAGAATATTTCACTTAGAATTTCAACTATAGATATCTAAGCATCTTTTCCTTCTATTTAAAATCCATTTGTCGACTCACCAAAGAAACTATGAATCACTACTTCTCCAGTAATTCTTGAAGTAAATTCATTTAGATTTCTTTTTTTATCATCTTTTGATACTTTCTCTATTACCTAATTGATCATAGGTAAACGAGAAGTTAGTTTCTCAAATGTGAATGCAGTTCCTAAAAGTTTTCTTTATCTCTTCCAACGATCCCCTTCACTTAAAACTAAACCTTTTTATCCTACAGATTCAACCATGAAAGGGTCAATTTTAACATAACTTGTGTGATCCAAATACATATCCTTTATATACTCTGATCCTGTCCAAATCAATAAAGGTTTGTGTAAGAAATTTGATAAAATTACAACAACATTTGGATTCTTTATCAATTGTTAATTTATTGTCTTTAGTAAGTCTTTCTCTTTTGTAATTGAATCGTTCCAAATCTTACTCAATCCAGCAAAAGGATAATACATCAATACTGCCTTTTATCCAAGTTATAGTTTTATCTTTAGCAATGGAACCAATGGTAAGAGAACCACAAAGTAAAATACACTCATTATGAATGAAGCTACAGCTATATATATACTTATCATATTTATTATTTGTAGATTAAATTCAATAATTTGAGTTTATAAACTTCATAAATTCTAAATGGGATATTTTGAAATTCCTATTTTATAAGTATTTCGAGATAAATTGTAATTCTTAAATAAAATCAAAATTTATTAATTAAATTTATATTGAATTTCTATTATATTATAATTTTTTTTAAATGTTTATAATTTTTTATTTTATAAATGGGTAAACTGTTATTTTCTGATTGTTGATTTTTTTCAATTATTATTGTCTATAGACTTTAAAATACTTTAGAATAAATTATCGATTAGATCAAAGCTTATTGAATTTAGACTAAAAACTGTTTGTCTTACTTGATGCATTATCAATAATGATTTAATTTAAATTATATTATTAAATAATGTAATAACAAATACTATTTATTTTATAAATTGGATTATTAACAAAGAGGATATGATGAATTTTAGTCATTATAAGTAATAAAAAAATTAATTGATTTTTCAATAAAAGTACAGAAATTAATTATAATCATTAATTTAATATAAAAACTTACAAACTTCGAAGAATTCATTATAGATTAAAATGATAAAATAAAAGTGTTCAAGTATTTTTACTAATACAATAATTGTCTTGGTTTGATTTCTTAAGTTGATATATAAGATTGCTAAAAAGCTGAATTTTTATAATAAGCACATACATATAGTGCTTTTTTAAGGATGAATTGCTTAATGCTGACATTGGATAAAATTGTATTAAAAAGAACTTCATTCAAACCTATGAAATTCTTATTCTAATATGGAGTTCTAACGATGATTTCATATTAAATAACTAAAAAATATTTCTGTAGAGATTTAGAATAGACTTTTTATGACATGACTGAGAAATATCAATTTGGTGTAGAGTAATATCATTGGGAAATGGAATTGATGACTCGTGCCAATAAAGCTAGTTGTTTAGGTGAATTCTTAGAAAAAGGAGTTTATTTTGATTGGATGAAAGTTGAGAATAAGTGATTATTATTTTATACACTACTCTCAATAATTATGACAACTTAAAATTAATGGTCTGAATTGAACCTAGAGCCAATAATTCAAAAAGTGATGGCAGATGAGTTTAAATTCTAGTACTTGATGCCTGTATAGAAAGCAGCTATTCCACACTTCATAAAAAATTATGATGTGGCTGTAGAAGCCTAAACAGGATCTGGAAAAACATTAACATTTTTAGTTCCATTATTTAATCAATTCTCAAAATAGAAATACTCTGATCATTAACTATTTGGTTTAGTATTATCACCTGCAAGAGAATTGGCATAATAAATTTATGATGTAGCAAAGAAATTCTAAAGTGTAAATTAAGCGAAGATAGCCTTTGCTATAGGTGGAACTTCTAATGAACATGATGTCAAATTTTTAAATGAAAAAGGATGTAATATACTTATAGCTACACCTGGTAAGTTAAGATAATTGTTAGATATGTCTGAGTTATAAATTAATGTAAAAACTTTGGAATATTTGATATTTGATGAAGCAGATAGACTAATGAGTAATGAATACTAAGATGACATTAGATTCATATTATCTAAGTTACCAAAATAGAGAAGAACTGGTTTATTTTCAGCAACATTGTCATCTGCTAAAATACATGATCTTATGAAATTAGGTTTAAGAAATCCAGTATAAGTAAAGGTTAATGTTAATGAGATGATGCCAGCCAAATTAAAAAATTATTATCATTTATTTGAAAATAGAATGGATAAAATTGCTGGATTAGTTGATTTAATTGAAAAGAAATGTTAAAATAACAAGAGTATTATATTTTTTAATACTTGTTGTTCTGTTGTCTATTATAGTATCATATTTAAATAGTTATTTCCTGATTGTAATATTTTAAGTATGAATGGATAAATGGCTTAAAAAAAGAGATAAAAGATAGTTAGTAATTTCAAAATAACAAATAATGTTATATTATTTACAACAGATGTTTTGGCTAGAGGATTAGATTTTGATGATGTTCCTTTGGTTATTTAATTTGATCCACCTTAAGATCCTAGTTTTTTTATTCATAGATCAGGTAGAACAGCAAGATAAGGAAGAGATGGAGAAGCAATTCTATTACTTGAATAACATGAAAGAGGTTTCATTTAATTTTTAGGTAGATCAAATATTGAAATGAATTAATTAGACAGTGTTATATTTGATTGTTAATTTTAATAATTGAAAGATAGATGTTTAAATATAATAATTACAGATAGGGATATTATTGAAAAAGGTAAAGCAGCATTTATTTCATTTATTCGTAGTTACAAAGAACATAAATTACAAATATTGTTTCAATTTAATTAATTAAATATAGGTTAAGTAGCTTATTCATTCTTTCTTTTAAGAATTCCTAGAATCAAAGAAATATTAAGTAAGAGAATTGAATTTGAATAAAGTCATATTGATCCAAATACTATTCCATTTTTAGATAAGAATTAAGAAAAATAATATTTATAGAAAAGAGAAAATAAAGATAAGAAAATAGAAGAAAAGAAAATACAATAATTACCTAAATAATTACCTAAATAATAAGTATCTAAGAAATAAGAAAAAAACATTAAGAATATTAAATCTATTAGAAAGAAGGTTAAATAATAACATAATTAAGAAGATGATGAAGAATTAAGAGCGTAATTAATTTATATTAATCTTAGGGAGTAAAATCTAGTAAGGAAATTGAAGTAAGGCAAAATTACTCTATAGTAATTTAAGGAAGAAATGAAGAATTTTGATCCAGAAGATTTATAAGATGCTGATTATGATAAAGATGATTTGTGATAAATTATTATTGTATATAAAAATGCTGAATAGACAAATAAAATCTAAGAAAGTTAAGAATCTGATTAAGAAATTTGATGCAGAAGATGAAGATGAACATTAAGAGGAACATGAAAGTTAACAAGAAGAGGTACAATAATAAACTAAAAAATCATTAAAATAATTGTTATCTGGGGTTATTAAGAGAGATGTTAAAAGTGATAAAGCTATTATGGCAGATAAATAGAAAATATTGAATGAACTCACAAGTGAAAAATAAAAACAAAAAGAAATTGGAATTAAGAAAAGCATTAAAAAGTTAGAAAAATTAAACATACTAGGGCTGTTGTTGAAAAAGGACATATTGATCCAAGAGTATCAACCAATAGAGATTAAGAAAGAGAGTTGAAAGTTATTGCAGCTAAAGGTTTGGTTAAAGTATTCAATGTACTTGCTGAAATGAGATAGAAATAAAATGAATGAGTTTGTGGTGAAAATTTGTATGTATTTAATTAATTAAAACATATGATTTTTTATTTATAATAAAATTACTAGCGATACTCATTCAATAATATATTGGAGGATAAATTAATTAAATATATATATTATCTTCATTTATAAAATGTCTTCTTCTTTATATCTGGCATCTTCTCTACAAGTTTATTTCTTTAGTAAGTTACTATCTAAGGACCTTAATAAGTTTAATTAAATGAAGGCTCAAAGATCTTATTTTTCATTTAGGAATTAGCTCTATTCGAATTTTAAGTTATTGAACTTTACTTGGGCTCTTAACTTCCAACCTTAGCAGATTGGTATAACATCCTCTACTTCTAGAATTATTTTTATGGTGTTGAATAACCACTATTGAATGTTGGATTACCTGACACAGGTTTTATAAGGATCTTTGCTTTCTATTCCAAATACTAAATGTTGAATTACTCATGCTTATCCATTGCAATTTCTTAAGGCGTTTTCTATGTCTATTTTATGTTAATCTCTGGTTCTTTTGCTTTTATTTATTTGAGATCTTTCTCATAATTTCTTAATTATCTTTAAAACCCATAATTTGGGAATACTACACTTCTACGCTTTCTTACGTAATTGAAGGCTTCCTAAAAATTCAACCCTCTAGTCTTCATTATGTATGCTATCACTGCTGAAGCCGATCTTGACACTCCTGCTGCACAATGTACTAATACACCTCCTCTTTTTAACCCATCTCCTATCTAATTACAAGTATCCCCAAATAATCTTGCTATATTTGCTGATTCAATATCCAATATGTGATAAACCTTATATTTATATATATCTATTTTACTTTGTGCACTATTCCACCTTCAGGATAAGACACATTTAATCCTGCAGCTACTGTTAAAACTGTCTTAATTCCTCTCCCATCCAAAAGACTTCTATCATATGCAGCAGTGCAATCTCCCAACCATAATATATTACCATTCTCCTCTAAGATTTAGTTCATTGACTAATACATTGGATCAAACATACGAAACATACTTATTATTTATTATTTAATATCAAAATCTCTCTTTGAACAAATCGTTTTACTTTAACAATTAATTACTAAATCCATTCACCAAAAAGTGAATAGTTATTTCTATATTTTACTCAAAGAATCTCTTGGTCACCCTTATCTTAATATATAATAATAATAAATTTCGTTTGTTTAATTTAAAAAGTAGCGGGTTAGCCGTTCCCCGAGGTCGTGTAAGTCAGGGTCGACTATGCTGGGACCGGAGCAAGCCCCAAGTAAACCCAGCCCCATTTAAAAATTGCAGTGATATCATTCTCCTCGTAGGAGATATCAGATATCACTCTGATAAGAACAGATACTACACTTGATCTTAGCCAAAAGGCCGAGAAGGTATGAAATTTAATAGTCTTTTTAATTTCTTTATATATTATTATTAATATTATTATTTTATGGGTTTTATAAAATAATATTAATATTAATGATTTAATTTAAATTTTTATGCAATAGAAATATATACTATTTATATTGTTTATTAATTTCTTGTTAATTGTTGTAAAATAAAGTATATGATAAAAATAAAAAAAAATATGCCTTAATTATTTTACTATATATTGTTAATATTTACAAAAATAAATATTAAAATAATAAAATCTCACTTTTCTATTATCTTTCAAAAGATTATCACATTTAAATATATGTTTATTTAAATTTAATAGATCTTCTATTTTATTTAACTTTGATGAAATTTTATTAATAAAATAATTTTGCTTAAATGTTTTATATGGATTATTGATAGGATTTTTTTGAACCTTTTTTATTAATATATTAGATTAGACTTTATTCAATTGAATATAGATATAATTATAAATAGGTATTGAATACAATTAGATAAAATCAAATACTATTTAATAGTATACAATATAATTTAGAATAATCTTTATTGTGAGGATTTTACAATTAAATCATGTATAGTATATTTAGAAATTGGAATAATTGAAGATGTTATAGCATAATAAATAATGAATTATTGTATTATTCATTACTTATATTAATAAAATAAATTTTAGTTATGAAGGTAAGTATTATGATTATAATAATTTTAGTTAGCTGCATCTGAAGCATTCAAGAAACTAAAATTGAAACATTATTAATAGGCCAAAGTAACTACAACCAAATTTTATCAAACAAAGCCATTTTTTTCAATGCCTGAATAAGTTGAAAAAGAATCAGGTGTTTTAGCACCAAAAAGAGTTAATTAAGTTGATCTATTTAAAAGATATACTTATGAAGTATTACCTGCACTTGAATAATCAGTAGAATTGGATTTGCTTGAAAAAGTATTTCAAAAAGTAGATCCTGTAGTAAGAGAATCAATTACATAAGTAAAATGCTACATAATCTAATTAATTAGGCTTACATTAGAAAATAAGTGGAATAATTAGCATAACAACCAGATCCAGCATCAATCAAAGATCTAGAAGACAATACTAAAAGTAATATGCCAAGAGAAAAAGCAAAATTATTTTTACAAAATTGGTTGGATTTGAATCCTATTTAAATTGGAAAATGGATTCCCTTAAATTATGAGTTATTTAAGAAAACATTTAAATTCTTATCTCCAGGAGATTTCTAAAAAAACTTAATTGAATTATCCAAAAATTTTTCACTTATGATGACAGATGAAGGATTTAAAACAATTGATTATGTTGATTCAAGTAAAAGAATACCACAAATATTCAATTATAAAAAGTTATCTAAAGATAATTTCAAAAAAGAAGGATATTTTATTATTATGTTTAATGTATTGAAAGGAGATTTTAATGATGAACTTAAGAAACATAGAAATAATGAATTATTTTAAAGAATATTTGCAACAAGTGTTAATTTTGATGCCTTATTGACTGTTATATTGAATCATTGGGAATTAGTATAATAATTAAGAACTCCAGAATAAAGAAAAGAATTCTTTAAATCTCTTGTTGATTAATTATTGGAAAAGATTGATAAATAATAACCTAATGCATCTATGCCTGAACTATTATTTTCAACTGTAAAAACATTACAATTTAAAGATTTTACTTTGGATCTAACATAATATGTAAATAATCCATTTCCAGTTCCAAAAACATTAATTGAAAATAGATTTGGAGTATTAAATCAATTAATAAATTATAGGAATAATACTATGGATATTCAAGTAATTTACTTTTCTATGGAGATCATGGTGCTGGTAAATCTGGTGTATTAATGTAAGCAATTATGTATGCATAATAAACTGGATGGATAGTTGCAGTTGTTCCATCTGGATATAAGTATTAAATAAATTAATAGTATTTTAGTTGGACTTCATTAAAATATGAAGCTAAAAGACATCCTAAAACTGGATTATATATGTAACCAAAAGCAGCTTAAGAATGGTTAGAATAATTTAAAGAAGCTAATCAAGAACATTTAAAAACCTTTTAAGTAGATTTAAGTCTTTATGGTAAATTCAATTTAAGTGGTGTTCATGATAATGATCCTGATCCTTGTCCCAATTTATATGATGAAAGAAGATAATATCATTTCAAAGATTTTGAGAAATTTATAACTAAAGAAGAAAGAGATTTTGAAGAAGCCCAAGATTAAATTATGTCTGCAAGAATTACATTGAAAATTCCAAAACCTTAATACTTATAAGAGATTATTGATTATGGTATTTCAAATGCTCATTATGCAACTAATGCTGTTTATGAAGTAATGGAATAATTATATAATACTGAAAAATATAAAGTATTAGTAGCTGTTGATGGTATTAATTGGTTTTATAGACCATCACAATTACCATCATTTCGTTATGAATCTGATAAAGATTTAAGGGTAATTATATTTTATTCATTATTTTAAGGGACATGTACCACCATATCATATGTCATTACCTAGATTATTTATGCATTTTGATGGTCATAAAATAAAAAATGGTACTAAAATAACTGCATCTTCTATTTACAAATTATTTTAACATGATTTTTAACCTAAACATGTNAAAAGGAGATTTTAATGATGAACTTAAGAAACATAGAAATAATGAATTATTTTAAAGAATATTTGCAACAAGTGTTAATTTTGATGCCTTATTGACTGTTATATTGAATCATTGGGAATTAGTATAATAATTAAGAACTCCAGAATAAAGAAAAGAATTCTTTAAATCTCTTGTTGATTAATTATTGGAAAAGATTGATAAATAATAACCTAATGCATCTATGCCTGAACTATTATTTTCAACTGTAAAAACATTACAATTTAAAGATTTTACTTTGGATCTAACATAATATGTAAATAATCCATTTCCAGTTCCAAAAACATTAATTGAAAATAGATTTGGAGTATTAAATCAATTAATAAATTATAGGAATAATACTATGGATATTCAAGTAATTTACTTTTCTATGGAGATCATGGTGCTGGTAAATCTGGTGTATTAATGTAAGCAATTATGTATGCATAATAAACTGGATGGATAGTTGCAGTTGTTCCATCTGGATATAAGTATTAAATAAATTAATAGTATTTTAGTTGGACTTCATTAAAATATGAAGCTAAAAGACATCCTAAAACTGGATTATATATGTAACCAAAAGCAGCTTAAGAATGGTTAGAATAATTTAAAGAAGCTAATCAAGAACATTTAAAAACCTTTTAAGTAGATTTAAGTCTTTATGGTAAATTCAATTTAAGTGGTGTTCATGATAATGATCCTGATCCTTGTCCCAATTTATATGATGAAAGAAGATAATATCATTTCAAAGATTTTGAGAAATTTATAACTAAAGAAGAAAGAGATTTTGAAGAAGCCCAAGATTAAATTATGTCTGCAAGAATTACATTGAAAATTCCAAAACCTTAATACTTATAAGAGATTATTGATTATGGTATTTCAAATGCTCATTATGCAACTAATGCTGTTTATGAAGTAATGGAATAATTATATAATACTGAAAAATATAAAGTATTAGTAGCTGTTGATGGTATTAATTGGTTTTATAGACCATCACAATTACCATCATTTCGTTATGAATCTGATAAAGATTTAAGGGTAATTATATTTTATTCATTATTTTAAGGGACATGTACCACCATATCATATGTCATTACCTAGATTATTTATGCATTTTGATGGTCATAAAATAAAAAATGGTACTAAAATAACTGNAAAAGGAGATTTTAATGATGAACTTAAGAAACATAGAAATAATGAATTATTTTAAAGAATATTTGCAACAAGTGTTAATTTTGATGCCTTATTGACTGTTATATTGAATCATTGGGAATTAGTATAATAATTAAGAACTCCAGAATAAAGAAAAGAATTCTTTAAATCTCTTGTTGATTAATTATTGGAAAAGATTGATAAATAATAACCTAATGCATCTATGCCTGAACTATTATTTTCAACTGTAAAAACATTACAATTTAAAGATTTTACTTTGGATCTAACATAATATGTAAATAATCCATTTCCAGTTCCAAAAACATTAATTGAAAATAGATTTGGAGTATTAAATCAATTAATAAATTATAGGAATAATACTATGGATATTCAAGTAATTTACTTTTCTATGGAGATCATGGTGCTGGTAAATCTGGTGTATTAATGTAAGCAATTATGTATGCATAATAAACTGGATGGATAGTTGCAGTTGTTCCATCTGGATATAAGTATTAAATAAATTAATAGTATTTTAGTTGGACTTCATTAAAATATGAATCTAAAAGACATCCTAAAACTGGATTATATATGTAACCAAAAGCAGCTTAAGAATGGTTAGAATAATTTAAAGAAGCTAATCAAGAACATTTAAAAACCTTTTAAGTAGATTTAAGTCTTTATGGTAAATTCAATTTAAGTGGTGTTCATGATAATGATCCTGATCCTTGTCCCAATTTATATGATGAAAGAAGATAATATCATTTCAAAGATTTTGAGAAATTTATAACTAAAGAAGAAAGAGATTTTGAAGAAGCCCAAGATTAAATTATGTCTGCTAGAATTACATTGAAAATTCCAAAACCTTAATACTTATAAGAGATTATTGATTATGGTATTTCAAATGCTCATTATGCAACTAATGCTGTTTATGAAGTAATGGAATAATTATATAATACTGAAAAATATAAAGTATTAGTAGCTGTTGATGGTATTAATTGGTTTTATAGACCATCACAATTACCATCATTTCGTTATGAATCTGATAAAGATTTAAGGGTAATTATATTTTATTAATTATTTTAAGGGACATGTACCACCATATCATATGTCATTACCTAGATTATTTATGCATTTTGATGGTCATAAAATAAAAAATGGTACTAAAATAACTGCTTCATCCATTTATAAATTATTTTAACATGATTTTTAACCTAAACATGTACTCTTACCATAAAAATATGGTATAAAATTAAATGGAGCACCTTTGGATATGTTTAGATCATTCTGTGAATATGGAATTCAAACAGGAATGTGGAAATGTGATGAGTTTTCTTAAACTACTATTGAATAATTTTGGATGGAAACTTAAGGTAATTATTTTGAAGCAATTAAATGTATGAAAGTTCATTGGAGAGATATATGAAAAATGTAAAATATTTTAATTATTTAAGAATAATAGATATTTATTTATATAAAAATATATTATTAATCATCATATGTATATAATCTATATTAATCATTTCAACTTTAACGAACTAATTAAGGATCTTTATACTATTGGTTTAATGCTTATATTTAGTTTAATAAAGATTAAGTCCACTATTAAATTTATAAATCTAAAGGTTGTAATTCTTATTTATTATCAACTTAAACTTCTTCTGTTTCATGTTTACTCTTTTATGATTATTCAACACAATTTTCCACATTTTTTTATATTTATACTTAAGAAAGTAATGGTTAAAGAGGGTTTAAAATAACATGGTAAGTTGTTATTACTTTATTTAATTTACGAATTCTTGATTCTTTTTTACCGACTCTGCCTTCTTTCATGTAAGTATTAACGATAGACTTACACGTAGATGCCAATAACTAGTATTCTTGAGCAACCTTTTTAAATATTTAAAATTATTGAAATACTTCTAACAAAGGCTTTTTTTGAAAGCAGATTTTATCAATAATCTCTTATCTAATCTCTTTGTTGATTTTACTATATTATTTTTTCTCCTCGTCCATGGATTAGTATTTGACCTGATTAATTTATTAAAATAAAAATAATTTAAAAAAAATTAAGATATGATCATTGATTTATTTAACTAATATATTGTGTTCCCTCTTATTTCAAAAATTTATTTAAAAATTTTTCATTCTAAAAAAATCCAAATAGTTTAAACAGAATTCTATAAAGTTAAATTTAATAAATTATAAATTTATGAGAATAATAAAAATATCAAATATGTTCCAATTTTTCTAATTACTTTTTTATTTGCATAATCATCTTCTAATCATCATTTTCCAATCCTTAAGTTTAGTTCATATTTTTCATCTAATATTATATTTAAATTTATTACTGATTATTATTCTATTAATTACTTTTTAATTCTCTATTCTTTCAAATAATCCTTTATAACTAATTTTTATTCTGATTAACTTGATTTAGGTGGTTCAGGTGGTCTTGCCAAAGGAGGAATATGTTTCTTATTATAAGTAGCATGTTCCTTTAAATAGAAGTCACCTATACGTCTAGGTGATATAGGAGTAGGTATATTCTCTAATGGCTTAAGTTTCACTTTCTTATTTCCTGATTAATCTTTTTATTCAATTCCAAAATAAATATGTTTTTCCTTAACTTTCTCAGATAATTCTCTATATTTTTTAAAATCAGGTTCATATTTAAGTTTTCTTATGTTCTCTTCAATTTCTTATCTCTTTTCTTAAGATACATGAGGTTGATATCTTTATTTCACTTCATTCTCATATGATCTCTGTAAATTGAGTCTTTCCTAAGCTCTAAGTTTTGATTCATCAATTTTTAAGTCTTATTCTTTATAACATTGTTTTGCCCTCTTATAACTTTAAGAATAATATTATGCCTAAAATTTATTCCATTATTTTTCTCTTTCATCCCATTCTTTTTATCTAACAGCTGCTTTTTCTTTTCTAAGTTCTTTAATTTTCTTTTCAAATTACATAATTTCCTATAAATCAAATTCAGGATTCTTCATTTCTTTCAATTTATTTTTTCTAATTTCTTACAATTACATAATATATGCAGCATCTTATTAGGCATACTTTTCTGCAAGTAAATGTTATTTCTTTTTTTCCAAATATCTTTTATTTTATTCTTATAAATCTTATTCTCTTTATATTTATTTCTACTTTAACTTATTTAATCTTTATTCTATTTCCTCTCTCTTTTCCTTAGTTTTAGCCTCTTAAATTAGTGCTTATTACTTTCTTATTTTCTCTTCTGTCTTTTATATTTTTTCCTTTTGAATTTCTATTTACTTTAATCTTTATTCTTATAATTCATTCCATTCTTTCATTTATTTCTTAATAAATTCTTATCTCTATTATTCCTTTTAAGGATCCACTTCAGGTTTAACAATTGGTTCTCTATACATACTAATCTAACTTAATTCTGCTATACTATTAATAATTGATTATGATGCATGTTTATTCATTTAATCCAATTTTAAATGTCTTTTCAAATGTTCAATTTTTTCTTCAATATACAATAATTTTTATACAAGTTCTTTTCTTAAATTCAAAATCTATTGTTTGTGCTCTTACTATTCAAATCTTAGATCCATATCATCTAAATCAAGTATTTATAAATTAACTTCTCTTCTACTTTTCTCATATTTTTGTAGATCTTTTTTAATGAGTTCTTTCTAAAGAGCTTTAATTTTAGTTTATTCAATAACATTCTTTTGATCATAATCATCAAAATGATATTGATTCTCATTAATTTTTAATCCTTTTATAGCTTTTTCTAATGATTCCATTGTTAAATTTTAAGCTGTTTATTTAGATTAATGACTTAATTCATGATTCTCAAATTATTATGTGAAATACTCTTAAATATTTCCATAATTATTTTGAACATCTGCACTTAATGATTCATTCAATCTTTTGATTAAAGATTAAGGTTTTTCTAACTTATTGTTGAGTTTAAGATTCTAAGGTTCTACTTCTTTGTATTCTACTACTAGAACCCCTTCTTTTTTTCCTTGTCCAACAATATCAAGATGATGAATCTATTGTGATTTAGGAACAAGGGATTCTCCAATCAAATGAAATTCTTGATCTTTCTACCATACTTCCACTTTTAAATCAACAGTTTTCTTCATTTCAAGAGTGAACTTCTGATTCCAATTGTTTCCTACAGAAGTTTAATGAACTTAAGTGCCATACTTGATTTTAACTAAGAAGTTAGAAAGTGGATTATCGTAATTTAAAATTTCGAGATTAAGTTTCATATTTTAATTATAGGTGGTTTAATCATTCTAAATGTATTTCTCCATACATTTGCATTGTCTAATTCTTTTTTAGATATTAAAACACTATCTAATTTTTTAATGGTAGGTAACAATCCAATTATATACAATCTAAAATTTGGTATGGCATCAAAAGGATTTCCATGAACAGTTAAAGTTCTTAATTCTGTTAAACATTGTAATTTATCAAATTCCATAATATCTTTTAATTTATTTGCATGTAAGTATAATGCTTTTACATTTGGTAAATCAGCAAAATTCTGGATATATATATATAATAATTACATAATCTAGACTTTCAATCATATTATGTGATAAATCAATCCATTACAATTATTTACAATTAATCATAATTTAATCAATGATATTGTAAAAATTATGCAATGATGTTAATTTATTATAACTTAAGATCAATGAACATTGAATTAATTGAACTTAAAATTATTTCTTTGTTTATTTTTTTTCATCAATTGTTGGTTTATATACATTAGTTGATTATTAAACAGGTTATCCTATTGTACGTACAATTACTGGTGTCAATTTTTCTTCCTTTTATCTCTACAACTCCCGTTTTTCTTTTTCTTTCTCATCACCCTCTAACTTATCTTCATCTTCTTATTCCTGTTATTGATTCTGTTACACTTAAATATTTTCATTTTCTTATTATTATTGTTGTTGCTTTTCTTTCTTTTTATCTTCCTTTTATTCATCCATAGGAGCTTGTTTACGTTTTCCTTGTTTTGGTATAGCATGTTTTAAATCAGCCAATGTTTTGATATTCAGATTGGAGAAATCCAAAGGAGGAGCATCATATGAAGTTTTAGTATCCTACATAATTGATTTAGACATGTTTTATTTCATTAAAATAATAATAAATGAGCAAACATCCAATTTAGAATTATTAAATCTTAAAGACTTTAGGCAAAGTAATAAATTTATATTTATATTAAAGGGTACATTTGCTACTGTCTATTAAGCTTAACATATAAAAACTAAAGAAATAGTTGCTATTAAATAAATTGATCTCGACATTAAAGAAGGAATTTATAAGTTAAAATTGTAGAAATTACTTGAAACTGAAATAAACATAATGAAATCTATAAAACATAAACATATTGTAGAATTAAAAGACATTTAATAAAATAAGGATTCAATAAATATGATATTAGAATATTGTTCTTAAGGAGATTTATAAATGTTTATCAAAACAAATTATCCATCTAAAACATTACCTGAATCTGAAACCAAATAAATTGTACTTCAATTACTTGATGCCATGAAATACTTACGTTTAAAAAATATTGTCCATCGTGATCTCAAATTAGCAAATATACTAATAAATGAATAAATTTAATTTAAATTAGCTGATTTTGGTTATGCTAAATTTCTAATAAATGATGAATTGTTATAAACATATTGTGGTACACCAACAACAATGGCTCCAGAAATATTAAAGTAATTATAATTTCTATTAAAAAAAAATTAGAAATTCTAATTCCTATAATCATAAATGTGATATATGGTCATTAGGAGTAATATTATATCGAATTCTATATGGTCATCCTCCATTTGTGTCTTCGAAAGGAACAGCTCAAGACTTGCTCTTAACAATTTAAAATAATAATGTATACTTTATTTTTATTACAATAGCTTTAATTTCCATAAAATATCTTTGTATCTGCAGAATGTAAAGATTTATTAAAGAAAATGTTAGTAGTAGATCCAAAAAATAGAATTAATTTTGAAGATCTTTTTAAACATCAATGGTGTTATTAAGATAATATTGATCAAGAGAAATCTTTATTGAAAGTTATTCTTCCATAACATTAAGATTTTCTAAAAAATCTCAATTATTCTATTAATTAATACTAATAACAATTAACTCAGATTGCTCAAAGTATTTCATCTATTGAAAATAAATATTAAGATCTAAAATAATTTTGTTAAAGATTTAAGAATGCTCTAGACAAAGCATTTTCTACTTTTTATCTAAAAATCTATTATTCAAATTAAAATGTTGTAATAAAAGTTCCTTAAAATTATAAATATTTTAATTATAAATAATAATTACTTGTTTTTCTTATTAATATCTATGAAAAAGCATTATAAAATAATATCAACATTTAAGAATTTGTTAACTTGAATATATTTTAATTTCAAATTTGCAATTAATTAGAAGTTAGATATGAAGATTATTCAATCACTCTTCTTGATGAAATTTAGAATTTTAAATAGATGAATGTATAGAGTTGTTAGATGTTGTAAGTTTTAGATAATTAAGAAAATAATAATAAAATTTTAAATTCTGATTTGTAGATTTTAACAGAATATATAATATAAAGATATAAAAATTGATTATATATATATTCTATATATATAATGAATATAAAAATCTATTATAATTTGATATGTAATTCAATATCTGATTCAACAACATGATCCTTACTTATCTTCAGCTTCTGGTTGTGCTTACAATTATTGAGTATTATTAATAAAGGATTTTTTAACACCTTATTCAGTTCCTACTTTAATTCCATGACTTTCATTTTTAGGGTCAATTTGATTGTTATTAATTTTTTCTAAAATTTGTTAGGCAGTCTTAAGGAATACTTCTTCTACATTATTAGCTGTCTTTGCACTCACTTCTACAAAATCTATACCATTATTTTTTGCAAATTCTTATCCTTCTTCAAAAGACACTTATCGACTAAATATTAGGAATATTTAAAGTACTCTGCTTCTAAATCACTCTTATTACCAACAAGAGTAAAAGTCAATTTTGGATTTCCATTTTATTTAGCTTCCTCTAACCATCGAGAAATGTTTTCGAAAGTCTCCCTTTTAGTGATATCATAAACTATTATTGCACCAGCAGCAGATCGATAATAAGAACGAGTAATAGATCTAAAAGATTCTTATCCTGCCTATAAAAATATCGAATTTGACAATACCGTATCCCAAATTTGTAATTTGATGTTTTATCCATCAAACTCAATCATTCTTGCACCAAATTCCACACCAATTGTAACTTCATGTTTTTATCTGAATCTCTTATCTATGAATTACAAAAGAAGACAAGATTTGCCAACACCTTTAAATGCAATTTACAATATATATACCTGTATCACCAATCAATATAAATTTAAAGAGGTAGCTATATGACATAATAAATTAAATAATGAAACATAAACCTAAAAATTGAAACTAATAATACATTTGATTTATAATCAAAGACAACTTTATAGTAAGATCTAATTATTTCAGTTCACACTATCAATTCAAAATCTAATTCTAATATTTCTTATCTCAAACTAAAGTTTTATTAAGACACTCTTTTTTTAAAAGAAGAAATTGATAAATTTAGAAATAATAAAATTCAATTCAAATGTACAATCAGATTCTTTAATAAAAATGCAATTGATTGATTTGATTTACTTATGTATAATCTTTTAAAAAGTTAATAAACTTTCTTGTTTAAATTGTTATAGCAATAAGTCTGAAACAAATAAATGAATATATTCAAATATCCTAAATTCATTTTATACCTTTGTTATTCTAAATCAAATAAATATACTCAATTTATCATAAAAGTTAGATTCTATTGGATATAAAGTTCAAAAATATCAACAGATTTATGATAGAATATTTAAAAAAACCCATAAAATACTAATATCTAATGGATATATCCAAATCATTCTAAGAAATTACAGTAATCTTAATCAATAATAAATTTAGAATTAAAGTATTTTGAAAAGTATTTTATTTAATAAAGACAATGTTTAATTTCAAGATTACTTAAGAAAAATGAAGTAAGTTATTCATTCACCCATATTTACATGATTATTTTAGATTTCTCCGTTGATATCATGTACCATATCATCTTAGACCAGTTGATCTTAATGATTTAAAAACGATAGCTATCAAAATCAAATATCAAGTTATATATATAAAGGTGTCAAGATATTGTAAATTAGATAAAATAATTATACTCTTTCATTTTGATGAGATATTAGTTCTTTATCATGAATTAATATAATAAAAATCTAAAATCATAGTTTTTACTGCATCACATCAATATTATGGTAAACAAGTTTTGGATTATTTAAACCTTGAAAATAATGTAATCTCACATAGATTTTTATGGAAATAGTATTAGTTTAACAATAGGAAGTATGTAGATAAAAGATTTGAAAATAATTGGCAGATCATTAAATTAAATCGTTTTAATTGATAATTCATCTTAAAGTTATGTTTGATAATTAGATAATTGAATTCCTTTTGGATATGATAATAAATATGACAGAGAACTTTAGAATTTATAGACTTATTGATATTTTAAATGTTAGAGAATACAAATATGTAATATTATTTCTAAAAATAAATTAAAATTAAATTAATTGTTTGATTCTTAGGGTTCTGTCAGTGTTTTTTGAATAGCTTTTTGAATAAAAAATTAAATTATTATTTTAGTACATTTCTTATTGTAATTTTTATAATCTAATGCAATAAACAACAGATTATGATGAAATGCAGCATTATCTTAAATTAGCTTAGGATGGTGATACTGATGCATAATTCAAAGTAGGTTTAATGTATGAAGATGGAAAAGGGGCTCAATAAAATATTTAAGAATGTATTTAATGGTATTTTGAATATTATTAATTTTAGGTATCAATTAGCTGCAAATAAACATGCTTAAGCTGCATATAATCTGGCATCTATTTATTATTTAGGTAGAGTTGTTGCTCCTGATTATAAAATTGCATATAAATACTTTAGCAAAGCAGCTGAATTATAAAATGAATAAGGAATGTTCTAACTAGGCTTGATGCATTTATTTGGATAAGGAGTAGAATAAGATTTTGAAAAGAGTAGAAGTTGGTTTGAAAGAGCTGCTAAATTAGTATTTATTCATTTTTTATTTCTTTTCAAGGGATCAGTATCAGCTATGAACAATCTTGGTAATATTTATAGATCTGGAATTGGAACTCATATTTAAATTGAAGAGGCCAAAAAATATTATAGAATGGCAGCAGATAAAGGGGATTTATGTGCAATGACAAACTTGGCTACAGTGTTATTGTAATGTAATCCCACTGAAGCTTTTGATTGGTACCTCTAGGCAGCCAAAGGTGGTTTTGAAAATGCTTAATATAATCTGGCTGTGCTTTATGAAGAAGGAACTGGAACTAAATTAAATTTATAATAGGCTCTATACTGGTATAAATAAGCAGCATAAGCTGGTAATATTGAAGCAAAAGAGGCTGTTACTCGTTTAAGTCCTATAGTTCAAAATTAATAATAAAATGACAAACAATAGTAAGGTTAAAATACATAATAATCTTCTGCCAAAAAAGGTGGATGTGGCTGTATTGTATTTTGATATTATAACTAATTTATTATATATAAATTAATAATGGATAATGTTGAAGTGGAAGTTAAAAAGCAATTGAATTATTTGAGAAGTCTATAGAGTTACCTATCAGAATCATCAGCAAATCCTAAAGATTTTGCAAAAATAATAGATATTTACAAAAACCCAATTCATAGAATATTAAAATTAAATTGTTATCCATTACTCAAGACTTTCCCCTCATCTGAACTTGTTTGTTTAGAATTAGAGAAAGATTTTAGCAATAAAGATTATGAAATTCAATTATTATCACTTAAGTTAGCATATTCGTTACCCATCAGCAATTTAATGTAAATTGTTAAATCATACGATACAGCATTTTATTAAATAATTGAATAGTATAATTCAACCATTTAATAGGTCCTCTGATTTCCATTACGAAAGATTATGTGCAGTCAATTCTATATTGTAATTATTACTAACAAAAGAAACAGAAGTTGATTCAATAGATATGCCAAAATAAACAATAACTAATATTTACTTGAGAATAGCTGAAAATTGTTTTTCTAATAATAGAGATATCTCAGCTAATTGTATAATATGTTTATCAGAATTTCTATAAAGTAAATTATAGAATCCTAATAATCTTACATAAGTCAATTATGATAATCAATAAATTAAATAATATTTATTGTGTCGAATTCAACTTTTATATGAAAAAATTTGCAGTTATGAAATTCGTATTAGATCTAAAATGTTATTTTTATTATCTTAAATTTTGCTTGATTCTCCTAAATAGATATAATAATAAAATACTATTCAATAAAATTAGAATACACAAATATATAAATTAAATGTCATGGATTTCAATAATAAAATTATTAAAGCTGGATTATATGATATTCTATAATATAATTTTGAAATAGATATTATAGTCTAAATTTCCAATTTCCTTATTAATATTATTTCATAATGCAAATCATATGAATATTTTAATACAGGTTAGATTGTTTGGTAACTATTTGATTGTATAGATAAATATATTAAGAAGGTCAATTATAAAAAAGAATTAAACCAAATATTACTTTAAATCCTATAATTAGATATGGATTTGAATACAAATATTGCTATATCAATAAGAATTTTAGAGATTTCTTTCCTTATTTAAAACTAATTGACTAGACTTTTATTTCTTCTTTATTGTTTCAGTAATTTAATCTAAAAATCAATTGAATTACTTTATTAAAAAAAGACTAGTGCAATATTAGGATTATACAATTAGACTTGGTTCCTAACTAAAATAAAAGATGAACCTGAAGAACTAATCTGTTGTTTAATTATTGCAGCTATACATTAAGAAACTAATAAATCTATATTATTAGAAATAATGGAAATCTGTAATGCTTTTATTTGGGATGGTTGTAATATTGAAGCCATTATTATGTATTTATTATTAATTGAAGAATGCATAAATGTAATACCATCAGATGAAATAAGATTAGATGATTTAATAAATAGAATGAATACAAATTAAATAAGTTTCAATTAGAAAGTTTAGACTCTATTAATAATTACAAGAAAATTCAATGAAAATAGTTTGAATTGTAAATTAGATTATATAAATATATTGGCAGAATTTAGAACTTTTATGATATAACCTGTATAAACTTAAATTTGTTAACTTAATCTCTTGTAAAATGTCTATAAGATACTTTATTATTTATCAATCAATTTTCATACACCTGAAAATCATATCAAATAATAGATTTTAGAATTACTTTCAGATTATAATGATAATTTATAATAAAGGAAAAATGATCATATAGCTGAATAATTGATAGAATACAATCGTAATTTTGTTAAATCTCTTTAATATAAAGAATTCCTTTAATAAGATCAATTATAAATCAAAATTAATAATTAAATTGATTCAATCAATCAAAATTTATAAAATCTAACTACTTATCAAATAGCTTACAATATATTTCAATAAAAACAATTTTCATCTGAACAAAATACTCTTATTATGAATTTAAGATCATTATAATTACCTTCAAAAAATATTTTTACTGAATTGTAGTTGAATTCTAAATTAATTACTGGAGTTAGTGATTTTGTTTAAATCTATTGTTCTCATACATTAGATTTATAAAAGTCTTGTATCTGTTTAGGAATTAGAGTTATTAATAATTGCCCTTTTAAATTAGATAATTTAGGAATAAAAATATTATTAGATAGAAACTCTTATATTTAAAATAATTACAAATTAATAGAAGAGTTACCATCATATTAAGAAAAACAATTATTTTATGTTGTTAAAGTAAATCCAAAATTATCTATGCATTTTGCTTTTGATATCATTTTATAAGACATTAAGAATGAATCTTCATTATCTTTTGCTATAAGAACATAAAATTATAGAATTAGTATGCTTGAATTTCTAATACCAAATACTTTTTTATATTTATCATAAAATTGTTTTTAATACATAACATATGATACTTCATTAATAATAAAATGCTATTTAGAAGGAAATTATTTGTAACTTTATAAGAAATTGTTATCATAACCATTTGCAACTGTTATCTTAGATAATACAAATCAAGTATTTTAATATTCAATTAAATAAAACTTAAACCTTGATTTGATTACTTAAAATGTATCAAAAACAATAAATATTGGATTATTGTCTTATCTAATTAATGGTTAAAACTTAGCAATCATAATATCCAATATTTCAACATAATAAAATTCAACAGAAGTCTTATTAGAAGTATTAATAATTATATTATTTAGATTAAATCTGATAAAAGTTGTATTGAAAGCTTTTAAACGGAAATTGATAAATTTTTATTTGAATTATCAGATGGATTATTATCGGTAGTATTATGATGTATATTTATATAGATTTTACATATATATTAATATATTCTAAATTTAAATAATTTATTATTATTTTTTAAATAATATCATTCATTCATCTGCTCCTTTTTATTTGAATAATTACAGAATTGATTTTTCGTTTTATTTGATTTATGAATTTTTTATTTTGCATTTATTGGCTAATAATAAAGATTATCTGGAAAATGATTTATAACAAATTAATTTGAATTCTTCATTCAAATTTTCAATTACTTATATTTAATTCTATTCTTAATTATCATCATTTTATTTTATATTTTAAACATTATTTATTTATTCCACTGAATATAAATTTATAGATCCATCATAAACTGCTGCTGAAAAGTCAGTTCCATTTGGGCTGAATGCTATATAGATAATTGCATCATTTTAATTTTTTATAATTTAATTTGGTTTAGGGTTATTCACATTGTTAGAATTAGTTAAATCCCAAAAGTAAATTGATCCAAATTCGTTGCCAAAAATTAACCGAGTTCCTAAAGGGTTAATTCCAAAAGAAACAAAAATATCATCTTTTACTTCTAACATAATCTTCCTAATCAATGTTAATTTATTTTTATCTACAATTTTAACTAACCATATGCAAGAATTATTTGCGATTGCAAATAATTAATCTACAGAAGTTAATTTTATAAAATCTCCTTTTATATCTTATAATGAGCTTTCTAATTAATTTTCTACTAGTTCTAAATTTGAAGTAAATAATTATGGACATCCATCTATTAATGTTATCAAATATTAATAATCTGAGGAATATTAAAGACCATTCACTGTTTTTAAGATTATTTCTATAGAATTTAATTACTTTATCCTAATTACCTTCAAATTTTCTTCTTCTTAGTAAACTAAAATATCACCAGAATCTGAAATAACAGGATCCGTATATCCAGTATATTTTGTATCATATATAGCTATTTATTAACATTATCTATCATTAAAAATTCTCCATACTTTTATTTTTTTCTCAAATGCACAAACAAAATATTACTATTTTAAAGAAAATGAAAGACTTCTGATTTATTACTCAAAAGTAATTTTTTTAATTTCTTAAATATTGTCAAGTTTTGAAATATCTAAAATCTTGATTTCTTTATACCCTCCAATTATTACTGTCTTTAATTCTATGAGCATAACTTATTTACCACACCATTAAGTAGTATTTAATATTTACTTTTCGTTTTTAAAGTCCCAAATGATTAAACTTTATTAACTTATTGATGCTATATAATCTCCATAGTAAGAGGAGTGAAAATTAATGGGATTATGCTCTTCATCAATTAATATTTTAGTTTATGCAAAATTCACAAATCTAATTTTTGCGATTGCAGAATAATCAATTGATTAAATAATGAAAACTGATTTATGCTTAAGACTGTAAGTGTAATTATTATAAAAATCTATTTGCCAAATATATTTTAATATTAATTAAAGATCTTCTTAAATCTCAAATAAACAAATTGATCTTTCTAAACAACAAATCAACTCATTGTCATTATCTGTAAAAGTTAAATTTTGAGTTTTTTGTTTATAAATCAATTTTTTTTCTGTAATAATTTATTTTTCATAATTCCATAAATAGATTTTAAAATCTGATGTAGATATAGCAACTAAATTTTCATCATAAGAAAAGGTCGCAAGTACTTACTTACCTTCTATAGGAGGTTAATACTCTTATGTAGTACTTAAATTTATTACAGTAAAAGGCTTATAATAATCCTTATAAATTAAATAATTGCATTGTCTAGATGAAAAGATATAATGATAAGAATTCTCCAATTCAAAAATTATTTCTTTAGATCTATTTTTAATGTTACACTTTTTAATTATTTTTTTTTCTGATGCTATATATAATATATTTGAATCATCCCAGCTAAAATCTAAAATGTCTACATTTTCTTCTTAATCAATTACCGCTTACTCTTACTTTTCATAGATTTCATAGATCTTAATTTAAGAATAATCATTAATAGCTATAAATCTATCATCATTTGATACTTTAACCTATCGTGTATTGTAACAATTAATCAATGTATTTTTACTTTGTCCAGAAACACAATCTAAAAATATTATTTCTTTATCTTAATTTTAAAATATAAAGAAATTTTAACTCTTTGATAAACAAAAATCCGAAATTGAATGGTTAAATTCAAAATCAAATAGTTTTTACTATTTCATTTAATTAAGATTTGATATAATTATTGAATTTTCATTGTTTGTTACTATGAAATCTTGATTATCATATCTAATAATATCAATTTGAGTAATATTTGGTTCTAATACAGTTTATTATTACTTCTTCCAAGTTTTTTTTATTTTTTCCCAATAAATCATAATATTATTATCATCTACTGATAATAATTTCCTATTAGAATCCCAAAGTTTAATCATTTTCACATCATTTAAATGTCCTTCAAGATTTTCAGTTGTGTTTGTTGATATATCATAGACTTTAACCAATTTATCATAAAATGCAATATTATCATCTGTTATACAAAAAGGATTCTAAGATTTGTTACAAATTTCAAATATTTTATCATTTTTTTTACAAATTTGATTAAAACTCCAAATTTAAATTTTATAAGTAATTCGTTTTTAGTCATTATTATTTTGTTAATCATCATCATTAGAAAGAGTAGCAAAACATCCTGATGGAGTAAAACATAAGTAATCTGGATACAATTAAATCTCTTATATTTTATAGAATAATGTTGTCTCATGTGGAAATTTAACATCCCATAAACAAATCGATCCATCATAACTTCCTGATGCCAACCATTTTGAACAAAAAGAGAACTCCAAACATATTACGTATGAAGTATGTTCTTCTAACATAATGATAAAGTTTTTTTCTATTAAATCCCATAAAATAATTTAATAATCATCACTACATGATGCTAGAATAAGACCATCTTTTGAGAAAGTAACTTAATTTACACGTTTGTAATGTCCTTTTGATATTTTTGATTATTCACTTAATTCAATATTCCATAATTTAATTTATTTGTCATCACTTGCAGAAGCCAAACATTTTCCATCAGGTGAAAAAGATAATTTATTAACACACTATGTATGACCTTCAAATACTGCTATTTTCTTTCTAGCATCCACATTCCACAAAAATATCTTTTAGTCTTTACTACCTGATGCTAATAATTATGTTCTTTAACAGTAACTCAAACATGTAATAGCATTTTCATGTTCTCCTAAAATAATGTCATTTAAATAATTATCAATTCTCACCAGTTATATATTTTTGTCTTCACCAATACAAATAGTGTTTTAATCAATTTCAACAAAACAATTTATTTACTTGTACAAATTGTTGTAATAATCTTTCTCTTTTTTTAAATCCAATCTATAGACCCTAATAGCTTTAGATCCTGTAATAATTTTTGTATTATCTTAAGATATTATAAAAGAACTTATATCTTTAACATCATCCTTCAATTCATAAATACTTACCATTTCGACTTATAACAACCAATCTAAATTTATTAATTTTACTTTATTTTAATATAAGACAGTTATATAATCGAAAGAAGGAGTTACTGACAACTTCTTAATTTCTGGCTTAAAATATAAGGAACATTAAATTTTTAGTTATTTTTATTCATCTATAGACAATATAGTGACTTAATTGTAATTTAAATAAGTATATAAAAATTAACCATTTTTTTTTATTTATTGTGGCAATATCTGATTATCATTAAAAGTAATCAAGTATATATCATGTGCAACTTCAAATAATTGTGCATAGCAACCTATTCCTTCACAAAAAATATTTTATTCATTTTAAGAATTTGTTGATTATTTAAATTATTTTTTAAATAAATTAAACTGTTAAGAAACAAGATTTAGGATACCTTGGCCGCTCTTATCTTCTAAAAATATTTGATCTTTAGAATCAAAGGAATTTATTTGAAGCACTTTATTTTCTAGAGATATAAATTTATTTTTTTATTTTGTTTTTATTTCTCTAATTACAAAATTAGCATTAGGTCTGTAACAAATATAATCATTATTAATTGACCAATAGAAATAATCTAAATTATTATTTACATAAGTTTGAATTTCATAGATATTGGAAGAATCTTCCAGATTGAATAATTTTAATGTATTTTTACATTCGATAATTAGAATCTATTCATTTTTTATGAGTTTTGCATTCTAAATCTATTCACAAATGTTTAAAGAAAATATTTCATCTTGAGAATCAATTCTTATTTTCATAATTCTTTAATTTTTCATCATTAAGCAATATTAACCATCTTAAAAGAAATATACATTATTAATTTCAGTATTCAATTTAATTATTGACTAAGCATTTTTCCAATCATAAACTTCAACGCTATGATTATCATTGGTAACTAGATATCCATTTGTTAAAAATTTGTCAATTCTATTTGAAGTAGGGATTATTTATTTTAAATTGCATATCTACAGAGGGATAATTTTTAAATGTCCATCCACAATACATACTAGATTTTAGTCATTATCAGTTAATAATAATTCTGTAACTCTACCATCAGGTTTATAAGCACTAATCATTTCTATTTTATTTTCAGAATATTTCCAAATTCTAATGTATGTCCCAGTAGTCACAAATTGCTCACCATCCTTAAAGAAACGAATACAATCATAAGATGAATCTTAAGGAAGTTAATAACTAATAATTAAATCTCCTGTATTTTTATTCAAAAATCTTAAATTTTTATCTTGTAAATGTACAAAAGATATTCCATCTTGACAAAATTAAATAATAGGATAATTATAATATTTTTCAACTTTTAATATTTCCTTATCCTAAATAAAGTTCCATAGAATGATATCACGATTATAGTAAGATCGTATCAAAGCCAAAGTCTCATTATCATTTGAAACTAAAATATCTCCATTAATGGAAAATTCTAAGTTTTTATTCTTTATTTCTGATCCATTTATCTCATCGAAAATTCTGAGCATATTATCTTTGGTGTAAATAATTAATAATGAACCATCAGGTGAATATGCAATTTAATCTATCTGAACATTCTCATCAACCTAATTAAACTTTTAACATTCAAAAGGAGATTTACTAATATTCCAAAAATATAAGTTTCCATCTTCATAAATTACAGATAGTACAGGTTTGCATGGGGAGGAGGCTATTTTCTTAACTCTTCCTTTATTTTCAATATTATCTATTAGTTTTTTTTCTTTAAAATCATAAAAAATTAATTCTTCTTAATTATAATAATTATAATACCAAGCAAATACTTAATAATTAGTTGAGAATGAAAAACATTGAATAGATTTATTGAATTCACAATCAATCTCGTAGGATTCACCCAAATTTTATTCTTTATCATCGTATATTATAATTTCATCTTAAGTTGATTTAAAAGCATAACCCTCATAATAAATTATATCTTATTTTTCTGATTCAGAAATGATAACTTCTTAAACTGTATTCATATCCATAATCACATCTTATTGATAATAGTGCGGAAATCTTAATGTTAAAATTTATTCATTACTATCAAGTTAAATTTTATTAATTTCTTTATCAAAAATGATACTATTAATAATTACTTAAGTACTTTAACATTAGAATTGCAATGCATCAAAAATCCTGCATCATCAGCTGAAACTATTTTTTTTCCATCTAAAGCATATTTAACTCCTGTAACTGGATTGTCATGATAATTTAAAGAAACTATCAATTATTTTTATTATGGATCTTAAATATCCCATAACTTTATAGTTTTATCTTTACTTGAAGAAGCTAAAGTTTTACAATCATAAGAAAAGGCAACTGATAATATTTCATCTTAATGACCATCCAATGCTACTAGTTCTTTATAATTTTCAAAATCCCAAAGTATTACTAAATTGTCTTATCCATTTGATGCAATAAATTTACCATTTGGAGAGAATTCAACTACTTTTATTTATTTATCTTTTTATAAAAATGGTTTTTCTTTACATTATACTTCCCATAAACAATCTGTTAAATCAGCATAATTAAAATTACAAGAATTTATATTAACTTTTGTAAATTTAGAATTTCTTAAATCTGAATGACAAAAACTTAAACCTGAAATATTTGTATCAACTAATTAAATTCCTTAAAAATCTTCAAATCCTAAGTAAGCATCCAATTAAGATAACAAAAAAATACTATTTGAAGCAGCATTTATGAACTTATCATCACTTGATAGTTTAACTATATTAATAAGATTTTCTTTTATGTTTTCTAAACTATTTAATTTGTCTTTTATAAATATTAACACTCCTTTATAATGATCTTTTGATATATTTAATTTAGATTAGTTATATAATGATTCCATTAATCTATTGGTATGTTTTTATTCTTAATTTTTTTCATTCAAAATTTAAATGGTTGATTAAAGCAATAAATCTAAAATATATTTAGCAACATAAAATTCTTAAATAGATTTGTGAGTAAATGAATAGTTACTTCCTTTAGCATTTAATAGAATACAACTTCTTATTAATTTATTATAATCAAGTTCCTATTATGAATCATTAAAATAATCATCAAGCCAAACATTATCATCTTAATATTTATTATAATTATTTGTTAATTTCAATTTACCTTTTTATTAATATGTAATTTAAGATAATTAATTAATTGTCATATCTATTGCTAAATTTTATGAAAATTATAAAATATCTACCTAAAAACTTTCCCAATTTGAAATTTTACCAGTTTCTCTTAATTTTTGAATTTATTACTCATGATAAAAATGAATGAAACTGTCATAGAACTCAAAAATAGTATATTTTTTCATCTTCAAAGCTTAAACTACATATTCTATATCTTGATTATAAAGTGTAAAAGATTTATTATCAACTAATAAGTTATTGTTATCAATTTTAAGAATACTAGTTATTGAATAAGTTGAAAAGAACTTTAAACTTTCCAATAAATCCATTATTTAATCACTTTTAGTTTTTTATTCATATTTATCAACAAAATCATCATACTTAATTTTTGATTTTTTACTATCAAGAATTGGTTAAATTACTTTTTTATTTTCTTTTTAATCTAAATTAATTTTATAATTTTCTATTAATTTTTTAGATAAGCATAATTTATTTGTTAAACTAAGATAGCTTTAAACAAATCTATTTTTAATATCTCCAGATCCTTACTATTGTTTTGCCATACTAGGTAATACTTAGACAATAATTTCCAACATAAAAGGAGTTGACAATAAATCAGAAATACCCACATTTTCTATTGCCTTTTCAAATTTATAAACACTCCACAAAGATGATAAATCCTTTCTGAGTCCTGTAATCTATTCAACCTTTAATTATTTAAATGGAGAATGTTCTAAAATTTTCTTGATTAATTCTTCCCTTTAAGAATTTTCAAAAATTTATTCTAATTAAGTATTATGAGAATTTTTGATACTTTGTTAAACTTATATATTAACTTATTGCCATATAGCTAAAAATTCATCTAAATTAAAATTTAATTATGAAATCTGTTTCAAGAAATCATAAACAACTCTTATTTTTCTCTTTACACTGAGTTCCGTATATTAAATTAAATAATCACTTTTTTAATTTTTATCGAAATCTTAGATTTATACTTCTTTTAAACTTCTTAAACTCTATCCATAAAACCAAGTTTAATATCCCAAAGTGTTTAATATTTCTCTTCTAGTTGTAATGATTATCTTGACTTATTTTTAACGGTCATCAATATTTAAATCATTAATTAGTTTATTTGTAATAANCTTTCCCAATTTGAAATTTTACCAGTTTCTCTTAATTTTTGAATTTATTACTCATGATAAAAATGAATGAAACTGTCATAGAACTCAAAAATAGTATATTTTTTCATCTTCAAAGCTTAAACTACATATTCTATATCTTGATTATAAAGTGTAAAAGATTTATTATCAACTAATAAGTTATTGTTATCAATTTTAAGAATACTAGTTATTGAATAAGTTGAAAAGAACTTTAAACTTTCCAATAAATCCATTATTTAATCACTTTTAGTTTTTTATTCATATTTATCAACAAAATCATCATACTTAATTTTTGATTTTTTACTATCAAGAATTGGTTAAATTACTTTTTTATTTTCTTTTTAATCTAAATTAATTTTATAATTTTCTATTAATTTTTTAGATAAGCAAAATTTATTTATTAAACTAAGATAGCTTTAAACAAATCTATTTTTAATATCTCCAGATCCTTACTATTGTTTTGCCATACTAGGTAATACTTAGACAATAATTTCCAACATAAAAGGAGTTGACAATAAGTCAGAAATACCCACATTTTCTATTGCCTTTTCAAATTTATAAACACTCCACAAAGATGATAAATCCTTTCTGAGTCCTGTAATCTATTCAACCTTTAATTATTTAAATGGAGAATGTTCTAAAATTTTCTTGATTAATTCTTCCCTTTAAGAATTTTCAAAAATTTATTCTAATTAAGTATTATGAGAATTTTTGATACTTTGTTAAACTTATATATTAACTTATTGCCATATAGCTAAAAATTCATCTAAATTAAAATTTAATTATGAAATCTGTTTCAAGAAATCATAAACAACTCTTATTTTTCTCTTTACACTTAGTTCAGTATATTAAATTAAATAATCACTTTTTTAATCTTTATCGAAATCTTAGATTTATACTTCTTTTAAACTTCTTATACTATATCCATAAAACCAAGTTTAATATCCTAAAGTGTTTAATATTTCTCTTCTAGTTGTAATTATTATCTTGACTTATTTTTAACGGTCATCAATATTTAAATCATTAATTAGTTTATTTGTAATAATAAGATTTTATTAAATACAATCTTATTTCATTTCATCATAACTATCTAATATTAATATAATAAATTCTTTTTTATTTTAAATAGCTTCTTTAAATTCTCTAAGTTAATATTTATCAAATTAATAATTTTCAGATTCTAAAGCTTATTCAAATAAATTATATTTAGGATTTTTTAAAGTTGGTAATGATACAAAGATAGGAATCCATTTAGATTGAATACCTTTTTATTTCCAAAGAAATTCTTCAATTTTTCTTGCTGCTTTACTTTTACCAGAACCAGCATTTCCTGAAAGTAACATTACATCATTTGATTTTGATTCATCCCATATAAATTCATTAACTTCACCTGTAAAATCATCCCATTAATCACTCATTAATTTAGTTATGTTTGAACCATCTTTTGATGTTATACTTTAACCACTAACAGGATCAAATTCTATAGTTTTTAATTAAACATAAACAGAATCTACTTCTGCTAATTTAGATTATAATAATATTTTTTATTTTCTTATTTCTAATAATTCATCATATCTTTTTCCTCTTAATTTACGAATATCATCACCTACTTAATTTAAACTTTCTTATAAATTATCAATTTAATTTTTTATTTATTTTACATCTTTTGATATATCTTTTAAAAATATTAAACTTATATCCATTTTTTCAGACATTTCAGTAATATTATCATTATATTATTCAAGTTCTTCATATGCTAATATAAGTTATTATTTAAGTTGCTCTTTAATTGAAGCATTACCCTCAAGTCTTAATTCTTATGAAATATTTTCTATACTTTTAATTCTAAATCTCATCTCTTATTTAATAGATTCAGACATAGTTTTGATATCTTAAGAAAAAAAAAGTTTCTACATTTCAATTAATTCCTTATTTTTTAAAAGATTTCTAACTCTTTAATCTTTTTCAAAAACCCAAAAATATTAAATAAGTTTTGATGAAAATTCTATTATTTATTCTTCTTTGATTCCTTACTAAAGCTTTATTAAGTTATAAACTAAGCATTCTCTAATCTTATAATCATTGTTGAAATCAAATACATCAAATATTGATTTTTTAATAACTACTTGTTCACATAGATTATTCATTACAATTAAGTATATTGGGTCTAAATTTTAAGTTATTGTTTCTAAACTATTTTATTTTAATATAAAGAAATCTAAGGTTTCTTGTAAAGTTGAATCAATTTATTCATAATATTAATCATTTTATTACTTATTTTCTTGTTCAATCTAAATGATACATTTGCAATCATCATGTTAATTACTTCCTTTAAAAATTTCGATTAATTTATTAATTTAGTTTTAGATATTGAATTTGTTTTCTATTTGTTATCTTTATGTATTAAAGTTATCTATATTTTTTTAAATATCTTAATTTTCAATCTATTAAATTTAATCTATATGGAAGAATATAATTTATTCAAATAATTTAAGTAATTTATTTGTATTCTTTAACTCTTTCAAATCTTAATCTACACAAAAATGACAGAAATCTAAATGTTTGTTCTCTCTTATCCAATTTTCAAAAGTTCTTTTATTCTCTTAAGGTAGACTATTATTAAATTTCCCTTACTGATTTTTAATTTCAGTTATCTTACTTTCATATCTTTTTATTAAACTATTAAAACCATCAAGGTCATAATGTTCATTCTAATTTTATAAAGCAATAAATAAACTAGATTCTTGCATAAATTTGATAGCCTATGATTTTATTTCTTAAATTTCTTTCCCTTCAATATTTTCATTTTCATTTTTTGTTATCATATAATCAGACTTGATTTTTTAAAAAAGTTATTTTTTTTTTTCTTTATTTAAACTACTACCATTATCAACATCTTTTTATTATACAATTTATCTGATTTAATCTTTTTATTATGTTAACTACTTGATTATAATTAATTTTAAATTTTGATAAAACTTTTCTTATTCTTGATTGGCTAAGAGCTTTTCCTAATTACTTTTTTTTTCAAAAGTATTAATTTTATATTAATGAATTTAATAGAATTATTTCAATAATTTCAACATTTACAAGCTAAAACTGCAATTTATGTAGATGTTTTGAATATCTTATATTGTTTTAACATCATTTTGGCATAAAATAAATCTATCTGAAAAACAATTACTAAGTTATTACTTTATTATTTTGATCCATTTACCTGAGCAAATAGTATTTGACATAGCTTATATTGTATCAGATCTAATATTAATAATATTATCATTAGTTTTACTACTTGACATTGAGAAAGAAAACTCTTTTTAAAATTCCTTCATATTTATTATGAACTATTAAAGTATTGAATAATCGTTCTATTATTATATTGATGATTATTCTAAATTTTTATACGAGCTCTGAAGATTTGATATTTAAAATTTGTTATTTACATTCTCTAAATCAGTTAAATTTTTAGATTGTGGATTTAAATTAATTTCAGATAGATGACTTAAATATTCTATAACTTTTAAAAATTTTGAAATAAAATCTTTTTATAATGCTAAAAATTTAACATTAATCAAATTCTAAATATTGTTAAAACTGGCTTATAAATTTTCATTATTTTGAAAATAAGGACAAAGTAATTTTAATTTTTGATATTCAATAGTAGATTTTTCTATAATAAAATTGAGACGATATAATGCCTATTTATAAGCATCTAAAAATTATTTTGCAAAAACAGAGTAATCATCTTAAAATAATTTAATTTCGAATTATGTAATATTGGATTAAGTAAAATAATCAGTAAATGATTCTTAGATTTATTAATACAATAGAACTAATTCATCTAATTAAGCATTAAATTTTTCAATTTATTACTCTAATAATAATAAATCATTATTTTCTAAAATAATTTCATAATCCCTTATAATTGTTTATTGCTTTTTTTTAAATGAAAAATTTTTATAGAAATCCCAAATATTACTTTATTGAGTAAACTAGCCTTTTAAAAGAGATTCTGATAGTAACTTAAATTTAGGAATACCTTATTATTTAATAATACTCTATATTTCTTTACTAAAATATTTTCCTTGATTTTGAAATAATATAATAGATGCTTAATTTTTATTATATGTAAGACTAACAATTACGTTATTTTCAATTAAATTGTTCCAAAGCGATTATTATTATATTGGAGTACCATTAAGAATTTAAAATTTCTCAATAATTGGTCTATATGCTATTAAATCAATAATCATTGACATCCAGCTATAATGAATAATCCAATTATCTGAATTTATAATATATTATAAAAATGCATCTTTTAGTTTTTTAACTTAATTATTGATTGAATTCTATTATTTTATTTGAGCCACAATAGACCATTTAAGAGTTTGGAATAAATAATATGTAGCATATACCTCTTCAGGATATAATATTTTATCTTTGTATTATAAAAATAAAAATTTAGCTCCTTCAATAAGACTTGGGATTAGGTCTTCAGTTGGCGATAATTATAAAGCTGATTAAGCCAAATTTTTTACAATATCTATTAACAAATTTTATCCTTCTTCTGAATTTGTCTGACAATTCATTAACATAATTTTAATAAGAGTTATTTCATATTCTATACCTGTATTCCACACATTTGTTTATTCAATTTCAAATTATACCTTAAATTCTTCTAAATCTTCTAAGAATTATTATTGCAATTCTAAATCCAATAATCTTTCCTTATTTTGTATTTAGAATGAATATATAATTCTCAAAAAGTCATTACATATTTATAGAATTTAATAGCATAAAAACCATGAAGTTCTTAAATAAACAGGAAGAATTTTAAGCAAATCCTTAAATGAATTCAATATTTTTGTATATATTGATGATGTTAAATTATTGTTTACACAACAAGTATTGAAATGCTCTCTATTATGCATACACCATTAAAATGCTATTATTACTTCATTTCTTTATGAAGTATCTGTTATAAGTTAAGCTTTAGTATTGATAATATTAACATATTTTTCTAGCTTAATCAAAAAATCATTAGGCAAACCAATAATTGTCTTTTCTTCAATTTGTTATTTTGGTTTAGCTTATCCGCATCCTCCTCCTCTTAAATGAAGTAAAAATTATGAATTTGATTGCTTATCACAGACTTCAGTTAATTAATTAAATTTTTTCTTTTAAGGCTCAAAAATTCTAACATTAGAGGCAACACTATTATTTTAACAGTATTAGCAAATATCTAAGTGAGAATTAAATCTTTAATTCATGATTCTTTTGAAAATATATTTATTATTTAAATTTTAATATAAGGGTTTCATATTTAAATTATATAAAATTTATTTTATTAATTTATTTGCCTATTTTTATTTAAATAAGAATAGTAAGTTTTATTAGAAGATTTAATTCAAATTACAGGATTATCCAAAACTAAAATACTCCTTCAAAGAATGCATTAATTAAGTAGCATTAATGATCATTATTTATAAACTAATTAGTAATTATTAAAAAATTTAAATATATTTTACATTATTAATTAATATATTCAATATAATTATAATATAATTTATTGTTATATTAAATGATCAAATTACAATAATTAACTAGATATTATAAAAATTCTTAAGAAACGTCAAATTATTTGTTTATAGGTAATTAATATTTTTCAAACATTTATATCATTATTAAGCTCCTTTTTAAAGAAATAATTCAATAATAGATTTTTGTTCTGACTTTATGCATGATTTCGTTAAAAGGCTCTATTGAGCAGTCAATAATGATTATTTAGCAAATGATTTAAAACAAAATATATAATATTTAGATTTCTCATCATTTAATTTGAATTATCCAAAACATTATTTCTTATAGAAATTAGTTTATTAAACATGAATAGAATATAAATTAACAGATCCATCTGAAAGACCTGCAACAAAATTAACACCATCTGGACAAAATTTAAGAACTTTGACTTCATCATTTATTTAATTATTTAAACAAATTTATTCACATTATTCTACTTTCCATAATGCAATAGAATTAATATAATCTACTTAATTTTAACCACCTGTTAAAAGAAGATCCCATTTTGGAGATAAAGCAATAGAGTTTATAAAATTTTTATCCCCTTTAATAGTCCAAAATTCAAAAAGATCTTTCTAGTTGTAAAAAGAAAAAATTTAAACAGCTGTAGAACACATCGAAGCCAAATATTTCTGATTTTACGAAAATTCAAATTGATTGGCTTGAAAATCTATTTTAACTTCTTTTACTTTTTTTAAACTAATAGAATCAAAAATTGAAATGCTCTAATCAAAACAAAAAAATATCAAGTTATTTTCTATTACTAATATCTCTGATGTCTAAAATTAAATCTATTCTCTAGTTTAATCTTCAAAGTTATGAATCATTTAAAGATTTTATAACTCCAAAATTTATAAATATGGAGTCAAATTAACCAAATATTTACTATCAGGTGAAAAGCAACTCCATTTTTAATTTTCTATACTTAAGATTTTATTAGACAAGTATTTTTTTTAATAATTTTTTATTCATGAGTGGCTAACTAAATCAAATATAGTCAGAATGTTAAATAATCACTCCTTAAGATTAATAATGATTTAAAATCTGATCAACCAACACATCTTTGAGATATAGTTATAAAAAAAATAAAGATTGGACTTAGAAGATTGAGAATATTAAGGAACTTGTTAAAGGTGATGTGATTTAAAATAGTAATCTGATAGTTCTTATTAGAATCTTTCTAACATATATATATAGATATAAAATTTTTGGATTCTTTTCATGTATTGAAAACTTTCAAGATGTTCGTTTAGGCGGTTGAAAAGATTAATCATGGATTCAGGAAATTAAGATGAAAAAGGAATGGGATGTAAAGGAATTTAAAGAAATTAAAATATCTTGATTTTTAACAAATTCAGCTAATGGCCGACAATGGGGATATATTAAATAATAGGTATTGGCTGTAGACTTTTAGAATGTGTATCATTGATATCAACTTTAAAAGATCCATTCTGATTAGAATTAATGCAAATTATATACTAGAAATCATCAATTGACTTATTATTAATATAAATGAACAGCTCAACATCTAATCATCTAAGTACATTTAGATCATTAAAGAAGCCATTAATATTTAAAAAAACATAATTCCAAAACAATACAAACTATAATTTAAATCAACCACTTTAGATATCTTAGATAATACAAATTAATTATTTTAATTAGATTAAATTAAACTTAAGCCTTGATTTGATCGCTTATAATGGATCTAAAATAATAAGTATTGGATTATTGTATCATCTAATTAATGGTTAAACTTAGAAATTACAATATCAAATATTTTAACATAATCAAATTCACCAGAAGTAAAATTAGATATATAAAATAATATAACTTTTTAGATTAAATCTGATAAAGTTGTATTGAATAGATTATATATGTAACATTATGATGTATATTTATATAGATCATACAAATATATTAATATATTCTAAATTTAAATAATTTATTATTATTTTTTAAATAATATCATTCATCTGCTCCTTTTTATTTGAATAATTACAGAATTGATTTTTCATTTTATTTGATTTAAGAATTTTTTATTTTGCATTTATTGGCCAATAATAAAGATTATCTGGAAAATGATTTATAACAAATTAATTTGAATTCTTCATTCAAATTTTCTATTACTTATATTTAATTCTATTCTTAATTATCATCATTCTATTTGATATTTTAAACATTTTTTATTTATTCCACTGAATATAAATTTATAGATCCATCAAAAACTGCTGCTGAAAAATCAGTTCCATTTGGGCTGAATGCTAAATAGAAAATTTAATCATTTTAATTTTCTATAATTTAGTTTGGTTTAGGGTTATCCATAGTGTTAGAATTAGTTAAATCCCAGAAGTAAATTGATCCAAATTTGTTGCCAACAATTAACCAAGTTCCTAAAGGGTTAATACCAAAAGAAACAATAATATCATCTTTTACTTCTAACATAATCTTCCTAATCAATGTTAATTTATTTTTATTAACAATTTAAACTAACCATATGCAATAATCATCTGCAATTGCAAATATCGAATCTACAGAAGTTGATTTTATTAAATCTCCTTTTATTTCTTATAATGAGCTTTCTAATTAATTTTCTACTAGTTCTAAATTTGAAGTAAATAATTATGGACATCCATCTATTAATGTTATCAAATATTAATAATCTGAGGAATATTAAAGACCATTCACTGTTTTAAAGATTAATTCTATAGTATTTAATTGCTTAATCCTAATTACATTAAAATGATATTCTTCATAGTAAATTAAAATATCACCAGAAGCTGAAATAATAGGATTCGTTTATCCAGAATATTATGTATCATATATAGCTACTTAATAAGACTATCCATCATTTAAAATTCTCCATACTTTTATTTTATAGTCAAATGAACAAACAAAAAATTACTATTTTAAAGAAAATGAAAGACTTGTGATATATTACTCAAAAGTAATTGTTTAAATTTCTTAAATATTGTCTAATTTTGAAATATCTAAAATCTTGATTTCTTTATCCCCTCCAATTATTACTGTCTTTAATTCTATGAGCATAACTTATTTACCACACCATTAAGTAGTATTTAATATTTACTTATCGTTTTTAAAGTCCCATATGATTAAACTTTATTAACTTATTGATGCTATATAATCTCCATAGTAAGTGGAGTGAAAATTAATGGGATTATGCTCTTCATCAATTAATATTTTAGTTTATGCATAATTCACAATATAAATCTATGCGATTGTAGAATCATAAGATTTAAAAATTGATTTAAGCTTAGGACAATAAGTACAAAAACGACCTGACTCTATCTCCCAAATATATTTTAATATTAATTAAAGATCTTCTTAAATCTCAAATAAACAAATTGATCTTTCTAAACAACAAATCAACTCATTGTCATTATCTGTAAAAGTTAAATTTTGAGTTGTTTGTTTATAAATCAATTTGTTTTCTGTAATAATTTATTTTTCATAATTCCATAAATAGATTTTATAATCTGAAGTGGATATAGCAACTAAATTTTCATTATAAGAAAAGGTTGCAAGTTCTTAATTACCTTCTATTGAAGGTTAATACTCTTATTTATTACTTAAATTTATTACAGTAAAAGGCTTATAATAATCCTTATAAATTAAATAATTGCATAGTCTAGAAATCTATAAATAGATATCATAATAATAAGAATCCTCTAATTCGAGAATTATTTCTTAAGATCTATTTTTAATGTTACACTTTTTAATTATTTTTTTTTCTGATGCTATATATAATATATTTGAATCATCCCAGCTAAAATCTAAAATCTGAACACTTCCTTCTTAATCTATTATCACTTACTCTTACTTTTCAGAGATTTCATAGATATTAATTTAAGAATAATCACTAATAGCTATAAATCTATCATCATAAGATACTTTAACTTATCGTGTATTGTAACAATTAATAAATGTATTTTTACTTTGTCCAGAAACACTATCTATTAGTATTATTTCATCATCATAATTTAAAATTATAAAGAAATTTTAGCTAGTTGATAAATAAACATTTTTAATTGAACTTTTAATATTTAAATCAATAAATGGCTTTTACTATTTTAATTAATTAAGATCTGATATAATTATTGATTTTTCATTCTTTGTTACTATGAAATCTTGATAATCATATCTAATTATATCAATTTAAGTAATATATGGTTCTAATTAAATTGTTGATTACTTCTTCCAAGTTTTGTTTATTTTTTCCCAATAAAACATAATATTCTAATCATCTACTGATAATAATTTCTGACCATAATCCCAAGATTTAATCATTTTCACTTAATTTTTATGTTCTTCAAGATCTTGACTAGTTTTTGTTGATAAATCATAGACTTTAACTGTTTTCTAATAACCTTAAAATACAAGATCATCATCTGATATAAAAATAAGATCATTCCAATTTCTCTATATTTAGAATTTTTTTTCTTCTTTAACAATTTTATTTAAACTCCAAATTTAAATTTTAGTAACATTTAATATTTCTTTTTAATATTTTTTTTTATATTATTCACCTTTATCATTAGAAATAGTAGCAAAACACCCTGATGGAGTAAAAAATAATTGATCAGTATTTAAATACATCTCTTCTATTTTAAAGAATAAAGTAGTCTCATGTGGAAATTTAACATCCCATAAACAAACTCCATCCTAACTTCCTGATGCTAACCATTTAGAACAAAAAGAGAACTCTAAACAATTTATACATGAAGTATGTTCTTATAACATAATAATAAAGGTTTTGTCTATTAAATCCCATAAAGTAATTGATAAATCATAACTACATGATGCTAGAATAAGACCATCTTTTGAGAAAGCAACTTATTTTACACATTGTTGATGTCCTTTTGATATTTTTGATTATTCACTTAATTCAATATTCCATAATTTAATTTATTTGTCATCACTTGCAGAAGCCAAACATTTTCCATCAGGTGAAAAAGATAATTTATTAACACACCATGTATGACCTTCAAAAACTGCTATTTTCTTTCTAGCATCCACATTCCACAAAAATATCTTTTAATCTTTACTACCTGATGCTAATAATTATGTTCTTTAACAGTAACTCAAACATGTAATAGCTTTTTCATGTTCTCCTAAAATAATGTTATTTTAGTAAATATCAATTCTCACCAGTTATATATTGTTGTCTTCACCAATACAAAAAGTGTTTTAATCAATTTCAACAACACAATTTATTTACTTGTACAAATTTTTGTAATAATCTTTCTCTTTTTTTAAATCCAATCTATAGACCCTAATAGCTTTAGATCCTGTAATAATTTTTGTATTATCTTAAGATATTATAAAAGAACTTATATCTTTAACATCATCCTTCTTTTCATAAATACTTACCATTTAGACTTATAACAACCAACCTAAATTTATTAATTTTACTTAATTTTAATATAAGACAGCTATATAATCGAAAGAAGGAGTTACTGAAAACTTCTTAACTTCTGATTCAAACTATAAGGAACATTAAATTTTTAGTTATTTTTATTCATCAATAGACAATATAGTTACTTAATTGTTATTTAAATAAGTATATAAAAATTAACCATTTTTTTTAAATTATTATGGCAATATCTGATTACCATCAAAAGTAATCAAGTATGTATCATGAGCAACTTCATATAATTGTGCATGGCAATCTATGCCTTCACAAAAAATATTTTATTCATTTTAAGAATTCGTTGATTATTTAAATTATTTTTCAAATAAATTAAACTGTTAAGAAACAAGATTTAGGATACCTTGGCCACTTTCATCTTTTAATAATATTTGATCTTCAGAATCAAAGGAATTTATTTGAAGCACTTTATTTTCTAGAGATATAAATTTATTTTTTTATTTTGTTTTTATTTCTCTAATTACAAAATTAGCATTAGGTCTGTAACAAATATAATCATTATTAATTGACCAATGGAAATAATCTAAATTATTATTTACATAAGTTTGAATTTCATAGATATTGGAAGAATCTTCCAGATTTAATAATTTTAATGTATTTTTACATTCGATAATTAGAATCTATTCATTTTTTATGAGTTTTATACTCTAAATCTATTCACAAAGATTTAAATTAAATATTTCATCCTTCGGATCAATTCTTAATTTCGTAATTCTTTAATTTTTAATAAATAGGCAATATTAATTATCTTAAAAGAAATATACGTCATCAATATTAGTTTCCAATATAATTATTGATTAAGCATTTTTCCAATCATAAACTTCAACGCTATAATTATCATTGGTAACTAGATATCCATTTGTTAAAAATTTGGCAATTCTATTTGAAGTAGGGATTATGTATTTTAAATTGCATATCTACAGAGGGATAATTTTTATATGTCCATCCACAATACATACTAGATTTTAGTCATTATCAGTTAATAATAATTCTGTAACTCTATAATCAGGTTTATAAGCACTAATCATTTCTATTTTATTTTCAGAATATTTCCAAATTCTAATATATGTTCCAGCAGTCACAAACTACTTTCCATCCTTAAAGAAATTAATACAATCATAATATGAATCTTTAGGAAGTTAATAAATAAGAATAAATTCTCCTGTATTTTTATTCCAAAATCTTACATTTTTATCTTCTAAATGTACAAAAGATATTCCATCTGGACAGAATTAAATAATAGGATAATTAGATTAATTTTCAACTTTTAATATTTCCTTATCCTAAATAAAGTTCCATAGAATGATATCACGATTATAGTAAGATCGTATCAAAGCCAAAGTCTCATTATCATTTGAAACTAAAATATCTCCATAAATGGAAAATTCTAATTTTTTATTCTTTCTTTCTGATCCTTTAATCTCATCGAAAATTCTGAGCATATCATCCTTGGTGTAAATAATTAATAATGAACCATCAGGTGAATATGCAATTTAATCAATCTAAACACTCTCATCAACCTAATTAAACTTTTAACATTCAAAAGGAGATTTACTAATATTCCAAAAATATAAGTTTCCATCTTCATAAATTACAGATAGTATAGGTTTGCATGGGGAAGAGGCTATTTTCTTAACTCTTCCTTTATTTTCAATATTATCTATCTTTTATTTTTCTTTAAAATCATAAAAAATTAATTCTTCTTAATAATAATAATTATAATACCAAGCAAATACTTAATAATTAGTTGAGAATGAAAAACATCGAATAGATTTATTGAATTCACAATCAATATCGTAGGATTCACCCAAATTTTATTTTTTATCATCGTAGATTATAATTTCATTGTAATTTGATTAAAATGCTAGATCCTCATAATAAATTATATTTTATTTTTCTGATTCAGAAATGATAACTTCTTAAACTGTATTCATATCCAAAATTATTTATTATTCATTATAGTACCAACTCCTTTATGATTTAATTGTTAACATTTATTCATTACTGTCGAGTTAAATTTTATTAATTTATATATCAAAAGTGATACTATTAATAATTACTTAAGTATTCAGATCATATATATGAATTATCTAATCTTAAACTACAAAAGCAAAATTAGAATTAGGAAATAACTAAACAGGAAAGGATTATTCTATAATATTAAAATCAGCAGAATTATCATACTAAAATTCTCCATAAGCCAAAAAGGTTTCTGCTGCAATAACTAATTTTTTTTCATTTGGTATGGTTATATATTCGATTTAATATTCTTAAAAAGACAATACTTAGCATTTACAATCATCTTTTAAATCCCATGATAATAATAAGTTGTTACATGCAGATACTAATCTATTTCCACTCTTACTGAAAGCTAATGCTACAATTTTTCCAGTATGACCTATTAAAACTCTTTCTTTCTTAGTTTCTACCTCAACTAATTTAATACTGGAGTCATCTAATGCTAAGGCAAGAAATTTATCATCCTAAGTTGATACGCAAACCAAGATTTCTTCTTAATACTAAAATATAATATCATCTGGTTTTTCTGAGATAACTTCAGAACTGCAATGCATCAACATTCCTGCATTATCAGCTGAAACTATTTTTTTTCCATCTAAAGCAAATTTAACTCCTGTAACTGGATTGTCATGATAATTTAAAGAAACTATTAATTATTTTTATTATGGATCTTAAATATCCCATAACTTTATAGTTTTATCTTTACTTGATGAAGCTAAAGTTTTACAATCATAAGAAAAGGCAACTGATAATATTTCATCTTAATGACCATCCAATGCTACTAGTTCTTTATAATTTTCAAAATCCCAAAGTATTACTAAATTGTCTTATCCATTTGATGCAATAAATTTACCATTTGAAGAGAATTCAACTAAATTTATTTCTTTATCTTTTTATAAAAATGGTTTTTCTTTACATTATACTTCCCATAAACAATCTGTTAAATCAGCATAATTAAAATTACAAGAATTTATATTAACTTTTGTAAATTTAGAATTTCTTAAATCTGAATGACAAAAACTTAAACCTGAAATATTTGTATCAACTAATTAAATTCCTTAAAAATCTTCAAATCCTAAATAAGCATCCAATTAAGATAATAAAAAAATACTATTTGAAGCAGCATTTATGAACTTATCATCACTTGATAGTTAAACTATATTAATAAGATTTTCTTTNTTCAGAAATGATAACTTCTTAAACTGTATTCATATCCATAATCACATCTTATTGATAATAGTGCGGAAATCTTAATGTTAAAATTTATTCATTACTATCAAGTTAAATTTTATTAATTTCTTTATCAAAAATGATACTATTAATAATTACTTAAGTACTCAGATCATATATATGAATTATCTAATCTTAAACTACAAAAGCAAAATTAGAATTAGGAAATAACTAAACAGGAAAGGATTATTCTATAATATTAAAATCAGCAGAATTATCATACTAAAATTCTCCATAAGCCAAAAAGGTTTCTGCTGCAATAACTAATTTTTTTTCATTTGGTATGGTTATATATTCGATTTAATATTCTTAAAAAGACAATACTTAGCATTTACAATCATCTTTTAAATCCCATGATAATAATAAGTTGTTACATGCAGATACTAATCTATTTCCACTCTTACTGAAAGCTAATGCTACAATTTTTCCAGTATGACCTATTAAAACTCTTTCTTTCTTAGTTTCTACCTCAACTAATTTAATACTGGAGTCATCTAATGCTAAGGCAAGAAATTTATCATCCTAAGTTGATACGCAAACCAAGATTTCTTCTTAATACTAAAATATAATATCATCTGGTTTTTCTGAGATAACTTCAGAACTGCAATGCATCAACATTCCTGCATTATCAGCTGAAACTATTTTTTTTCCATCTAAAGCAAATTTAACTCCTGTAACTGGATTGTCATGATAATTTAAAGAAACTATTAATTATTTTTATTATGGATCTTAAATATCCCATAACTTTATAGTTTTATCTTTACTTGATGAAGCTAAAGTTTTACAATCATAAGAAAAGGCAACTGATAATATTTCATCTTAATGACCATCCAATGCTACTAGTTCTTTATAATTTTCAAAATCCCAAAGTATTACTAAATTGTCTTATCCATTTGATGCAATAAATTTACCATTTGAAGAGAATTCAACTAAATTTATTTCTTTATCTTTTTATAAAAATGGTTTTTCTTTACATTATACTTCCCATAAACAATCTGTTAAATCAGCATAATTAAAATTACAAGAATTTATATTAACTTTTGTAAATTTAGAATTTCTTAAATCTGAATGACAAAAACTTAAACCTGAAATATTTGTATCAACTAATTAAATTCCTTAAAAATCTTCAAATCCTAAATAAGCATCCAATTAAGATAATAAAAAAATACTATTTGAAGCAGCATTTATGAACTTATCATCACTTGATAGTTAAACTATATTAATAAGATTTTCTTTTATGTTTTCTAGACTATTTAATTTGTCTTTAATAAATATTAACACACCTTTATAATGATCTTTTGATATATTCAATTTAGATTAANCTTTATAATGATCTTTTGATATATTTAATTTAGATTAGTTATATAATGATTCCATTAATCTATTGGTATGTTTTTATTCTTAATTTTTTTCATTCAAAATTTAAATGGTTGATTAAAGCAATAAATCTAAAATATATTTAGCAACATAAAATTCTTAAATAGATTTGTGAGTAAATGAATAGTTACTTCCTTTAGCATTTAATAGAATACAACTTCTTATTAATTTATTATAATCAAGTTCCTATTATGAATCATTAAAATAATCATCAAGCCAAACATTATCATCTTAATATTTATTATAATTATTTGTTAATTTCAATTTACCTTTTTATTAATATGTAATTTAAGATAATTAATTAATTGTCATATCTATTGCTAAATTTTATGAAAATTATAAAATATCTACCTAAAAACTTTCCCAATTTGAAATTTTACCAGTTTCTCTTAATTTTTGAATTTATTACTCATGATAAAAATGAATGAAACTGTCATAGAACTCAAAAATAGTATATTTTTTCATCTTCAAAGCTTAAACTACATATTCTATATCTTGATTATAAAGTGTAAAAGATTTATTATCAACTAATAAGTTATTGTTATCAATTTTAAGAATACTAGTTATTGAATAAGTTGAAAAGAACTTTAAACTTTCCAATAAATCCATTATTTAATCACTTTTAGTTTTTTATTCATATTTATCAACAAAATCATCATACTTAATTTTTGATTTTTTACTATCAAGAATTGGTTAAATTACTTTTTTATTTTCTTTTTAATCTAAATTAATTTTATAATTTTCTATTAATTTTTTAGATAAGCAAAATTTATTTATTAAACTAAGATAGCTTTAAACAAATCTATTTTTAATATCTCCAGATCCTTACTATTGTTTTGCCATACTAGGTAATACTTAGACAATAATTTCCAACATAAAAGGAGTTGACAATAAGTCAGAAATACCCACATTTTCTATTGCCTTTTCAAATTTATAAACACTCCACAAAGATGATAAATCCTTTCTGAGTCCTGTAATCTATTCAACCTTTAATTATTTAAATGGAGAATGTTCTAAAATTTTCTTGATTAATTCTTCCCTTTAAGAATTTTCAAAAATTTATTCTAATTAAGTATTATGAGAATTTTTGATACTTTGTTAAACTTATATATTAACTTATTGCCATATAGCTAAAAATTCATCTAAATTAAAATTTAATTATGAAATCTGTTTCAAGAAATCATAAACAACTCTTATTTTTCTCTTTACACTTAGTTCAGTATATTAAATTAAATAATCACTTTTTTAATCTTTATCGAAATCTTAGATTTATACTTCTTTTAAACTTCTTATACTATATCCATAAAACCAAGTTTAATATCCTAAAGTGTTTAATATTTCTCTTCTAGTTGTAATTATTATCTTGACTTATTTTTAACGGTCATCAATATTTAAATCATTAATTAGTTTATTTGTAATAATAAGATTTTATTAAATACAATCTTATTTCATTTCATCATAACTATCTAATATTAATATAATAAATTCTTTTTTATTTTAAATAGCTTCTTTAAATTCTCTAAGTTAATATTTATCAAATTAATAATTTTCAGATTCTAAAGCTTATTCAAATAAATTATATTTAGGATTTTTTAAAGTTGGTAATGATACAAAGATAGGAATCCATTTAGATTGAATACCTTTTTATTTCCAAAGAAATTCTTCAATTTTTCTTGCTGCTTTACTTTTACCAGAACCAGCATTTCCTGAAAGTAACATTACATCATTTGATTTTGATTCATCCCATATAAATTCATTAACTTCACCTGTAAAATCATCCCATTAATCACTCATTAATTTAGTTATGTTTGAACCATCTTTTGATGTTATACTTTAACCACTAACAGGATCAAATTCTATAGTTTTTAATTAAACATAAACAGAATCTACTTCTGCTAATTTAGATTATAATAATATTTTTTATTTTCTTATTTCTAATAATTCATCATATCTTTTTCCTCTTAATTTACGAATATCATCACCTACTTAATTTAAACTTTCTTATAAATTATCAATTTAATTTTTTATTTATTTTACATCTTTTGATATATCTTTTAAAAATATTAAACTTATATCCATTTTTTCAGACATTTCAGTAATATTATCATTATATTATTCAAGTTCTTCATAAGCTAATATAAGTTATTATTTAAGTTGCTCTTTAATTGAAGCATTACCCTCAAGTCTTAATTCTTATGAAATATTTTCTATACTTTTAATTCTAAATCTCATCTCTTATTTAATAGATTCAGACATAGTTTTGATATCTTAAGAAAAAAAAAGTTTCTACATTTCAATTAATTCCTTATTTTTTAATAGATTTCTTACTCTTTAATCTTTTTCAAAAACCCAAAGATATTAAATAAGTTTTGATGAAAATTCAACTATTTATTCTTCTTTAATTCCTTACTATAGCTTTATTAAATTATAAACTAAGCATTCTCTAATCTTATAATCATTGTTAAAATCAAATACATCAAATATTGATTTTTTAATAACTACTTGTTCGCATAGATTATTCATTACATTTAAGTATACTGGGTCTAAATTTTAAGTTATTGTTTCTAAACTATTTTATTTTAATATAAAGAAATCTAAAGTTTCTTGTAAAGTTGAATCAATTTATTCAATTTATTATTCATTTTATAAATCATTTTCTTATTCAATCTAAATGATACATTTGCAATCATCATGTTAATTACTTCCTTTAAAAATTTCGATTAATTTAATAATTTAGTTTTAAATTTTAAATTTACTTTCTATTTATTATCTTTATGTATTGAAGTTATCTATACGATCTTAAATTTCTTAATTTTCAGTCTGTTAAATTTAATTTATAATTAAGACTAACATCTATTCTAATATTTTAAAAAATTTATTAGTATATTTTACTTCTTTCATATCTTAATCTACACAAAAATGACAGAAATTTAAATGTTTGTTTTCTCTTATCCAATTTTTAAACGTTCTTTTATTCTCTTAAGTTTGATTATTATAAAATTCTCCTTACTTATCTTTAATTTCAGTTATCTTACTATCATATTTTTCCATCTAACTATTAAAAGCATCAAGGTCATAATGTTCATTTTAATTTTATAAAGCAATAAATAAACTAGCTTCTTGCATAAATATTAAGACTTAAGATTTTATTGCTTAAATTTCTTTGCTTACAAAATTGTCATATTAATTTTGCATTACCATCTGATCTGACTTGATTTATTAAAGAAGTTATTTTGTTTTTTCTTTATTTAAACTACTACCATTATCAACATCTTTTTATTATACAATTAATCTGATTTTATCTTTTTATTATGTTAACTACTTGATTATAATTAATTTTAAATTTTGATAAAACTTTTCTTATTCTTGATTGGCTAAGAGCTTTTCCTAATTACTTTTTTTTTCAAAAGTATTAATTTTATATTAATGAATTTAATAGAATTATTTCAATAATTTCAACATTTACAAGCTAAAACTGCAATTTATGTAGATGTTTTGAATATCTTATATTGTTTTAACATCATTTTGGCATAAAATAAATCTATCTGAAAAACAATTACTAAGTTATTACTTTATTATTTTGATCCATTTACCTGAGCAAATAGTATTTGACATAGCTTATATTGTATCAGATCTAATATTAATAATATTATCATTAGTTGTAATATTTGACATTGAGAAAGAAAACTTTTTTTAAAATTCCTTAATATTTATTATGAACTATTAAAGTATTGAATAATCGATCTATTATTATATTGATGATTATTCTAAATTTTTATAAGAACTCTGAAGATTTGATATTTAAAATTTGTTATTTACATTCTCTAAATCAGTTAAATTTTTAGATTGTGGATTTAAATTAATTTCAGATAGATGACTTAAATATTCTATAACTTTTAAAAATTTTGAAATAAAATCTTTTTATAATGCTAAAAATTTAACATTAATCAAATTCTATATATTGTTAAAACTGGTTTATAAATTTTCATTATTTTGAAAGTAAGGATAAAGTAATTTTAATTTTTGATATTCAATAGTAGATTTTTCTATAATAAAATTGAGACGATATAATGCCTATTTATAAGCATCTAAAAATTATTTTGCAAAAACAGAGTAATCATCTTTAAATAATTTAATTTCGAATTATGTAATATTGGATTAAGCAAAATAATCAGTAAATGATTCTTAGATTTATTAATACAATAGAACTAATTCATCTAATTAAGCATTAAATTTTTCAATTTATTACTCTAATAATAATAAATCATTATTTTCTAAAATAATTTCATAATCCCTTATAATTGTTTATTGCTTTTTCTTAAAAGAAAAATTTTTATAGAAATCCCAAATATTACTTTATTGAGTAAACTAGCCTTTTAAAAGAGATTCTGATAGTAACTTAAACTTAGGAATACCTTATTATTTAATAATACTCTATATTTCTTTACTAAAATATTTTCCTTGATTTTGAAATAATATAATAGATCCTTAATTTCTATTATATGTAAGACTAACAATTACGTTATTTTCAATTAAATTGTTCCAAAGTGATTATTGTTATATTGGAGTACCATTAAGAATTTAAAATTTCTCAATAATTGGTCTATATGCTATTAAATCAACAATCATTGATATCCAGCTATAATGAATAATCCAATTATCTGAATTTATAATATATTATAAAAATGCATCTTTTAGTTTTTTAACTTAATTATTGATTGAATTCTATTATTTTATTTGAGCCACAATAGACCATTTAAGAGTTTGGAATAAATAATATGTAGCATATACCTCTTCAGGATATAATACTTTATCTTTGTATTATAAAAATAAAAATTTAGCTCCTTCAATAAGACTTGGGATTAGGTCTTCAGTTGGTGATAATTATAAAGCCGATTATACCAAATTTTTTACAATATCTATTAACAAATTTTATCCTTCTTGTGAATTTGTCTTACAATTCATTAACATAATTTTAATAAGAGTTATTTCATATTCTATACCTGTATTCCACACATTTGTTTATTCAATTTCAAATTATTCCTTAAATTCTTCTAAATCTTCTAAGAATTATTATTGCATTGCTAAATCCAATTATCCATCTTCATTTTGAATTTAGTAAGAATATACAATTCTCAAAAATTCATTACATATTTATAGAATTTAATAGCATAAAAACCATGAAGCTCTTAAATAAATAGGAAGAATTTTTAGCAAATCCTTAAATGAATTCAATATTTTTGTATATATTGATAATGTTAAATTGTTGTTAACACAACAAGTGTTGAAATGCTCTTTATTATGCATAAACCATTACAAGGCTATTATTACTTCATTTCTTTGTGAAGTATCCGTTATAAGTTAAGCTTTAGTATTGATAATATTAACATATTTTTCAATCTTAATCAAAAAATCGTTAGGCAAACCAATAATTGGCTTTTCTTCAATTTGTTATTTTGGTTTAGCTTATCCGCATCCTCCACCTCTTAAATGAAGTAAAAATTATTAATTTGATTGCTTATCACAGACTTCAGTTAATAAATTAATTTTTTTCTTTTAAGGTTCAAAAATCCTAACATTAGAAGTAACACCATTATTTTAACAGTATTAGCAAATATCTGAGTGAGAATTAAATCTTTAATTCATGATTCTTTTGAACATATATTTATTATTTAAATTTTAATATAAGGGTTTCATATTTAAATTATATTAAATATATTTTATTAATTTATTTGCCTATTTTTATTTTAATAAGAAAAGTAAGTATTATTAGAAGAAGATTTAATTCAAATTACAGGATTATCCAAAACTAAAATACTCCTTGAAAGAATGCATTAATTAAGTAGAATTAATGATCATTATTTATAAACTAATTAGTAATTGTTAAAAAATTTAAATATATTTTACATTAATTAATTAATATATTCGATATAATTATAATATAATTAATTGTTATATTAAATGATGAAATTAAAATAATCATTAATATTTTTCAAACATTTATATCATTATTAAGCTCCTTTTTAAAGAAATAATTCAATAATAGATTTTTGTTCTGACTTTATGCATGATTTCGTTAAAAGGCTCTATTGAGCAGTCAATAATGATTATTTAGCAAATGATTTAAAACAAAATATTTAATATTTAGATTTCTCATCATTTAATTTGAATTATCCAAAACATTATTTCTTATAGAAATTAGTTTATTAAACATGAATAGAATATAAATTAACAGATCCATCTGAAAGACCTGCAACAAAATTAACACCATCTGGACAAAATTTAAGAACTTTGACTTCATCATTTATTTAATTATTTACACAAATTTATTCACGTTATTCTACTTTCCATAATGCAATAGAATTAATATAATCTACTTAATTTTAACCACCTGTTAAAAGAAGATCTCCTTTTGGAGATAAAGCAATAGAGTTTATTAAATTTTTATCCCCTTTAATAGTCCAAAATTCAAAAAGATCTTTCTAGTTGTAAAAAGAAAAAATTTAAATAGCTGTAGAACACATCGAAGCCAAATATTTCTGATTTTAAGAAAATTCAAATTGATTGGCTTGAAAATCTATTTTAATTTCTTTAACTTTTTTGAAACTAATAGAATCCAAAATTGAAATGCTCTAATCAAAACAAAAAAATATCAAGTTACCATCAAATGAATAAAATATCCTACCTTAATTAATTTATCTATTTAGCTATACGCATTTTTCTTATTTGATATTTTTAATATTGATTATTTGAATATTAGTTTAATTACTTAAAGCAAAATAATTTCCATTTCCTGAAAAAATTGGTTTTCCTTTTGAATTATAAATAGCTTTAAATAAATTTTCTTCAGATTTATCAATGCTATTAAATATAACTTTTGTTTAATTGAAATCATTTTTAAATTATATTAATAAATAATTTAATGTGAGAGCCATATCTATTATTTTATTATAGAATCTAATTTCTTTAATTTTTACTATTTTCTATATTTTATTGATATTGATAAATTATAATTTATTCCTATTTGCTATAACTAAGATTTCTGATGTCTAGAATTAAATCTATTCTCCAGTATAATCTTCAAAGTTATGAATCATTTAAAGATTTTATAATTCCAAAACTTATAAAGATGGAGCCAAATTAACCAAATATTTACTATCAGGTGAAAAGCAACTACATTTTTAATTTTCTATACTCAATAACTCAGATTTGAGAATAGTTGGACATAATTTTAAAACTAATATTTAAGCACTGAGTTGTAAACCAATTTCTTATTTAAAAGAATTAAAGACACAGTTAAAAATTTAAGATTGTACATTCCAACATCCAAGAATTTTATTTTTAAATGTTTCTGCTAATTCATAAAGATATATAGTGCTATCATGACAAAATAGCAATTATTAATCATCATGCGAAAAAATTATGAATGAAACATTAAATAAATTCATATCATCAAAAACTTATATTATAGATTCTTATTTACCATCAAGAATTTTAACTCCTTACCTAATAGCAACAGCAAATAAATCTTCATTTTGAGAGCAAGCAATAAAATAAAATTCTTCGCCAACAGACAAAGAGGATTTTTCTTTGGTTTTAAAATTATATATCATTAATTTTGAATTTATTTCACTCTAATAAAGTAATAATGTAAGGTTTTTAGAAAATTGCACTAAATCAATCTTTATTGTTTCAGAGATGGTAACTATAATTTGATGTTATTATGTTGTTATATTCCATTCTCTTACTTTTCCATCAGTATATAAAGCATATATTATATTTGAATCTTGAGCAGAAAATTAGTATATTCTTAATTTTTCTTCTTTAACTTCTAGTTATTTTTAATTTGCTGGATTGTTAATTTCCCATAAAGTAATTATATTTTCATATTTATCTTTGCCTAATTATTAAATATCCTAATAACAAGCTAAATATTTTTTATCTCTAGATATTAATGGTTATTTAGAATTTTAAGACTATTTTAATTCTTTTATACACAACCAATTTTTTGTGTCTAATATTTTAACTTCTTATTTTTTGAATATTGCAGTCTAAGTTAAATCAAATGAAAATGCACATTATAGCTATTCATTTTTATCAAATTTATAGTTTATTATCTCTTCAACACCTTAGAGTTTTTAGTAATCATGAAGCAAGATTCTAAATTTGTTTGAAATTGTATCTGAAAATAGAGGTTGTTCCTGAGATGTACAATCTTTAGCTTAAAATATAAATTAATTATCTGGAGATAGTAAAATAAATTTAGACTATGATAAATAAATCCATTTTTTTATCCAATTATTATCTTTGTCTCTTGACCAAGAATATAATTATCCTAATCCTTCCAAACACAAAATTAAATTTTAATCATTTGAGGGTATAATTTAGATAACTTTTGAATTCTATTCTAAAATTTATTATTTTTAGGATTCTACATTTAATATTGTTAATTGTTCTTAACTATTTTAAACATAAATAAATTCATTTTATTGAAAAAAACAATAAGTATTTGAATTAATATTTAATGTTATTGGCTTATCTTTTTCATATTGCCCAATTTGTTTGAAATTCCATTTTTGAATATTATCAAATTTGCAAAAAGAGACAAGCATTTGTTCATTTGGGGAAAAACTAAGGGAATTTATAGGAAAGTTCAATTCATCTATTATATATAAAACTATTGTAGCCTATGGATATTCAATATTCCAAAATATTATTGTTCCATCATTACATCCAGAAATTAAATACTTAGAACAATAAGAGAATTATAAACAGTTTATAGAATCTTTATGTTTTTTCAATTAAGTCATTAGTTTTTTCTCTTTAAGATCCCACATTATTATAGGAACTTCAGCTTCTTCACCTTTTACACTTCCAGAAGCTAATAAAAAGCCGTCTTAAGATATAGCTAATGCATTTATGGAATATTAATGAGCTGTTTTTGTTTCAAATGATTCATTTTATTTTATGTTCCAGAGTTTTATTAGTTTATCATCACTTGCTGAAGCAAGAACACTACCATCTTATGAAACTGAAATTGCATTTATTTTTTTTTAATGTCCTTTTAGTGTTCCAACAATCTTTTTTGCTTTTACATCCCAAAACATAATATTATTATCTTCTGTGCTTATTGCCAGCCATTCTTATTAAGGCAAATATATCATACAGTTGATGTCTTTCTAAGTTGTTCCAATAAGAGTTTTTGTAGATGGTATTGAAAATAACATTATTTGGTTTTTATTATTTACAAACACAACCGAATCTCTTCCAACTGCTTTCATATATGATCTAGAGAATCCTTCAATTTTTAGATTTTCAATTTATTTAATAGTATAATTGTTATTTTCCAAAACAGATAACTACATATAATCATTTACAAAAAAAACAATTTCTTCATCAAAGCTTAATTAAAAAGTATTGTAATATAATTTACTTTTTATCAATACAATTTATTTCGATTTTTATGTGTCAATAATTCTAAATGTTTTTTTTTCTTAATCTAAAATAGCTAAAAGTATTTATTTATCTAATATTCCTTTATTTTAAAATATTTAAGCTTATTTTATATAAGCATCTTTAATTATATAATTCTTCTCTAATTGATAATTCATGCCTTTACATATAATTTATTAGTTTTTTTTTATTGAAAATAATCTAATCATATAATAAGAACTTAATGAGAAATCTTATCCATCATTTGTAAATGTAATAATGCAATCAGTAATTTTGTTCTATAAATCAAAAGTATCAATAATATTTAAACATCCATTAGAATATTCAATTAATTAAATTTTTTATTCTGTTTACACTAAAATATAGTTGTTTTCTTAACATAAAGTTACAGCATTAACATCTCCATTAAATTAATATATTTATTTTGTATCTAATTATAAGATAAAAAGCTTTCTTGAAAAAGTTAAAATAATAATAAATTATTATTTGATTGAAGTAACCAATTATTTAATATACTGATCTTAATTAATTGGAAATGCATATATAATATTGAATATATCTATTATTTATATATCTTTTCCATCTTTGATACCTACTCCAAATTATCCATCATCCTATATAGAAAATGAATTTATGCTTTCGTGATAGCCACACAACTTAATATTGCATAAATCACCTAAATTCCATATTCTAACATTATTTTCACTTTATGAAATTAATATTTCATTCTATAAAAACAATTATGGTAAGACCTTTTCATAAATCTTAATTCCAGATATCTGTTATCCTTTTTCATAATCCCAAATTTTAATCATTTAATCTTCGCATTATAATAATAAATTTTATTTATTCTCAAAAAATTTTAGAAATTTTGTTTTCTAAACTGTCTTAAAAGAATAACAGCATTTATCGAATTCATTACTAAAGATATTTATCTCTTAGTTTAATGATAAAGCAATTAAATCATTTTAAGATATTGCACCACAATCATACCATTATTCAAATGTTTATTCCACTTAAAAAAAATCTAAATCACATAGCAATAATTCTAAATTTGCTTTTAACAAAATAATATGCTTATCATCATTTATAAAGCTAAACTACTTAATAGGAATATCAAACACTGAAGATCCAATAAATTTCAATGAAATATCCTAATACTACCATAATTCTACAACACCCTTTTGATATAAAGCAATGAAATTAGTACTCTAAGAAAAAGCTATTGATTGAAAATTTTTTAAATGAGTATTCTTTTTTTCTATTATCTAGTAAGTAGATTAATCCCATAAAATTAGTTCGCCAGGGCTCCCAGATATTATAGATTTTTAATCATGAGTAAATATAAATGATATTAGCTCTTTTTTATGACCTTTTAACAATATTTATTCATAATTCTTAATCTTACTTTTAATAACAATATTTTAATTCAGATTATTCAAACAAAAACCTAGTAAATTATTATCTAAAGAAAATGATACATAGGCTTGTTCTTTAGATTCTTCTACCTTTAGTAGATTATAGTTTGCATCATAGATTTTAAAAATATTTTGAAATACTAAAGCAAACTGTGAGCCATCTGGAGAATAATTTATAGATTTAACATCTATATCAACAAAACTTATTCTTTTCTAAACATTAAAAGGTTTCAAGTCTAAATTCCATATTAGCAACTCATCAATGTAAATAACAGCTAGTTCATTTTTAGTGGGTGAAAACTAAAAGGCCTTCACTTCTTTCTATTAGTTTTGAAGAGGTTCTTGAATTTATTAATTTTTATCCAAGTCATATATCTTGATGGATTGAGCCTCAGATGTAATGTATGCAATAATCTAACTTTAAGTTTTCACACAAAACTTATCAACACTTAAATTAAATTTTCTATTTTCTAAATCTTTTTGAATTTTCTAAGTGTTTATTTTTATAACTGTCTATATTCTACTTTCTTCTAGTAATTACTATTAATCATATTTCACATTATCCCTTACTACTTTAGAAATGTTATCATATGAAATATATAAATTATCAAAATTATTAGATAATATAAAACTAATCCAATTATTTGAATCCCAAGGTACAAAACAAATAGTTTTAAGTGAAGGCACTTCCAAAATTATAAAATTTTTGACAATTTATTGATCCTTTAAAAATAAAGCTAATTTAGAGCCATCCTTAGAGAATATTATTTGATTTGGTTGAAGATCAAATTTAATTGAATTTATCAACTCTCCTTAATTTAATTTAATTATATTCAGTTTCTTTTCATAAACCATTGCAGCTACTTTGCCTTGAGGGGATATTTAAATTTCAAAACATTTTTCTTTTTCCATTTGAATTTAATTATCATATGATGCTATTTCTCTAGAAAACACAAATTCATTTACTCCAAATATTAATTATTTATTATCTTAAGCAAAAATAATTGAAAAAAGTTTAATATTAGAATGGAAATTAAATATTATTTTTTCTTTTTTTTTATCTTCTTAAATATTCCAGACAATAACTTAGTTTAATGTAGCTACTGCTAAATAAATTCCATCATGACTAAAAACTAAGTCGATTATTTTATTCTAACTTAAGTCAATACTGGATTCGAGTGTTGTTTAATCATTAGTTTAGTAATTAATTAAATCAATTTATTTGTTATGATACATAATTGCAATTATAGGTTCAGTTGGATGCAATCTGAATAATATGATAGATTTATTATTAAGATTAAAAATACAATCTTCAGTTTGATTATCTTTTTATAAATCTAAAATTTAGAAATTTCCATCTCCATCCTATGAATATAATTTTTTAGAATCTTAAGATATTTATACTTTAAGGACTTTATTTTACATTTAATATAAAATTTCACTTTTCAGTAGATCATTTATATTCCATTTTCTGATAGTGCGGTCATCACTTCCTGAATATATTGTAGAAGAGTCTGATGAAAATGATAATGTGTTAATTTTAGCTGTATGTCCTTCTAAATCTTAAATAAATTAATAAGTGTCTGCATTCCATAGTTTAATTTAATTTTCAGTTCCAGCTGATGCAATATATTGGCCATCAGGTGAAAATTAAACTTCTAAAACTCCACTATTATATCCTTTTAAGAAGGGTTTTTCTTTACAAAGAACATTTAACCATTATGCATTTGATAAGTCAGCAAAATTTAGATTGCACGAATTAATTTCAACATTTTAAAATTTAGATTAACTTAAATCACAATCAAATAAACTTAGTCCAGAAATGTTTGTATCTGCTAATTCAATATTATTAAAGTCTTGGGATCCCAAATATAAATTCATTTAGCTTAATAAATAAATACTATTTGAAGAAGCTCTGCAAAAGCTTTTAATCCTTGAAAGTTTTACTATTTCTATCAATTATAAATTGATATTTTGAACATGTATTAATTTTTCTTTAACAAAATTAATTACACCTCTAAAGTTATCTGTGGAAATATTAAATTTAGGATCATTAAAAACTGATTTTATTAAAATTTGTTAATTTCTATTTATTTCAGAATTAATTTCTACTTAAAAATTAGATTCAAAATTATCCAAAGATATTAAAAGATCATAAATATATTTGGCAACATAGAATTCTTAAATTGATTTGTGTGTGAATTAAAATGTTGTACCCTTAGCACTTAATAAAATGCAACTTCTAATTAATTTCTTATATTCATCTTCAATATCAAAATATTAATTTAACCAATTATCAACAAATTATTCAATTTTATAGTTACTTTTTAAATCAAGCTTGCCTTATGGTTTAAAACTGATTTATGATAATTCTCTCATAATCATATCAATAGCTAAAGAATAGGAAAATTAATAAATATCACATGCAAAACTTTCATAATTCGATACTTTACCAAGTTCTCTTTGTTTTTAAATTTGTTATTCATGATAAAAATTAATAAAACTTTCATAAAATTCAAATACTGTGAATTTTTTCATCTTTAAAGCAATAATTACAAAATTAATATCATCAGTATTTAATTATACTTTATTACCATCAAACATAAAAGTATCTCCATCATGATTTAATACACTAACGATTGAATAGTTTTAGAAAAAATTCTAATTATCTAATTTATCCACGATATCATCTACTTTTGCTCTCTAAATTTTCTATTGGTACTCTTCATCTTTTTCCTTTTTAAGTATTTATTCATCATCGACTTTATTCAAACCCTTTTATTAATTCTCTAAATATGGTTAATTATCTTTTTTATAAAAGTCTTGTGCATTTTTAGACAACCTTACTTAATTTTATAAACTCATGTAATTCTTGATAAAAATATCTTTAATTTATGTTGACCCTGAATATCTTTTGGCCATATTAGGTAAAACTTATACAATAATTTCCAGCATGAATGGAGTTGTTAATAAATCTTGAATCTTGATACTTTCAATAGCTGTTTTAAATTTATTAGCACTCCATAAAGCTAATAACTCTTTTCTTAATCCTGTAGTTTGTTCTTCCTTTAAAATTTCTAAGGTTTTATGAGTTTTTATCTTATCAATAATAAAATTTTCTTCCTTATTTTGAAAAATTCCATCTGAATTTCTACTAAATGATTTATTAATGCAAGCATTCACATATTAAGATATCAAACCCCAAATAGTGAGAAATTCTTTTAAATCAAAATTTTATCCAGATATTGATTTAATAAACTCATAAATTTCTTTTATTCTCCTTTTAACACTTAATTCAACATATTAATTTAAATATTCCATTTATTGCTAAATATTAAAATTTTATAACTAAACTTCCTTTAATTTTATTAAACTTTCCCCATAAAACCAGGTTTAATATCCAGCTACATTTAGAATTTCTTTTCTTGTTGTTATGATAACTTTCATTTACCTATTAACTTTATCAATATTTAATTCTTAATTCAATTTATTTGTCAAAATAAGATTTTATTAAATACAATCTTATTTCATTTCATCATAACTATCTAGTATTAATATAATAAATTCTTTTTTATTTTAAATAGCTTCTTTAAATTCTCTAAGTTAATATTTATCAAATTAATAATTTTCAGATTCTAAAGCTTATTCAAATAAATTATATTTAGGATTTTTTAAAGTTGGTAATGATACAAAGATAGGAATCCATTTAGATTGAATACCTTTTTATTTCCAAAGAAATTCTTCAATTTTTCTTGCTGCTTTACTTTTACCAGAACCAGCATTTCCTGAAAGTAACATTACATCATTTGATTTTGATTCATCCCATATAAATTCATTAACTTCACCTGTAAAATCATCCCATTAATCACTCATTAATTTAGTTATGTTTGAACCATCTTTTGATGTTATACTTTAACCACTAACAGGATCAAATTCTATAGTTTTTAATTAAACATAAACAGAATCTACTTCTGCTAATTTAGATTATAATAATATTTTTTATTTTCTTATTTCTAATAATTCATCATATCTTTTTCCTCTTAATTTACGAATATCATCACCTACTTAATTTAAACTTTCTTATAAATTATCAATTTAATTTTTTATTTATTTTACATCTTTTGATATATCTTTTAAAAATATTAAACTTATATCCATAATATCAGACAATTCAGATATGTTGTCTATAGATTCATCTAGTTCTTCATATAATTATTTTAATTCCAATTACAGCTGTTCTCTTTTTTAAGAATTTCCTTCAAGCTTGATTTATNTTTCTATTGCCTTTTCAAATTTATAAACACTCCACAAAGATGATAAATCCTTTCTGAGTCCTGTAATCTATTCAACCTTTAATTATTTAAATGGAGAATGTTCTAAAATTTTCTTGATTAATTCTTCCCTTTAAGAATTTTCAAAAATTTATTCTAATTAAGTATTATGAGAATTTTTGATACTTTGTTAAACTTATATATTAACTTATTGCCATATAGCTAAAAATTCATCTAAATTAAAACTTAATTATGAAATCTGTTTCAAGAAATCATAAACAACTCTTATTTTTCTCTTTACACTGAGTTCCGTATATTAAATTAAATAATCACTTTTTTAATTTTTATCGAAATCTTAGATTTATACTTCTTTTAAACTTCTTAAACTCTATCCATAAAACCAAGTTTAATATCCCAAAGTGTTTAATATTTCTCTTCTAGTTGTAATGATTATCTTGACTTATTTTTAACGGTCATCAATATTTAAATCATTAATTAGTTTATTTGTAATAATAAGATTTTATTAAATACAATCTTATTTCATTTCATCATAACTATCTAGTATTAATATAATAAATTCTTTTTTATTTTAAATAGCTTCTTTAAATTCTCTAAGTTAATATTTATCAAATTAATAATTTTCAGATTCTAAAGCTTATTCAAATAAATTATATTTAGGATTTTTTAAAGTTGGTAATGATACAAAGATAGGAATCCATTTAGATTGAATACCTTTTTATTTCCAAAGAAATTCTTCAATTTTTCTTGCTGCTTTACTTTTACCAGAACCAGCATTTCCTGAAAGTAACATTACATCATTTGATTTTGATTCATCCCATATAAATTCATTAACTTCACCTGTAAAATCATCCCATTAATCACTCATTAATTTAGTTATGTTTGAACCATCTTTTGATGTTATACTTTAACCACTAACAGGATCAAATTCTATAGTTTTTAATTAAACATAAACAGAATCTACTTCTGCTAATTTAGATTATAATAATATTTTTTATTTTCTTATTTCTAATAATTCATCATATCTTTTTCCTCTTAATTTACGAATATCATCACCTACTTAATTTAAACTTTCTTATAAATTATCAATTTAATTTTTTATTTATTTTACATCTTTTGATATATCTTTTAAAAATATTAAACTTATATCCANTTTTCTATTGCCTTTTCAAATTTATAAACACTCCACAAAGATGATAAATCCTTTCTGAGTCCTGTAATCTATTCAACCTTTAATTATTTAAATGGAGAATGTTCTAAAATTTTCTTGATTAATTCTTCCCTTTAAGAATTTTCAAAAATTTATTCTAATTAAGTATTATGAGAATTTTTGATACTTTGTTAAACTTATATATTAACTTATTGCCATATAGCTAAAAATTCATCTAAATTAAAATTTAATTATGAAATCTGTTTCAAGAAATCATAAACAACTCTTATTTTTCTCTTTACACTTAGTTCAGTATATTAAATTAAATAATCACTTTTTTAATCTTTATCGAAATCTTAGATTTATACTTCTTTTAAACTTCTTATACTATATCCATAAAACCAAGTTTAATATCCTAAAGTGTTTAATATTTCTCTTCTAGTTGTAATTATTATCTTGACTTATTTTTAACGGTCATCAATATTTAAATCATTAATTAGTTTATTTGTAATAATAAGATTTTATTAAATACAATCTTATTTCATTTCATCATAACTATCTAATATTAATATAATAAATTCTTTTTTATTTTAAATAGCTTCTTTAAATTCTCTAAGTTAATATTTATCAAATTAATAATTTTCAGATTCTAAAGCTTATTCAAATAAATTATATTTAGGATTTTTTAAAGTTGGTAATGATACAAAGATAGGAATCCATTTAGATTGAATACCTTTTTATTTCCAAAGAAATTCTTCAATTTTTCTTGCTGCTTTACTTTTACCAGAACCAGCATTTCCTGAAAGTAACATTACATCATTTGATTTTGATTCATCCCATATAAATTCATTAACTTCACCTGTAAAATCATCCCATTAATCACTCATTAATTTAGTTATGTTTGAACCATCTTTTGATGTTATACTTTAACCACTAACAGGATCAAATTCTATAGTTTTTAATTAAACATAAACAGAATCTACTTCTGCTAATTTAGATTATAATAATATTTTTTATTTTCTTATTTCTAATAATTCATCATATCTTTTTCCTCTTAATTTACGAATATCATCACCTACTTAATTTAAACTTTCTTATAAATTATCAATTTAATTTTTTATTTATTTTACATCTTTTGATATATCTTTTAAAAATATTAAACTTATATCCATAATATCAGACAATTCAGATATGTTGTCTATAGATTCATCTAGTTCTTCATATAATTATTTTAATTCCAATTACAGCTGTTCTCTTTTTTAAGAATTTCCTTCAAGCTTGATTTATTGTTGTAGGTTTTCTAGTTTTAAAATCCTTTCTTTTAATTCATCTTTTAAAGAAACTGATAAATTATCTAGATCTTATGAAAATAATTATTTTTAAATTTAAACTAGTTCTTTATTTTTCAATAAATTTCTAACTCTTTAATCTTTTTCAAATACCCACATATGCTATATTAATTTAGTAGAGAATGAGTAAATCTATTATTCTTAAATGCTTTATTACACTCTTATTAAATTGTAAACTAATCCCTCTCTAACTTTATGTTCAAGATTTAAATTCATTGAATCATATATCTTCTCTTTGATCTCATCATATGAATTTTTTATTTCTTACCAAATAGCATTATTTACATCATCTGGCTTTACCCCTTTCAAGTATTCTTAATTGGATCTTAAATTAAAAAATGCCAAAAACTCAGATAGTTTTAGTATTACTACTAGTTACTATGTAATTTATTAATGTTCAATTGAAAAAATATTATTTAACTAATTGATTTATGTAATTACTTTTTAGTTAAAAAATTTCTCACTCTTTTCTTTTAAAATTTTTATTTACATTTTTAAATTTTCTTATTCCTAATTTTATAATTGAAGTATTTGATCTTAGAGTTTTTTTTACTCTTCATTTGATTTTTCTTGTGAGATATTTTATTGAATTTTCATTTATTTCTACTTTTAAACTTGCTTTTATTAATGAATTAAACTTAGACCAAGTTATAATAATTACTTATATGATTTAAAATATTTCTTGCTTTACTTAATGAGCATTAACATCTGTTCATTTTATATTTATTTTTAGGAAAAAAAAAGTAGGGATTCATCCGTCTAATCATATACTTTCTAATTTTTTTCAAGATTATTATTATTAAAATTATTAACTTCATTTAAAGCTTAATCGTATTTAGCTATGAGATTTTCTAAATTTGATATTTCTTTAGGATTTTCTTAAACTTAAATAATTAGAAATTAGGCCTCTGCAAAGAGTTATAAAATTTAATCACATAAATCTTAATTTTGCCAACTTTAGAATTCATTTATTATATTGTTAAAATCTGATTAAATCTAAGCCACTATATTTTTACAACTCATTTTCAAATTTTATTCATCACATTCCTCGAAATTTGTTTTCAAAAACACTGAAAATTTTTATTTCTATTTAATTAAGATCTCAGCGATATTTAATGTAAAATTTACATCTTCCTCCTTATTTGATGATTCAGATTAAGTATTATAATCTTAAAGTTAGTTTCTTATTGTCTATATATAATGGTTTTGTATATTAAAGAATTACTTTAAAAATTATAAAATTAGGATACAAAATTTGCAATTAATGAAAATTAATTAAACATCATCAACATTAAGAAATTATTGATTGAATAAATTAAATTTTTAATTAAAGACGATTTTAATTTTTCCAATTAATTTATCTAACCATTGTCCTTTACAATTATAATCAATTATTTCCCCAATATTGGGAACTTGTAATGATATTGCAATGTCGATTTATTCTTCTTTTTAAATAAATATATTAAAATGTTTTTTAAAATAATTTAATGCTTAAGTAAATTAAACAAACTTATTTTCAAAAATAAAGAACTAGTCTTGAAAATTGTTAATTTCAAATGATTTTATAATTGTATCCAAATCTTCTAATTTTTTTATTGTTAAAAATAAACTTGCTTCATAAATTTAACTTGAAAATTATATGGCATTTAAAAATAAACTTAATAATTGATCAATAAATTCAATTAATTAAATTTTAATAAAATCATCCACTTTTTCTTAATTGTTCTATAAAAGGGTCTTATTTTTTTTAATTTTAAATTAATTTAGATAAGGAGTAAGCATTTTAATTTTAACAGCTTCAAATTAAGATAATTCTAGAATATAATTTGACAAAATAATTAATTTTTTATAAGTTTCTAAAAATTTTTTTAAAGATACTTTTTAATCATCCTAAATAATTTAAATTGAAATTTAAGAGACTTATTTAAGATAGTTTTAAAAAGATTGTATTATTTCTTGATAAGCTTAAATTAGATCATCTTTTTAAGATTTCAGATTATTAAATAATTTTTACAATATTTCTTGATCATAATTTGCTAATATGATTTTATACCCTTTCTAATTTTTATTATTTTAGTTTTAGAATAAAAATTTTTTATAAAATTCCCAATGATTAACGTTGTTGGTAAGTTCTCCTTTCAAAAGAAATTAAGAAAATAATATAAACTTTTTTTTCCCATAAACCTCCAATATATCTGTTACCTCAACATCATGAAATTAACTAGATTAATTTTAAAAAAAAGTTATAACAGCTTGATTCTTATCATATGAAACGCAATGAATTAAATCATTTTCAATAAGAAGATTCCATTTATTTAATGATTGACTTTATTGTTTTTTAAATAATATAGACTTATCTATAATAGGACGATAAGCAATTATATCAAAAATCATTTAAATCCAGCAAAAATGCAAAATCCAATTATTAGAAACTAGTATATATTATTAAAAAACATCTTTTAATTGTTATATTTACTTATAGACTGACTACTTTGATTTTAATTGTCTTATTATTGACCATTTTATCAATTAAAATAAGTAATACATTTAATAAGTTTCTTTGGGATATATTGTTTATTCAAATCCTTTATTTAATAGATATCGACCCCCACTTATAATTGTTGAAAGTAGATCTTCTGTAGGAGAGAATGATACAATTGATTTACCTACTTCCTTAAAAAAATCAATTAATAAATCTGTTCCTTCAGTTGAATTAGTTTATGAATTCATGATCATAATTTTCATTATTGTAACTTCAAATTCAATTCCAGTCTTCCAAACATTTGCTTATTCAATTTCTAATTGTGTGTTAAATTCTGATAACTTTTATAAGTAGTCTTGTTGCACTGAAACTTCAAAACATCTTTTAGGATTGTTTAATTAGAATGCATACATAATTCTTAAAAGCTCATTAGAAATTTATAATATTTAATAGCAAAAAAACCCAGAAATTCTTAAGTACGTTGCTAACACTGTTAAGATATTTTCAAAACATTCTTATACTAAATCATAAATTTTGTCAGTTTCTTTTTGATCAATACAAAAGTAATTTAAGTGTTCTCTATTATGAATAAACCACTAAATTTTAATTATTACTTCATTTCTTTTGGTAGTATCACCTATAAATTTGGCTCCTTCTACTATGAGATTTAGAGTGTCACTCAGATTTGTAATAAAGTTGTCAGGTATTTAGGAAGAGATCATTAAATTTTAATCTGATTTTACTTTGGTATCAATTGTGTTCTCTATTTTAGATTTTCCACATCCTCCACCTCTTAAAGTATTCTTATTCTCTTGATGGCTTTGTTTAAAAGAATGGCGAGTATTGAAATATGATATATGTTATATGAAGTTTAATAAGGCTTTGAATTGTGTTTCCATCATTTTTGGATACTCCTCCTTATTTTAAGTTACCATTAATTTATTCAACAATCTGGCTAACATTTTAAATTTTATGAAAATAAAGAAAAAAATCTCAGTCACAAATAAAAAGATTTGATTATTAAAATTAAATCATTCTTTTCAGTTACTTAATATATAATTGATTAAATCAAATATATAATAAATTCAACAATAATATGAAATGCATGAAATAAATTGTATTAATACTTTGTATTTCATACTTTTTTATTGAAATTCCTATAATTGATAACATTATTTTTCATATTAAGAGCAATTACACTTAAATGTAATTGTTTTACTTTACATTTTCTATTTATATTATAACAATAGTTTAGAATTAACAATAATGATAATTATTTTATACAAAGAATACATATCATATTGAATATTCTAATCATCAATTATTTATCCTAAATAATTCTTGAAGACTTAATACTTCACAAAAATTAAGTAGAAAATAAATTAAAAAATACAACTGTCGAATTAATTCTGAAATTTTCCAATCAACAAATTACTTTATTATGTGTCTATAACTAAGAATATTATAAATTAGTTAGATGATTACCAAAAATAATAAAATTTAAACAAATTTCTATCATTTGTATATATAAAAATAGTAATATTGATTATATATATTTCAATAACTAGAATTTTTGAATAATTATTTACAAACTTATATCATTGACTTTGAGAATAAGTAGGTATAAAAAAATATATATATTTAAATATAGATGCAGAAATTATAGCAAAACTTGATTATTAAATAAATTATATTTAGTGTCGATTCCATAATTTACAATATATTAGATATTTAATTAAAATTATATATATTATATTAAAAATTATATAAAATTAATTTAATTCTTAATTTAAAGAAATATGATAGTTTTAGTTTATATTCTAAGAATCAATAAATTAACATAATATTTAAATTATTATTCATTAAATTAATGGTAATTATTTAGATTCTTTTTATAAAATGTAAATAAATATCACATTTATTTGATATAAAATCAATAAGTTAATGATATTTGATTATAATATGAAGATATTAATTATAATTTCACTTCTTCTTTTTCTTTTTAGGTCTTTACATGACAACACTTTCTAAAGGAAGAGGCATTCTTAATCCATCATCTTTTGGATCTGTCATTTTATTTATTGTGCGTACAATATTGACTTTTGGATACTCATTTCTTTTTTCTTACAAGAATGCATCTGATATATCAGGAGTAAAATTAATTGAAATAATCTAAAGATTTGGTAATGCCTTTTTAATTAATAAATTAATAATACTTTGAGTATACCTTCCAATCCTTATTCTCCCAATTTACTACAATTATTTAATTCAAGCATTTCAAGTTTATTACATGATTATGCAATATAAATTAATGTATTATCAGCAAGATATTAGATTCCTCCTAATTTTAGTTATTTTAGTTTGTGTAATGAACTTAATCTACCTACTGAAGAATCACTAATATTAGTAGATCCAGAGAGTATAAGAGTATGAATATTTGAACAAAGGGAAGTTGCTGAAATAACTTAATCACTAATGTCTTTAGTAGGAATGAAAGATAAATCTAAATATTCCATTTCAGCTTTTGAACGTGATATTAGATCAGATAATAAATCAGCTTATAAATTTTCTACTGTTGCTATTTAAAGTTCTTATAATCTACATCCACTTTAAAGTAGATATTTAGTAAAGTTGCTTGTTAGATTGTTACAAAATGAAATGTTAATTCTTTATAATAATGGAGCATTTTATAATGGTTCTAATGAATAATCAGTAATTGATTATAAATTGCTAGCACATTTAAAACCTTATAAATATTTTGAAGTGTAATCCAAAAAGTTTCTAATTCCAGTTTCAGTTAATTTTGAACATGATGACACATCAATAACTTTTAAATTTTTACATGATTTTGCTAATTCCATTAATATATCATCTTCTAAATCTGTGTTAGATAAGATTAATTCTTCAAGATTGATAGCAAAGTATCCAATTTTACTTATTTATTCCATCTTCAACCATGTATGATTATGCAAATTCAAGAATCTTAATTTAGGATTTAAGGCTTCTTATAGATTCTATTCAGAAAGTATTGAATTTGGTAATTTCTATATTTTAATTAATTTATTATACCTTTAAATGTCTAATATCTTCATTTTCATATGATTAATTATAAACAACATCACCAACTTGACGAATGGTTCGAGTAAAGTTTTCATTTTATTCTTATTTAAATTGACTATTTATGGGTTTAATATTCAAATAAGGATCATAGTCTTTATAAGTTTGATTATAAATAAGGGCTTTTGATTCAGGCTTTGCAGTTGTTAATTATTTAAGAGTCTTCTTATATCCTGGAGGAGGGACACCAATATCTTCAGAAATTACAGCTTCTTTTGTTAGCTAATAATTTGTAAATGGCTTTATTAGTTGATTATTTTATTATTCCTAATATAAATATACTAGTAGTACTTTTTTACGTTTCTAATAGAGAAAATCAAGATTGTCATCATATTCTTTTGGCTTTGGCTTAGGCATAAATTATGGATTTTAAAGGACACGAGGGTAATTCATGGAACACCAACCAAGTAGACTACTATGCTAATTGAAAGCAGGAAACTAAACACGTTCTATGTTTTTATTGACAGTTTCCTTTATAGAGAACTCTTTATCATTTTTCATTTAATAAATTAATCAGACTGTTATATTCTAAATTAAACTTGGGAAATCGTTGTAATTTCTATTAAACACTTGAATAACTTCTGTTAGGATGTCACTTTATTAAGTTCTAGAGTTTATATAATACAATATACCTAATCTTAGTAGCCTCAACATAACCATTATGATAATCAACGCAAGTTCTTTCCCAATCATCCTTTTATTTTTTAAGAAGAGTAGATTTCTAGATATATATTAATTGATTGCATTACTTCAGTATTGAATCTAATATCATTATTTAATTCAAGTATGGTTTGATTGATTATTAAGACTCTAGCTCTAAATGTTGCAATAGTAGCTTATAATCTTCTATTTTAAATAACTATTCTTTCTTTTTAGTTTTAATAGTCTTATTCTCTTGCATTATCTTCCAATAATTCCTTTTTCAAAAGATCAAATATGCTTTCAATTAATTCATCTATTATCTCTTATATTTTTGCTACTCCTTATTAATTAGCTTAAATTCCAGGATCTCTAATGAATAATATTTAGAATTTTACTGTGAAGTTTCTAAAAGTAATTCATACAATAATCCAATTCCATTTGATTATTTTTTTAAAGACTTTTAATGTGCTTCTAATTCATTAAACATAAATTATGAAAATTCAAGGAATGAATATGTTCCAGCCAATGGATCCCATTTCTTAGTACTTAATTTACTAATTATTCTTTTTCCTTCTTGTAATGCTCCTATCATATTAGTTAATTCATCTCTTCTTGATTCATATTGTTACTATAATAATTTAAAATATATATATTAATACTCTTGTTAAATCTCTTTAATCTGTTAATTCAGCAATACGTTAATTATTTCTATCTTCAATTTCTTATTTATCCAATAATTATCTCTATTTATTTTTTTATTCTTAAATGAATAGTGGCAATGTTTATTAATCTTTGGCTAATTAATATTCTGATGAATCTATAACAAATAATATTTCATCATATTTGTCATCACAGAATTATGTGTGATCTCTTGATTTCTATCTCTCAACATCTTATTCTCCATTAATTCTATCTTTCATTTAAGTGAGGAGTTCAATTATTTTATCTACACTGCTGTTTCCTTCCAATTAAACTTAAATTGTTTGAATTATAGTCTTTCCAAATTCACTGTTTTATAGAGATTACAACAGTGTTTCACTCTCACTCATACTACTTGCAAATATTACAAGTGAACATAATAATATAAGCTTATACATTATTATTAATTATTAAAACGGATATGTGGTATTATGTATATTTTTCATTTATATTTCATTATTTAATCTACTTGGATACCTTCATTAAACATAAATATAGATAAAAACATTTAATATCTTTAAATTAATGCTTTAATCTACATTAATATATATCATTTCTTTATGACAAGAGACAATATTAAATGAATTTAAATGGAAAGTTTTATTCATTTCCAAATGATTTTTAATCCTTAATCTTTAAATTATTATAAAAAAATGTATAAATAATTTTCTATAAGCTTTATTAATCTTTATTACATATAATTATAATTATAATTGTATCATCAATATATTGATTTGCTTTTACATTTAAGTAAAGGATTAATTGTTTTAAAATTATAATTATAATTTAATTAAAATTAGTCATTATATTTTATAGATCTATTTATTTATTGAATAGATAAGTTTAAACTAATTATTTGAATTACAATTATTATTATATATAAGTATTTTAACAATTGCTTAATAACAAAATTATAAAATAATCATAAATGATAATCTAAATTTATTAGCAACCTAATACTTTATAACAATAATAAAGTAAATATATAGGATTAAAAAATTATATGAATAGAAATTATCTAATTGATATTTTAAACTTGGTAATCATTCTTATTTTACCTTCTTCTTCTTTGTAGAATTGTTCTTCTTGACAAAAGCTCTTAAGACTCCAACCTTTTCATTTTTATGTTCATTAAAATTAAATCCGAATTTTCTTCCATATCGAATCTGTAGTAAATAATCATCTAAACTCTTTTTGGAGATACTAACTTTTTGAGCAGCTTCTTCAAGAGTAAATCTCTTACTCTACCCATCTATTGTTATACCCTTAAATATATTGATAACAATATTACATTATAATATTCCCTCCATTTTGAAACTTTCTCTATGATATATCCTATTCTCCTCTCTTTTGTTCTTCTACATTATTTCTAATTCTCCTATCCTTAATTTTACTGTTATTATTATTATTCATTTCCTTCCTATTCTTTCATTTTATTAACTTTTTCATTCATTTCTTCAGACATTACTAAGTGAATGAGTGAAATTCCTGTCTAAATGCATTTAATGCGTAATTAATTTGATTATTAAATTTCATTTAATGGCATAACATAAGAATAATGTACTGGATCCAATCCACAATTTATATACATTTCGCAATCAAAACTATAATAAGAAATTGTTCGTCCTTCTAATTAAATTCCAAATTCTTTAAGTTTGCTTGTCAATTTGAAAATATTGATTCCATTAGGCTATTAAATTTTACTCAAATCAAACTGTGGAAAGTATTCAATGTAATTCTAATTTGAATCCCTTACATCTATTAATTCAACATATAGTTTGACCTATAGAAAAAAAGAATTATTCTAAATATTACTGTTATTGATTCAATATCGATTTCACGACTACTTGTTGAATTCTCTTCACTATTGTTATCTGACATCCTTGAATATTTAAATTAATATATTTTATTATTAAAGATTAATGAGACTATTTATTATTTTATCATGCTTTAAAAATATATTCTTTTATATTTTTGTAAGATAAGAGCTCTATTGATTCTTTTTATTCAATATTTTTGGATAATTTTTTTACATTAAAACCAAAAAATAAATAATAATGGATTGAGTTTATATAAATGAATTATGAATAATATCATTAATATTGTTTCATATTATGATATGTAATTATGCTTAATTAAATATTTATTATATTATTTATTATTTAAAAACTTGTTTATAATATATATATATAAATTTAATAATCAATTATTTATATAGTATGAAATAATGTGATAATTTATATGATGAATAATACTAATAAATTAAATATATAAAAATAATGAATAATATTGAAATCGAAAATGATAGACAAAATTGTCACCATATATATGGAATTACCGTAAAGACCCCAAATAATAGTAAGATATCTAAAGTATTAATGGAAAAAGTTATTGAATCCTTGAATAATTAGAACAATGCAATGTACATTATTTCAGTTAATTATAGATTGGAACATGTTAATGGTAATGGAAGAATATTATCATTATTATGTTCATCTTTAGCTTGGCAAGAACATTAAAAAATAAAATACTAAAATTTTTATAAACTATAAAAGAGAATTGTTTATGCATCACAATATAATTTAAAATATTTAGAAAATTAATTAAAGAAAACTGATTATAAGCCTAAAATTACTTATTTTCAGTAAGAAGATAACATTGAAAATCAAAATGAAGATCAACTAATAATTATTTAATATGGTAATTTGTTAAATACAGATTTAACTATTTTTTAAAATTCAATAATGATTCTTGATGATTTTGATTAGGTATAAGACATTAGAATATTTGAAAAAATATAAAATATTACAATTGAAATAGCTGTAAATGAATTGGATGAATTAATAACATAATTATAAATGAAAAATGAACAGGATTAACAATAATATTTATTGGACTTTGATTTGGAATCGATAAAATTCGTTTAAGAGTCAATTTAGTATTTATTGAATAAATTACATTAAATTCAAGATGATAAAATTGAAAAGCAGGATTTAATTTATGATTTCCTTGAAATATCTATTTTAAACAACAATTGTAGTCATATATATGATGAATCTGCTGTTTTTGATAAATATTTGAAAACATGTGAAAAAATTTCAAATCTTCCAAATAAAAAATAATTTTCTCTTTGGTTCAAATTTATAAAATAAGCAATTTTTTGCTACAAAGAGAAATAAAAATACCAAAATAATAATTTTTCAATTAAAATAACTAATAAAAATATAACAATTTTGGTTAAATATTACTTATAATATCTTTTGGATACATTAAAAAGAATAAACTTTCATTCCATTATAATATCATCTAATACTTTTTTTTCCAACTTTGCATCATTATAATTTAAACTCGTTTTAAACAGAACTAAAAATATAAAAAAGTCAATATTTTAAAACATTATTCCTTTAACCACCAATATTTACTGAACAATACAAACCTAATCTTATATTTTAAATTCTTTTTGAGAATTTGGAAAGTATTATAAATTGTACATCTAAGGGAGTTTTGCTTATTTTTTCTAGTTTTAAGAAGATAAAATAATTTAAAGTATTTTGTAAAAAACAAAAATCTGATTTTTTTGATTAAATTGGAAAATATAAAAAATTGTTTTGGGGACTCGAGAAAAATGAAATGTAAGATTACATTTAATGTTCAAAAAATGGAGCTATTTTATTTGATAGTTATTAAAGAATTTTTAATAGAAGCTTTCATTTTCCAGGTCCTCTTTGTTAATTGTTAATATTAGTTGAATTGAAAACTATAAATTATCACAGGTATGATTAATAATAGTATGAAAATGATGAAATGTATTATCTAAGCAGATGTTTTAATACAATAGTAGGAAGATCTTTGCTTAATGAAAATGATTAAGGGTACTTTAATATATTTATTATAGGGTGTTATTAATATTCACTTAATATAAATAAAAATACAAGTGGGAATAATGTTTATAGGATGTTTTCCCATATTCATGCACCATAAATGAATATGAATAAGAATTAAAAAAATTAATATAGAATGATTACTATTCTTAGAATGATGTAATGTCAATAAAATACTATTTTAAAAAATAGTTTCGGAAATATCCACAAAAGTTTAAAAAAGAGGCAAAAAAGAAGAGTCTAAAGTTTTGGAATAAATACAAATAAAAATAATTATTAATAAAATCATAAAAAATTAAAAAGTAAAAAAATGAAAATGAATAAACTCAAAGAAAAAGTAAATAAAATAAGAAATAGTAAAGATACATCAAAAATAAAGAATGTGAAGATTAGATGAATTAACTTTAATAATAATAATCATAAAACAAACAAGAAAATTTTATCTAATATAATAATGATTTACCTGAAAAGAGATTAGACAATAAAAATGAATAAGGTAAGAAAAAGAAGAAAGAGAGTAAGAATAAGAATGAGAAAGATGTAACTCCAAAAAAGAATGAGATAGATGTAGATCCAAAAAATGAAAATAAATAGCAATATTAATAGTAATAATAATAGTAATAATAATAATAAAAAGGAGCTTATAAAAACAAAACTATTGATTCATTTTTCACCAGAAAAGATCCAAGTATTCAATAATCTGCTGAGAAAAATAGTGAGAAACAATCTTAGATTTGAAAGAATATATTTATTATTAAGTTATAATAATTTTTGTTTTTGGGGATGTAGAATCCTAAAATAAATTGATTATATATAAATAAAAATAAAATGTCGGTGAACTAAATAATTGAATAGGTGCTTCAAAATATGATCGACATTGATAATCCAGACTTTAGACTTTCTAAACAATAGAATATTTTAGAACTGATAGAAAGAGATGAATTATTAGTAATGGAACGGTTGTGGCCTTAAAGAAGAGTGAATATGGTTGAGTTTATAAAGATAATGATATCAGTGGTGCATCATAAATAATGTGAGTTATTGTATTTAGTGATGGGTTTAATTGAGTTATTTAAAGACATAGTGGCAGCTTGTCAATAAAATGAATTGTCATTATCGGATGTAACAAGTTATGTATGTTAAGTGGAACCAATAACTAACAACATAGTACCATAAATGTTAATACCTGAACCAAAGAAGTTTGAATTAAACAAGACTAGAATTAGAGATATAGATGTGGTATTTTATAGAGTTTAATTTAGAATGCTCCTCGAATAATTGGATAAGCAGATGGTGAAATATGTCACATTGTAAATGGTTCATTAATAAATGATGCAATCAGACATCATAATAACAATGTACATACAGGACAAGTATGTATGAAATAGATTGTAACATTGGATAGTTTAGATTCTAAATTAAATATATATAATTTAGATGGCACTTTAAAGAATTAAGTAAAAATTAATTAGAGTGAAGATAAGGAAATAATAATATTGAGTTTTGCATGGTCTGATAGATAATAGAGAGTAATATTTATATATAATATAATAGATTGGATTAACACTGAAATCTCATTCATTATGTATGTATGAAAATGATTTTAAGACATACAGAATATTTCCAACAGTATATGCTTCATAAGATTATTAAACTAACATTTGGTATCTTGAAAATTAGAATAAATGGATTACTACTGATGCTACATTTAAATTATATGAATGGGATTTGTAGGCAGAAAATGTAGCTAATATATATTCAACAAATAAGATTACAGGGTGTATTATAGATTGTGTTGAGGTAGTACATATGAAAATGATTGCCACTGCTTCTTTAGATAAATAAGTGGTTGTATGGGATCTCAATACAAAAGATATTAAAATAGTTGTATCTTTAAAAGAACATGGAGGAATTCATAGTTTAGTTTATTCCTATTATTTTCAAATATTTGTCACTTGTGGATATTCAACATATATAAATGTTTATGAAATCAATCCTAAATTTCATGATGTAACAATGATTGGAAAATTAAGTGGACATACATCTATGTTAACTTCTATTTAGATGATAGGTAAAAGTCCTGTATTAATTTCTGGAGATGATGGTGGTACATTAAGATTATGGGATATTAGAACATTCTCATGTTTATAATCATTAAATTTTGGAAGAAAAACCTAAATTACTAAAATTTTAGATTTATCAGATTAATAGATGATATGTTTTTTAGGATCTAGAGTTAATTTACTTAAATTAGATATTCGAAAGAAAGATCAATCAGATAATTATGTTATAAAAATTGATTTTGATCCTTAAAGAGATGAATTAATAGTTGCTTCTAAAAAGAATATTATTTTTATGGATATATATACTGGTAGAATGAAAAGAATTCTTAATGGATTATTAAATGAATTAGAAGATGAAATTACATAATTTAGACCACTTAATTATTATAATAAATTTATATTATCAGATTCTAAAGGTAATCTGAAAATTTATTATCATACTGGAGAATACTTTGCATCACTTAAAGGACATTCAGATGTAATATAATTAAAATTAGATATTCTTAATAAACTCATTATTACATGTGGACATGATAGTGTTCTTATTCAAAAAATGAATGCTGAAATATTAAGAGAAATTACTCCTTTTAAATCATAATAAATAGAAATATCTGTTCATCATTCCCTATTATTGGCATCATATATGAATCATCTCTACATTTTTGATTATGAATTCATCAAATGTCTAAGTTTTCTCGAATTTGATGGAGATATTACATCCATTATATTTATAGCTAATTATCCTCTTTTTGGTGTATCAACTATAACTGGTAAACTTTATATTATGAAATTTGTTGTAAAAGATCACATTGAAGTTAAAACAACTATATATTAAATTTATGAAGTATCTAATTGTTCAAATTATGTTACTGAAGAAGGAGAATAAGAATTTATTACTAAACTTGTATTAAGTGTTAAGGAATTAGAATTAGCTATGGCTACAAGTGAAAATAATATTATCAGATTATAACTTAATATAACACTTGAACCAACTGAACCTGTCCATGAAAGAATTAATTATAATCCTCTTAGAAAAGCCAAAGAATAAGTCTTAATTAATGATCCTATTCATATCTAATCATCTGAAAGTATTTAAAAACTTAAACATATTGTTACATTTAATGCTTCTAAGAAATAAATTACTAGCTTATCTTATTTATAATTAGATGAGAGATTTCTATTGATTACATCAATTGATGGAATTATTAAGATATTTGATTTGAATGGAGAATTGATGGCTGCATATAATATAAATCATCCATTACCAATTAAATGGGATGTTAAATATACTAAACAATCTGAACTTAAAAAAAGAATTATATATGGATTTAAAGTTATTGATATTTTAAGAAAATAATCTAAAACAGAAAAAGAAGCTGAAATATATAGTCTAACAGATTCATTATAAGTTAATAGATAGAATTCATTTTCTTTATAAAATTTAAATAAAAAACCATTAATAATGAAAGATGAATTTAGTCCAAGAGATTTAAAATTTGATAAGATTAGACATTTATATCAAAATGAAGTTCAAGGTCCAACACTCAAATAAATGGAGGCATAAAGAAGATTATAAGAAGTCTAAAATATGTTTAAAAATGATGTTAGAGATCCTAAATTAGATGAAATGTTGAAATTGAGAGAAAAAGAAAGATAAAAAAATATAGATAGAGCAGCTAATCTTAATTTCTTAGATCCTGAATTTAGAGATAAGAGTATATTGAATCAAAAATTATTAAGTAAAAATGATTATCTAAAAGAATTTAATACTAAACTTGAAAATAATGATTAAACTTCTATTATACAAAGATAATACTAATCTAATTTAAATTAATAATCTTAAGTTAATATTTAGAATTAACCCAAAAAAAAATAGAACTCATCATCAGATTTTTATAAATATGCAGCATCAAGACATTTATTAAATGATGCAAGTATCTTAGAATCATTCACTTCCTAAAATACTCAATTAAAACCAATCAATAAATAATTAATTAATATTTAATCAACTTAGATATCTTAATTGAAATCTTTTGGATCTTAAGATTTAACATGGCATGGTTAACATAGAAAATAATAAAAGGATTTATCATAGGTTTTAACAAGTCTTAATATTAAATTGAGACAAAGTAAGAATTCTTTAGGAGGAGAAACTATATTAAGAGATATTACTAAATCAGATATCACATTTGAAGATTAATTAGATGAATTCACAAAGAAACATAAACTAAAATGATTGTAAAAGTGATAACAATTTGTTTTTTTTTATTAATATAAAATATATATCAGTTATAATGTAGACTTGAATGTTTTTTGATAATTGATTTAACTTTATTATCAATAGGATTTTTTTTAGTATAATTTTAACTATTTTATGTATTAAGGTTTTATTGTATTTTGAGTACTGGAACCTTATTTATGGAATGTATAGATGATGTTTTCGTTTTCATAACAGATTATCTATTATTATTATATTATGAATAATTAATGTTCTTAATTAGATTATTACTTTATTATTAATCTTATTATTATTATTATGGTTAATTCTTTAATAGTATTTTATCACGATGAGTATCTTCATCATCCCAATCATATATGTATTCTATTCTTAATTCATATTCTTTCATTATAGACATGAATAGATTTTTTAAATAATTGTAATCTGGATTTTCATCAAATTTAAGATTCTTAGTATATTCAATATAATGTAATAATTATTTGGGATGATTCTTACATAAAGTTTCACTAGATGTTGCTAATTTCTTTTCCATAATTCTATCATATTTATCTTTTTAAGTATTAGCTCTTAAATTTTACCATGGTAATGTACCTCTTAAGAAGTACATTATTACATATCCAAGAGATTCTAAATCATCTCTTCTAGATTATTCAATCCCTAAATGAGTATTAATAGAAGCATATCTAGCAGTTCCAGTCAAAGCTTTATTATCTTTATAGGGAATATGATTATCTTTATTGATATACTTTTTAGCCAATCCATAATCAACTATATAGACTCTGTCTTTATGTGATTTACCCAATAAAAAATTATCTGGTTTAATGTCTCTGTGTAAGAATTATTTACTATGTAAAAATTCAATACATTCTAACATTTAGAGTGCTAGTACAGTGACTGATTGTAATGAAAAGATGCGATTATTGTCTGTGAAAATGTCTTCAAGACTTTTGCCTAACTGTTCCATAACTAAGAAATTATATGAATCTTATTAGTAATATCCATAATATTTTGGTATGCCAATAATAGGTGAATTGTTTAGATATTAATATAGTTTGGATTCAAATAACAATTGAGGATATTTAGTGTCAGATCGTTCAATTTTGATTGCATAATCTAATCCATTGGCTGTGGCTGAATAGATTTCACCAAATGCTCCTGCTCCTAGTTTTTTGATAAGCTTATATTATCTAGGGAATAGGAGTAGGTTTACTTGTTTAAGAGGAATCCACTCATATCCTTAATAGTATATTCCATCGGTTAATTAATAATTAAATCATGGCTGAATTTTCGATTGAAAAAGTGTGTCAAGCAATCCAAGTTTTTAATTAAGGATAAGTTGAATAAGTTGATACTTTTCTAAGAAGCTTCTCATAATCAAATGAAGCTTGGGCAATTTGCATTCAAATATTGTAATAAAATCCTGATCAATCATTGGTGTTTTAATTGTTGCGTATTTTGTAATCCAAAATTCTATATGACTTCAGTACTCTAATCTAATCATTCATTAGTTTCACTCCAACCATCAGAAGTACCACAAATATATCAAAATTGCATTCAAATAATACTTCACTACAGCGTATAAAATTAAAAATCAACTAGAATATAATGTGTACTTATGTTCATCTATTTATACTTGTACACTTACTCATAACAAACTAAATCAATTTTAGAGTAATCATATAATTAATTATTAGAGTTATTGCCTAAATTCTTGATTACTCATAAAATAATAGTCCACATTAGAAGTTCTTATTTGATGTGTTGGAGACACTCCCAGATGAATTAACAGAAAATAAAAAAATTATAATAGATGATGAGAAGAGAAGATTGATTGCATAAGACATTAAAAATAAATAAATGTTAGACATTCTAACATTTCTATAAAATTAATGGAATGCCAATCCTGACGATTCTATTAAATATCATATTTTGAGATCTTATAAAAAGTGGTTGGAATTCATGAAATCAAGTATTACAGAAGAAGAAGTAATTAAAAAATTTTAAATTAGGCTATTCAATTTATGTAATTGAGTAGTTAAACTACACTTTTTAAAGGTACTTTGGAATCTATAAGTGATGAGGAATTGTAAAGTAAAGCAGTTGAAGCAATATGTACATTTGTTGGTATTATTCCAAAAACAATATGTGAATAACCTCAATTAGAACCTTAAGTTTTATAAGTATTATTCGATGAGATATATAAAACTTTTCCTTCATGTAAAAAAGCATTGGAAGATGAAAAAAGTGAAGAAATTCATAATTTAATAAAATTATATTCTAAGGTAGGTAAGAAATTTATACATAAAATTTTACTCAATACATAATTGGAACCATTTTTATAAACACTTTTATGGATATTTTGTCATGAATTTTCATTTACTGAAAGTGATATATTAATGGATTTTTGGATTAAAATGATTAAGACTATAAGAATAATGAATGATTTATAATTATAAAATAAGTTTTCATTAACTTTTGAATAACTTATTAATGGATGTGTATAAAAAAGTAAAGTAAATAAAATACTTTTGGCTGAATATGGAATTTCACCTAAAATAAAGGATGAATTTGAATAATAATTAGAAACTAGATCATAAATGAAAGAAATCATGGAAGAATTAGTAACAATCATACAACCAAATTTAATTATTTAACATTTAGGAGGCATACTTAAAACAGAATTTTTTCCATAAATGAATGAAAATGGTTGGATAACATTTGAAGCTTGTATGAATTTAATTAGTGGAATTATTAAATAAATTATATTGAAAAATGATTAAATAGGAGTTTAATATTTAATGGAGATTATCAAATTATATTTAGAAGTATATTAATAATAACCATTAGCTAGCAATAATTTTATAATGAAATCAGGTATTATATTAATTAATAAAATATTAGTTTTTAAAACAATATCATAAGGTTGTGCTTAATTGATTTCCTCTAATGAATTATTACCATCACTATTTAATTTCATTACAATAGGAATTCATCATTAAGTATCATCTGTTTAAAAGAAAGCAACTAAAGCATTTCAATTGATATGTTAACAAAATCAAAATTTTGTTTTGCTTCATTTGAATCAATTCTTAGATCTTATATTTAAATTATAATAAGTGTAATCTTTATTGATTAATGTTTAGTTCTAACTATGACAATTTAATTAAAGGAGTAGCAAATGCAATTTGTTCAAGTTAAGAGACTATGTAAAATTATTACTTAAAATTGTGTTCAATATTTGCTTAGAATTTAGTTTAATTATAATAATAAATTGAAGAATTATTAATCAAATCAGTAGGTTCTGATACTTTAGAAGAGAAGATTAAATAATTCAGCAAAAATATCTCTAGTTTAGCTTATGTTAATAGTTAAATACCTGCTAATGAATCAAATGAGTATTTAGCAGTTAGAATATTAATTGTTAATGTTTATTAAGAATTATGGCCAATGTTAAAATTTGGAATGGAAAGAATAGCTATCTTTGAACATGGAGTAGCAGAGAAAATAGTGAGATATACAAAACATACTTTTAGAAAAGCTTTTAATTAATTTTCTGTTGATTTACTTACATAAGTGTTTTAGAGCTTTTTAAATGTTTATAGATAAGTTCCAATAACAGCTTGTATTTATGTAGCAGAAGTATCAGCAACTGTATTTTATAAATACCCTGAATATCGTAATTTATTATCAGAAGCATTTGAAAATTTATGTAATATTACATTTCAACATTTGCCTTAATTATCAAGTTTTGAAGAGAATCCTGATTTAACAGAAGATTTATTTGGAATGCTTGTAAGATATGGTAGATACACTCCTGTATTATTATTATAAAGTTCAGCATTATAAACAATTTTATAATTGACTTTAATGGCAATAGGATTGGAACATGTAGGTGCTGCAAAAGTATTTTACTCATGGTTAGAAGTGACTTTCTTAATGTTGAAACCCTAAGATGAAGCATTTAAAGTCTAAATTCCATAAGAATATAAAGATAGTATTATTTGTATATAAATAATTAGAATTCCAAAAAATCATTACTCCATTTATACCTTAATATACATCAAAATTATTTGAAGCTTTACGAAAGGGACCAACAGATGAAGAAATGGAAGATTACATTTAAGATTGTATAATAGCATTATCCAAACTTTCTTTTATTGATTATCATAAATTATTAAGTTAAGTTTTGGAGGAGGGTCCATAAAATATATTGACATAATCAGAAAAAAAGACTTGGATAGAAAATAATTAAGATGTTGAAAAGCAATAAACATTTTTAAGATTGTACACAAGAAGATGTATTTAGAATTCTATGAGAGGGTGATGTAAAATTAATTATATATATATATATATATTTTATAAGTATTTCTAATGAACATATTATTCAATAATATTTCTATTAATATTCATAATTCCCAATGGTGGGATGAAACTTTCCAATTCCAATTTGTTTAAGTTTTTCAACTTCTTCTACAGTAGTTGGAATTCTAAATTTTAATATGAAATCATGGAAATTATATGCAGTGCTTTTAGGATCATCTTCTTATATGCTATGACCTGTATTCTATAACACTATTAATCTAAATTTTCCTTGCATCTAAGCTACTGTAAGATCTTTGTCTAATCTCTCTTTCTCAGCTAACATTAATATTTTAGGTATTCTTATTTGTAAAAATGAATTTGTTAATCCTTCAAACCAACCCATCCAATAAGGTGCTGTCTTCAATAAATCTACCTTCCAATCTAAACTTATTAAATTTCCATTTTAATCTCTGACTTCTTTCAATTATTCAGGTATTGATACTCTGGCTGATGATAAAGTCATTAATGTTGATGTATTCAAACTCCATTAAATTGCTTATTCATAAGATTTAAAATGTTTTGGTCTATTATTTACAATCTATTCCATAAATGGTAATGCTTCAATGGCACTTCCTTCTACTACATCAATAACAATTAAACCTATTAGATATATATATTAATATAATATACCCTAAACTTTATCTGCTTTTTATGATGTTATTAATAAATTTGCAGATTTTGCTGCTATAGCACCTCCCATAGAATGACCAACTAATATTACTGTTTATTTTGGCCATTATGTAGTTACATAATCAAATATTTCAACTACATCATCCAACAATTACTAAACACTTAGATTTGGATTTTCTAATTCTATTTTTGATTAACCATCTATTATTTTAGTTAGATTTTTTTACGTCCTCTGAAATCAAATGAAATCAATGTAGCATATTATTTGACTTCGTTTGCTAAGTTTGCAAATGACATTGCAGAATGTCCAGCTCCATGTAAACATAAAAATATTGGTGCTTTATTTTTTCCAGCTATGTATATTGGTGTTCCCTATTTTATTTCTATTTTATTACATTTGGATGGAATATCATCTCATCATAAAACTCATTCCACTTCTAAGGAGAATAATCATGTATCTTTTTAGTTACTTTTGTTTATTAAGGATTTTAATGATGGGCTTATTATATTTATAATTATACAATGAGTTATATTATGATCTGCTTTTATTGGTTATGGTTTAGATCCTTATAGTTTTACAGGAATTGAATTCTTACTATTAATAATTTGATCATTCAATTTACTTAAAATCTACATCAAATTAATCTTATTCCTCTTCTTTCTCATCATCTTCATCTTCATCTTTCAATATTAATATTATATATACTTTGCATCTATTTCTTTGGAACAGGTGGTTTCTACTTTTATTACCCTTTTAAAGTTTACTTAAGTAAATCACTCATATTTTAAGATTTTAATTTTATTAATAAAAGATAATAAATAATTAGCAACTAATTCCAAATAATATATATATATATATAAATATATTTTTTTTTAAATCATATGATTACATAGATATTTTATTGTATTTTTTATTAAATTATATAAAATATACTAGAAGGGTCAAATAGGAATGAAATATTTAATATCAATTATTAAAATAAAAATTAAGATTAAAATCAATATGAATATGAATTTTATAATTGTTATTAATAATTTAGAGATGAATAAATATAATTACTAATACAGATGGAATATGCTAACATTTTGCATTTGGATTCCTATGGGGAATTATTACAATTATGATATTCCAACATCATTATACAATTCATTTAAGAGTTATTTATCTCCAATACTCTCAGATAATCAATTTGAATTTTATTATGGATTACTATTTAGTTTAACTTCATTTGTTAATATATTCACTCCTTTCATCAGTGGAAGTATTATTTCATCAAATTAATTAAGAATTAAGAGATTAATATGGAAATAGAATTGCCTTATTCGTTTTATTATTTCTAGTTTCTTTAGGATAATTTATATTCATTTAAGGTTTCATTCATTATAACTTATATTATATCATTATTGGTCGAATTCTTATAAGTATTGGAATTGAACCATGTGGAGCAATTCAAACTAGTCTGCTTTCTTAATATTTTAAATTTGATCATATTGTATAAATAAATTATTTATTAGGCATTAGTTGTTGGTTTATGTGAGTTATTTGCTTCTTTTGGAACAATCTCAGTTATGTATTTTGCACCTAAATTAGCAGCATAATATAATCTAATATTTGCTATATAGAGTGGTAGTTTTGCTATTGCAATGAGTGTAGTATGTTGTATCATAACTATTGTTTATGATATAAATGCAGAATATGTTCAACAAGAAAATTCAATTTAGAATGTTGAAATTAGTAAATAAATCATAAAATAAGAGAACTTCCCATTTATATACTGGATGATCATTATATACAATATGTTACTCTTTGGATCATTACTTACTTTTAGTAATTTTTCTGTTGGAATATTAACTGAAAGATGGTATACAGATAATGAATCAGCTGAAGAAATGGCAGGTAAAATGATGGCCATTATGTGGGGGATATCTTCCTTTCTCACTCCCGTTTTTGGTTTCTTAATAGACAAATATAAGAATAGATCCATATTTGTAAGTTTATTGAATATCATAGAATATTTGTGCTTCATGTCTTGGTTTTTTAGGTTTAGTATAACTTTGGTATTATGCACCTTTTTTAGCAATTAATTTATTGGGAATATCATATGCTATTATGTGTGCTAGTGTATGGTCTAGTATTGTTTATATTATAGATGAAACAAATTTAGGTACAGGTTATGCTTATCTATTATCATCATGTAATTTCTTATTGTCTATTTTACCTCTATCTATTAGTTTGATTAAAATTAGAACAGCTAGCTTTTTTATTTCAGTTATGATGTTAGCAGTCTTAATTTTCATTACAGTCTTATTAGGAATTTATATTTATTTTTTAGATAACTAAGAAAATAATATTCTTGATGGTAAAATACTATCCACCAATAAATCATATGAACAATTAGAACAAGATGAAATTTGAAATTAAAATATAAAAGAAACTTATATTATTATTATTTTAATCAAATTTTTATAAGTAATCTTTATAATCTAAATAAATAATAATGAGTCAATACAACTTTCTTTTTTATTGGACTTTTATAAGTATTTTTTTATTAAATTTGTTACATCTAAGAAATCCTATTTAAATAACTATTCTGTATAATTTGTAGATTGGAATTCTGCTTAATTTTCATTGAATTGNATTTTAAATTTGATCATATTGTATAAATAAATTATTTATTAGGCATTAGTTGTTGGTTTATGTGAGTTATTTGCTTCTTTTGGAACAATCTCAGTTATGTATTTTGCACCTAAATTAGCAGCATAATATAATCTAATATTTGCTATATAGAGTGGTAGTTTTGCTATTGCAATGAGTGTAGTATGTTGTATCATAACTATTGTTTATGATATAAATGCAGAATATGTTCAACAAGAAAATTCAATTTAGAATGTTGAAATTAGTAAATAAATCATAAAATAAGAGAACTTCCCATTTATATACTGGATGATCATTATATACAATATGTTACTCTTTGGATCATTACTTACTTTTAGTAATTTTTCTGTTGGAATATTAACTGAAAGATGGTATACAGATAATGAATCAGCTGAAGAAATGGCAGGTAAAATGATGGCCATTATGTGGGGGATATCTTCCTTTCTCACTCCCGTTTTTGGTTTCTTAATAGACAAATATAAGAATAGATCCATATTTGTAAGTTTATTGAATATCATAGAATATTTGTGCTTCATGTCTTGGTTTTTTAGGTTTAGTATAACTTTGGTATTATGCACCTTTTTTAGCAATTAATTTATTGGGAATATCATATGCTATTATGTGTGCTAGTGTATGGTCTAGTATTGTTTATATTATAGATGAAACAAATTTAGGTACAGGTTATGCTTATCTATTATCATCATGTAATTTCTTATTGTCTATTTTACCTCTATCTATTAGTTTGATTAAAATTAGAACAGCTAGCTTTTTTATTTCAGTTATGATGTTAGCAGTCTTAATTTTCATTACAGTCTTATTAGGAATTTATATTTATTTTTTAGATAACTAAGAAAATAATATTCTTGATGGTAAAATACTATCCACCAATAAATCATATGAACAATTAGAACAAGATGAAATTTGAAATTAAAATATAAAAGAAACTTATATTATTATTATTTTAATCAAATTTTTATAAGTAATCTTTATAATCTAAATAAATAATAATGAGTCAATACAACTTTCTTTTTTATTGGACTTTTATAAGTATTTTTTTATTAAATTTGTTACATCTAAGAAATCCTATTTAAATAACTATTCTGTATAATTTGTAGATTGGAATTCTGCTTAATTTTCATTGAATTGATATTGAAAAATTAAAATTTCTTATTTTTCTTAAGTTTAATCAACTATAGATTTATTGAGACAAATTATGTTCAATAATTAAATTTCATACTAAAATGAGTTTGAATTTTCATTATTAATAAATATATCCTTTGTTTTGGTTTCTATAATTCTTAAAAATAAGAATATGGACTTCATAGAATTTACATTTTAATTAATTATGAACAACAACTTTTGTTATTGTTATTTTTAGTTTATTTGTCTTTAGAAACAATAAATACATTAGAGAATATGTATATCAATATAATAATCTACAGTTTTTACGTTTAACTTGATTTATATGAGAGTTTATTATACTATATAACTTTATTTTTATAATATGTATATATTAATATGTGAAGACGACTTAAATATATAAAATATTGAATTTAATAAATTGCAATGATGGATTAGACTCCTTCTACAATTGATATTTCTGAAATAGCCTAAGATGAAGAACAATAATACCAATCCTATATTAGATAGGAAAGCACTATGGAAAAGAAACTGTAGTACTCAATTTCAGCTAATAATCAAATAAAGGGAATTAATTTATAGGATATATATAATAAAGAAGGATGGCTAATGAAAAAGAGTCCTAAATTACTTGTAGGATGGCAAGTAAGATTTGAATTTTATTATTAATTCCTTAGAAACGATACGTTAAGATTTATGATGGAAAAATGTAATATTTTAAAGGTTTAGACAAATTCAAGGGATGCATAGACTTTCATTTGATATCAGTTTCAATAACTCCTATAATGAAGAATAATGAAATACATGAAATAAGGTAATCATATATATTTATAATTAAAAGACTGGAATTGAAAGGAATAAAAAAGATATTTTAATTTAAGAGTATAGAACGTAATGAATTAGATGATTGGTATCGTTGTATTTAATAACATATTTTGATTACATAATTCTATCCTAAAATTACACCTTTGAATAATGAATCTATGTGGAGATTTGAGAGAATATCTGAAACTTATTTTAGAAAGAAGGCTGATACTGGTGACATTCTATTATTTAGGTAAATATATAAATTAAAAATTCTTAGGGGATAATCTTCATTAAGTAAAATATAAAGAGCTTTCACTGGAGATAACTTTGATCATGTAGCATTATTACTTCGATATAATAATGGAGAATTATTTTTATTTGAATCTATGGGATAAACAGTAACAATCAATTTTGAAGATCTAGGGTGTTAGTATATTGAGTTGGGATACTTTTATGAGAAACAATTGGCACACTTTGTATTAGCAAATGGTATATAGATAATTAGAAGTAAATAGATCAAATGAATTTCTTGAGAAACTCGAATAATTTGTAAAGGTTTTCTATATATTATATATTATTAGGGATCAATTGGTAAAAGATATCAAATGTCTCCTAGTAAATTGATTAAAAGATTTACAAAATCAAGTGAATCTATTGATGATCTAGAAAAAGATGATAAAACTTTTTTTTGTTCTGAATTAATAGCAGCAGCGTAATTTTATCTTTGAATTTAGTTATAAAAAAATGGGAATCATAGATGCAAATAGATGTGCTGCATCCTATTGGCCAGGTATTTTTGCATAGAATTCAAAACTCCAATTAACAAAAGGAAATTTGAAATAAGAACAACTTATAGATTTTTCTTTAGTTTGAAAATAATTGTGATAGATTATTTAATAATTAAAAATCTTTTTTTTTTTTTAAGTTAAATCAATATAAAAATTCCAATTAATGTCTCATTTCTTCTTAAATTAAATCTATTTCTTTTTATTAATAATAATTCCAAGTTCTTAACGAATATGGTCCAATTCCATAAAGACTTTAATTTTATTGATCTAAAAGAATATTTTACATATTAAAATTAGGAGCATATAATTCATCACTATATCTCATTTTTGATTATGAATTATTATAAATCTTTACCATAGAATCATTTTTATCTTAATGTAAGAATAAGATTTCCTTAGTCTCTTATGAAATTATCATATCTAAAGGGTTGCTTTACAATTTCTTATGAAATAGTACTTCATTCTTTTATAAATTCCATAATAAACATTCATTAGAATTTAAACTTGAATATATGATGTTATTAGTATTACTAGGACTGAATAATGCTTTTAATGAATTATGACTTATTTATTGATAGCTAAATTATTCTACTTTGGGATTTCTAATATCTAAATGTATAAAACCATTAGTCATAGTAACTAAAATATTATAATCATTCACATCAATATATTTAATCATTTAAATATCTTCCAAACATAATTCATCTAATTATTTAAAAGTAGGAAATTCTTCTTCCATATCCCCTTTTATTTAATCATATTCTTCATCTAATTAAAAATTGGTTTCATTGAATAAATTTGGATCTAAGGGTTTTGTCAAAGGACTTTCTATTATTGAATTTCCAAATCTAGGTAACATTGGAGATTAAATAGAGTTAGCTCTTAGAAATTGTTTTTTGTTATTTTATAAAGTAAGTGATAAACATTTTGTTTCATTCATTCTTTCATCTAGAATTAATAATTCCTAAATTTAATAATTTAAAATTACATTATTTTTAGTACCAACAAAAATATTTTATTTAGATTAAGTAATAAATATTGGTTAAGAATGCTATTATAAATTACAATTATATTAATTATTTAACCCATAATAATGATAGACTTGATTTTTAAAATAGTTCCATCCCATCACATTACCCTTATCTGTACCTGTGATAATCATTTCATCTGAAAAATTCTTATCACAAATACAAAATGAAAGAAATTTTGCATCATGTTCAGGTAAATCACAAATTCTTTCAGTTCTAAATGTATCATTTATAAGTTCTATTCTTGAAAGATGATTCCCATTATTTATCAATATACCATTTTATTATTTCAATGCTACAAAATTATTTAAATCTTGTCTACATTAAGAATAAGAACCATCAAAAGCAGAAAAATATTAAATATTCTATTTAATTAATTTTATATTTACTTTTCTTATAATTCTTAGATCATCCATCAATTAATGAAATTTCTTATTTATTTTTGGATCCAATTTCTTCTATTTAGGTTAATTTTCTTTTCTTTAAACCAAACCCTCAATATAATTATGATTTTCTAATTTTTTTGGTGTTTCTTCACTTGATAATATATGAATTGGTTTTTATAGACTTTTTTTTTATTTCTCTAAAAACTTCTCCAATTTAGATATTTTTCTTAAACTCTCCTCTGTATACTTAGATTATTTAATTAGAGCATCAGAAAATGTTACAGGTTCCAAATTATTTGTACCAATCCTACTACAACCCTAATATCCTCTATTCACAGGAGTTTTTGATAATACTTCATCTCTTTCCTAGAATTAATAATTAAATAGAAATACAATTTCTTTATAAGGAACTGCAAGACATCTAGGAGTATTAAAGATAATATTCTGCTAATTGTATATAGATGTTTTATTTAATTTAGCTGAGATTGTTTAGGCATGAGTAAAGCTTTAATATTGAAATGCATTAGGCATTGGTGATTCTTCACATGAAAATTCTGATATTACAGATGTAGTCGATGATTTAGGTACATTATGTTTAAATTTCACAGAATTGTTTTTCATTTTTATTATTCTTTTTCAATTTCTGAATCTCAGCTTTTTAGAAATCTTGAGACTGAAATTAACCTTTTTTCACTAAAAAATGTATTATATATAAACTATTATATTTTTATAATTTAAAATAATTAAATTTAAAATTCCATAACATTTAATATATTAATAAGAATTTTTATAATTATTTTAAATTATATGATTTAAAATTCAATATTTTTAGATCATAAACAATATTTTCTTTTATTATTTATTCTTTGATATTATTTATATTCTTTTCAAAAATTAGATAATCAATAATTAACTTATAATTATACAAATAAATCAAGATTATCGTATTTAAAATAAATTATTTATGAATTAATTAAAGTCTATCAATAATTTACAATTTAAAAAGAATTCATCTCTTCAAAATACTATACTAGGCATGTTAATCTTCACTTTGTATTTTTAAGTATCTGCAGGTACTTCATATCTACAAATGAAGTTGATTTTGTTAATTAGATAATATAATAAAACTAAATTTAAACATTTGTAGAAATCTTATGATAACTATAAGAGTTTTAATCTAATTAAAATACAATATTATAGGAATTAATACATATCAACTTAGTTAATTATCATACCTTATTAGATATATATTTAATATTGTATGAAATAAGTATTATTTAAAATAAGGAATTATTAAAATAAAATAATAAAAATTAGATATATTAAAAATATAAAAGTTAATATTTCCATAAATATGTTAAAATAAGATTTACTTCATTTTTTTTATTTTATTTTAATAATTCCTTTTCTTTGTGAATCTGATTATTATTAAGGTTATTTGATTGATGAAAAAAAGTCTTTTTGAGAAGTAAAGTAATTAAATTAATCATTGTTATTGTCATTATTTTAACTTTAATTCAAATTTTATTGATTGAATGTAGAATTTACAATTTGATCATCAATTTATACATTATTCCTTTAAATTTAAATTCTAATTTTCACTTAAGATGGAGTAAAATTAATATCTGGTTATTCTAATTACTTTTTATTTTCAGTCTCACATATTAATTTAGATTCTAATTATTATTGTTATTATTATTATTATTATTGTTATTATTATTATTGTTATTATTATTATTATTATTATTATTATTATTGTTATTATTATTGTTATTGTTATTATTATTGTTATTATTATTATTATTATTATTATTATTATTATTGTTATTGTTATTATTATTATTCAGGTATTTCTTATTCTTCTATATCATATTAAGAATCAGATTTTAGTTTTTCTAATTATTTTTAGCATTTAAGACCAAATAGTTTAAGATTTCTTTTCTTTACTTCTGATTATTAACTATTTTTTTCTTCAGTTATTATCTTTTAACTAGGAGTTTGAAAATTATAATCGGTTCTATTATAAAATGCTTTAGCCTATTTAAGAATGTCATCATCATTAACCCATGGTTTGATTGCTGGTTTAACCCATTCAGATAGACCTTTTTTAATATCACCATATTCAAATCTCTTATCACACAAAAATACAATTCTTAATAATAATAATTTAATACCCATAATCATTAATATGTCTTATAACTCTACCTAATGCTTAATTAGTAGCTCTAATTGCTTATTAACAATACCATTCTTAACTTTTTAATCTATCTTATTCATTAAATTCAGGATCATTATATATTTTATCTAAGTATTCCATTTTCTATGATACTTTATGATCCTATTTTGGAGGATAAGGAACTCCAATTAGAAATACTGCTCTACATAATTCATCAGAGAAATCAATTCCTTCAGCTACTTTACCTCTTTATACAGCAAACATAATGGCTCCTTTTTTTGAATGTTATTTATATAATTCAAAAACATTTTACATTTCTGCTGTCTATTATGGTTCCCATAAACAATGTTTGATTTCATTTAATCTAAACAATATTTTACTAATTGTTAATTTGCTCCTAAATTTATACATTAGACTATAAGATGAAAATATAACCAAAATTCCATTTGGTATAACATATGAAAGATTCAATAGATTTGAACCTAATTTATTAAATTATTCATCATTATTTCTTTAATTAAAAGAGAAATCAAATTATTTATGTTAAAAAACAATAAGGTTTTATTAAATATTGATAATGTGTGGACTTTAAAATTATGTTTAGAAATTCATTCTTAATTCACATGTCCATGATTACATAGGAGATAATGTGCCTGATGTTAATAAAACAGAATGAATATTTTTTTTTAGTATTCTTTAAAATGCTAATGATGGTTCTAAACACCACATATAAATAGAAATAGAATTTGTTACATCTATTATAAAGGTTAATTTATATTAATTAAATTAATTGAGTAAAGAAGATAAAGATAATTTTTATTTTTCTCTTTCATCTTCAACTCTAATTAAATCATAAACATTCATAATGAATTTAACCCATGATTCAAAATTATTAGCTGGAAATTATGATAATTCACTCATAACATCAATTAAAATCAAACAATGTTATAAATATCTAGCAATATTATTTCTTGTAATTCCTTTAGCATAATTAGTTTATATTGAATCATTCCATAATCTGAATGTATTATCTTAATCTGATGTATATTGAAAGACTAAATTTTAAATTTAACGAGCATCTAAAATTTAATATTTTTCATTTGTATCTTATAATGTAAATATTGGTTATTATTTTAATTATTCTAAATATTAAGAAAATGTTCTTATTGTAATAACAATTGATCTATATTCTTTTAATTCATTAGATATTTTTTCCTAATTTAATTTAACTTTTAATTATTCATAAAATATAGGTACTGTTTCTAATTCATCTATCCATTTTTCTAAATCTTTTTCAGCTTCAATAATAATATTTTATGTTATAAAAAAAGATGATCCTTCTTCAGCTGTTGATTATACATTATGTGCTTCATCAAATATTAAAATTGAATTATCAATATTTACATAATCTTAAAATTCTTTTTCTAATAAATAATTATATGGTAATAATATTATATCAGCATCTTCCAATCTCTATCTCTCAAAATAATAAGGACAGATTTTATTTTTATATCCAAATTATTTAGCTTCCTCTAAATTATTTATTAAAGTCTTATATTATTATGCCATGAACATTACAATATCTTTTTTAAAATATTAACATTGATTTGCTTTTACTACTTTTCTACAATTTTAATTTAAAAGATTTCCTTTAATATTATAAAAGTCCCCTCTTAAACAATATTAATCTCTTGAACCTAACATTGATACATTAGGTCTATAAACAGTTTTCTTTAATTCTTATGCAACTTATTTTAATTATGCATGAGTTCTTGAAGCATAAACAATTTTTAATTTAATTTGATTATTTGATTTTTATTATTCTTTTCTTTATTTCTATAACCAACCTAAAGATGCACACAATAAAGATAAAGTCTTTCCTGTTCCAGTTGGAGATTCTAATCTAATTTTAATAATTAATATTATTAATATACAATGCATTATATTTTTTATCTAATGCTTATACAACACTATCCATATACTTTACTTAAACATCATATGGTTTATGAGGGAAGTATATTTCAGTATTTCCTAAAGTTATTGACTATTATTATTTGCATAATTCATTATCAAGTTCTATTTCTTATAATTTACCTTTTCCTGTAGGATCAGACTCATCATCAATCAATTAATGATGTGACTTACTTTTAATATTCTATGACATTGAAATTGATGGATTCATAATTAAAATAATTCATTTATTTTTTTGGTTCAAACTAACAATATATATTTAACAATTACAAATTTAAATTATGAATTAAACTACCCCTAAATCCATTGGAATCAATTATGCAAGTAAATAACATATATTGAATATTAGAATTAAGAAAATAAAAAGGAAAGGAAGAAACTTTACCAAAATCAATGAGCACTAATCTAAAATTTGATATTTATTAGAATCATTAACATGGCATACTGAAACATAGAAGTACTTCACAACATAATATTAATGAATACACTTAATAATAATAATAAATGCAATTATTTGAATAATATTTCAATCATTCCAAAATTTCATTTACTTTTATAGAATTTGTAACCAAATAAATATAGTATCATAACTAACCAATATAAGTATCGTATTATTTTTATTGAGAAATTGATTAATCCAAATATTTTTAAGAATAGTTAAAGAAAATGGGAAGAAGAAAGAAGAAAGATTCTATATGAATTAAATTAATAAAAGGAAGATAATTGTATATTGTAAACTGAATTGCATGATCTAAAAAGATAAAAAAATACATTGTCAAAATAATGTGATAATTTATAGGTTATTATTGTATAAGAAAGATTGGGAAAACAACAAAGACATTAATAATTTTATTAACATAAATTTTAAGAACTTACTAAAAATTTTCATATGCCCACCTAAGAAACTATATCATCATTAACTGATGAAAGAGTATTATCTATTACAATTATAGTTCGAAAGCAATGAAACTTCTCTTGATTCCTCCTTATCTAATGAAGATGATGATCCATCTATCTATTCTAATTAATTATTCGAAATCCTTCAGACTGGTAAACATAGATATCAGTTTTCCAAAAAACTTAATTGATATTAATTAAATTAAATATAAACATTATTAATATACTTAAATACATGACTAATTTGAAATTATTTTACCTTACTGCATATCAAAATGTCATTATTGTATGTTAAATCTTACTCTTATTAGATTAAATCTGAATTACCTTAAATTACAACATAATTGAAGATTCATCGTAATTCTTAAATTATTGAAGAATGTCCTAAAAATTAAAATGTAAATGAGAAACTCAAAGGAGATAAAAGAATATCCTACATTTTAGGAATATTTAAGACTTTTAATAAATCATTTCTAGTATTAGTTGAAGAATGTACAAAAGTTGCAACAATTAAAGAATAAATCATATATTAAATAGATTAAGTTTCATATTATGCAATTGAAGTATTATTTTAATTCATTCCAGGATTAAAACATTTAGAATAAAGATATCTTGGAGAGTTTAGGAAATCAAAAGAAATTATTATAATAAGGATTTTATTTTTCCATAAATGGTGATATTACACTTGCAAGACATTTTAACAAATTTGAAAATAGTTTTGTTTGGAATTAGAAATTATTAAGTGGATTTAGAGAAAATAAAATCTCATCTAGTTGGTAATTACCTATGATTTAAGGATATGTAGAATAAATAGAATCATATATAGACAAATAATTAGTTACTGTAGTTTTGATATCTAGAAGAAGTAGATTTATGGGAGGAACACGATATTATTCAAGAGGAATAAATGATGATGGACATGTGGCTAATTTTATAGAAACAGAATAGATTCTAATTAAAGGAGAAATTATAATCAGTTTTGTTGCTATACGTGGTTCAGTACCTATATTTTGGAATCAAGATGGTGTTTCAAGTATAAAATTGACAAGATCAAAAGAACTTACATAAGCTGCTTTTGTAAAACACTTTAATTTACTTAGAAGATATGGTTAAATATATTGTGTTAATTTAATGTAAAATAATAGATAAATTGAATAATTATTAACAGAGAATTTTTATTATTAATATTAATAAAGTTAATTAGATCATGTTAAATATTAATAGATTGATTTTCATGCTCATATAAAAAATGGTAAATCTACAGGATTAAATTCATATATTTAATAATTTAAAAACACACTTGAATAATATTCATAATATTATGAAAAAGATCATTAAATTATTAATTAATAGAAAGGTGTATTTAGAATTAATTGTTTAGATTGTTTAGATAGAACTAATTTATTTATGAGTAAATTATTTTTATTTAGTTTAAATTTATCTTTAAAGGATAAGAGATTATAATTGAATTATATTGATAATGATGGTATTTTAAATTAATTTGATGAATCAAATAAAAAGTTATTACATGATCTCATTATTAAATATAAAAATATGTGGGCTAATAATGGTGATTAATTGAGTTTCTTATATTCTGGATCAGGAAGTACTATATCAGAAATGGCAAGAGAAGGAAAAAGGGGATTTATGGGTATGCTTAAAGATGGATATAATAATATAGAAAGATTTTATAATCGTTAATTTGAAGATGATACTAAATAAAATACAATAAATTAATTATTAATAGGATCAGATGCTAATACTCATTTTGATAAATGGATAATTGAATAAGAAAAATAATATTGTGTAAATCATGAAATATCTGTATTGTTAGTAACTTGGAATGTTGGTGGAAATCATCCTATAACAACTGATTTTTCTAATAATATCCTAAATTTATAAGAAAATAAATTATCAAATCCAGATATTATTGTATTTGGACTTTAAGAAATTGTTGATTTAAATCCATAAAATATTGTTATTATGAGTAATGAAAAAACAATTTTATTATGGAATAATTTATTTCAACAAAATCTAGAAAAATTAGAATCATATGCTAAAATTGCTGAATCTGATTTAGTAGGTTTATACATATCTATTTTTGTTAAAACATCATAAATTTCAAGAGTAACCAAAATTGAAACAGATGTAGTCAAAACTGGATTAAGAGGAACTCTTGGTAATAAAGGAAGTGTACTTGTTAAATTTAAATTTGATGATTCATTAGTATAAATATTAATATAATTATTTTAGATTGGATTCAATTGTTGTCATATGACTTCAGGTAATAAAAAAAATTAATATAGATTATAAGATATTGAAGAAATTCATTCAAAAGCATTTTTAAATTCAAAATATAAAACTAATTTGAATAATTTAGATTATTCATTCTTTTTTGGAGATATGAATTTTAGAATTGATTTATCTTATCAAGATACTGTTGATAAAATTAAATCATATTAATCATATATCTCTAAAGATTAAAATCATCCTTAAGCTAAACAAATATTAAATTATTTGATTAATTAAGATTAATTAATCAAATCCAAAGCATAAAATCAAAATTTATAATACTATTAAGAAGGTGTTATAGATTTTTTACCAACATATAAATATGATAAAAATTCTTAAATTTATGATACATCCAAAAAATAAAGGACACCTTCTTGGTGTGATAGAATTTTGGCTAGGCATAAAGAAGGAACTAAACTTGAATAAAAATTTTATAAAAGAAATGAATGTTTAGATAGTGATCATAGACCAGTATCAAGTTATTATGTAATTGATATTAAAAAAATTGATAAAGATAAATTAAATTAGGTTAAAGCATAATATTGTCTCTCCAAAATGTAATAATCTAAATAAAATTAATAAATTTCTAATGAATAAACAAAACCATAGTAATAATAGTAATAAGAATAATATTTTGATTAAGGTAAATAGGATGAAAATTCATAATTTATTATATAATAATAATCTGATTATTAAATTATTGGTTAATAATAATAATAACAATAAAAAGAAATTAATGATTAAACTTAATAGAACTAAGATTATTCACTTTAAACAATATTAACTAAGAATTAACCAGATTAAATTACAAAAGAGTAACTTTAATGATTTTTAAAGAATAATAATTTATTTATTTAACCCATAACATTTTATTATTATTATTATCCAAAACAATTCTTTTTGCTAACGATATATAAATCTCTGATGAGTTTACTTTCCCATCAAAATATAATATTTAATTTGAGTATTTGTTTTAAGAATTTCTTCTTTTTTAATCTATTTTATATTCTAAATACATTCTATAATTATTTAAAAAACCTTTTATTAATAAAATATTGAATATCAATCCAATTTCTGCTTTAATTTATCCCTTTCATACATTATCAATTTTTATTGAATTTATCCTATTAATTATTACCATATATTCTTGTTAGCTTAGCTTATTCTTTTTGATTAATATTGTTCGACAATCTATGATGGTTAATTCAGTAATTGATTAGAAATCGTTATTCAAGTTTTTATAATAAATTAAGTAAACATTTATTATTTATACTACGTATGACTTAGATCTCTTAGGAATACAATTTAGAATATTTGGGTAGGTAAATGATACATTAACTTTAGACAAAGCTTCAGACATTACTAAAGTTCAAATTTAGTAATAAAGGCAATTAATTACTATCATAAGTGTAAATGATAAAGATGCAAGGGATATAATATATTATCTGTAAGATAGATAAAGCATAGATATATCATAAATATCTCTTAAGAAAAGAATTAAATAATTTATATTGAGTTTACCAAAAGTTTCCAATCCAAATTCAACATTTAGACTTATGTGGGAATTAGTAAGCATGATATTCATATTTGTTCAAATGATTTAAATTCCATTAGTCTTAACATATTCAGTAGAGTTAAGTTTTGGATTTTAGATATTCAATTAATTGATGGATGTGTTTTTTTATATAGATATGGCATTTAATTTTAAATTTGCTTATTATTATAGGTACTTCTGTTTATGTATTTTAGAGGTGAAATTATTTATGATAGAAAGAAAATTGCAATTAATTATTTAAAGTTATGGTTTTGGTTAGATTTTTTAGCAGTATTACCTTATGATCAAATGTTCAATGCTGAAGAATCTTAAGCTTAATTAATAAAAATAGTAAGATTATTTAAGTTTATAAAAATTGTAAGATTGTTAAGAGTTCTTAAAATCAGTAAAATACTTTAAAAATTAGAAGGTAAATTCATTTATTAAAATTTTAATAGAATCTTTTACATTGGCTTAATCATTTTAAGAAATTATTTAATTTTTAAAGATTGCATGCTTAATTTTAAGTATTGCTCATTGGATAGCTTGTATTTGGAATATTATTGAATATACAGATGAATAAGTTCATCTTACATGGATGCATAAATATGGTATAGATAATGCAGATTGGGAAATCAAATATATTTCTGCTTTTTATTTTAGTGTAACAACTATGATAACAGTTGGTTATGGAGATATTAATGCAAATACACAAACTGAAATGATATTTGCTATATTTGCTATGGTTTTGGCATCAGCAATATTTGGTTATAGCATGTCTAGTTTTATGCTTATAATAGAAGGGGAAGATGAGAAAATATAAGAGTAAAGGATATAGAATTCTAAAATTATTAGGTATATTTATTATATATATATAATTTTAGATATATTAAATAAAAAAGTATACCAAAAGAATTATAAAGTAGAGTTAAAAATTATTTAGAATGGTTAGCAGGATCAGCTCAGATTGCTAGAAATTATGAATAATATGTATTAAGAAGTTTATCAGCAAATTTAAAAACAGAAATTATATGTTTAATGAATGGAAGAATTTTACATAAAGTATAATTATTTAGTAAAGAATTCACTCCTTAATTAATTAATAAATTAGTTTATGTTTTAAATGAATAGATTTTAGGACCTGAAGAATATATTTTTAAAGAAAATTCACTTGATAATGATAAGATTTATTTCATTTAAAATGGTTAAATTAATATATGTATAACTTAAAGAGAAACTCTCTTAAAAACATTATAAAAAGGAGACTATTTTGGTGAAATAGGTTTCTTTGGGAGAAAACCAAGAAATGCTTCTGCAAAATCAATTGATTTTGTAAATGTAATGAGTTTAACAAGAATTGATTTATGGGAGGCAGCAAAGCCACTTGAGAGTGATTTATTAAAGCTCTATTTTATGAAAGATTGTCTTGAGGTTGAAAATAATCTCAAACCATTAAAATTAAGATGTTATATTTGTGATAGACCACATCATATAGCCAAAAATTGTACAGTCTTTCATTATAGAGTAAGCAGAAAAAATATCATACTAGAATATTTTAATCATGAAAATATCAGATAAAGTTAAGATAGAAAAATTAGTAAAAAAGTTAAACATAATTTACATAAAATATAAGAGGCTGCTCTTAAATATTAAACTAATTAAAATAGATGTGAAAAGCAAATTAAAATTTTATAAAATGATTATATTATTTAAGATGTAAAAATAGCTTTTGATATTGATAAACAAAAAGAATATTCAGAATTTTTTAATGAATTTAATATTACTAATGTTGCAAAAAATATTAATTTCTTTGCTGATATGATTTTAACTGAAATTGAAGAAAAGAAAAAATCAAGATCCCAATCTAGACAAACTCAAAAAAGACTTAAAAATTAAACTATTGCTCCAAGATAATCAAAAGCTACTATTGGAAATATGGAAAATATATTAAATAACAAATCATTAGAAAATTCTTCATGTTTATCTTCAGAAAATTCAATTAGTTGTATTGACAGATTAAAAAGTAAATCTAAAAGACTTCTTGATCTATAATCTTAATATCAGTATGTAAATATTATATATTCTAATATAGTGTTGCAAGAAGATCATTAACAAATACAACTCCAAAATAATTTGATTTAATAAATAATCATAATATACTTGTAAAAAAGATAAAGAATCTAAAACATAATAGAGTATCTTCAGTAACTAGATTTACCTAAAATTGTAATGCAGAATTATATATTTTTAAGAAGGAAACATTTATGAGCAAATTCATCCCACAATTATTATACAACACAAAATTCAACTAATTTATAAATTGATTATAATATCTTATTCACATATCTCCTTATAATATTATTAATATTTATAATACTCAATATTATCAAATAAATAGCTTCATCAATTTTTATCTTAAACTTATGATACTTAACTACTAACAAGATTTGCTATTCCAGAATGCATTAATTTCATTGTCATATGAGCTTTCTCTTTTTTTAATTTAGCAATTTATTCTTATAAAAATTTATTTTATTCATTTAAATCATCAAATTTAATTTATAATTCTTAATTTTCATTTTTCAATAAATTAATCTAATTTTATAATTCTTTGATATTCTACTCTAAATTTTATATTTTATCATTAAAATTATCTTAATTTTATTAATTTTCCATTTTTAAATAATTAATTTAATCTAAATTATTTTAATTCTATTATTATAATGAACTTATTTAATTATCATAAGTTTAGATGATTTTTAATTTCTCTTTTTTTATTTAATTTAACTATTCTTATAATTTTAAATTATCTTCTTATAATTTTTATAATTCTGTATTATTATTTGTTTAAGAAGAAACTTTCATTGAGCTTGATTTTGCAATATGATTTTCTAAATTTTAATTTATATCACTTAATCTTTATATATCATCTTCACATGTCAATAATTATGATTCTAAATTCTTTATTTTTGCTAATTAAATAGAATTTTATTTATTATTAAGCTTAATTTGATCATCATATGTACCTATTCTCAATTCTAATTCTTTAATTTTAATTTCATAATGTTAAATCATTTATTTATTTTAATTCTAAATATCATCAATAGTTCTTTATTTTAATTCATAATCTTTCAATTTCTTTTCATATTCTTTTATTTTTTATTCTAGATTTCTAATTTAATAATCCTTATCTGTTTATTACTTATCTGTTTCATTTGATCTAAAATCTCTTTTTATTTAATTAACAATTGGTAATTGTTATTCTTAATTTTTTTTTTAAAGAGCTTGAATTTACTATTCAATAATTAGTTTTTATTCTTCAAATCGCTTTAATTATTTAAATATAACATTACTTATTACTATTCTTTTTATTCTCTTAAAGACTAATCATATTTATCTTTAATTTCTTTTAGGTTTTACTCTAAAATTTCATTTTGATTGATTAATTCAACATTTTTTATTTTTAATTGTTTTATTTGCTAAAATATATTACTTTAAGATATACCTCCAAAAATTGTTATTTTTCATTTGATTAAATTAAATCATTTTATTTTCTTTTTAAAACTTCCTCTTCTTATAATTTTTATTATAATTCTTTAATTTATTAATCTTTTTATTATTCTATTTAAATACTCACTTCAACCCTTTATTTTAATTCTTCATTTTATTATTTTAATTGTTTTATTTAATTATTATATTAATCTTATTCTCTATTGCTTTTTTCTTCCATTAATTCAAGTTGAGCTTACAATGTTTTTATTTTATTTTCAAAATCTCTATTTATTTCAAATACTTAATCTAAATGATGTAAAAGTAAATCCATTTCTTCCTTTTTATAAGCTAATTATTATTCTAATTATATATTTTTATCTGTAAATTCATTATTATCTGATCTTCTTGTACTAGTTTATTAATTGTTATAATTCTAATTAAAATTTCCAATCATAGAATTTAAATCTTAAATTTATTTAGTCATTGATAAAGTCTTATATTATGAATCCTTTGTTAAATTTTAATATGCTGCTTCTTAGGTGATCATAATTTATTCAAGATTTTCTGCTTTTTTCTATACTTTATTTAATTAATCTACTAAAGTCTTGTTTTCTTAAATTAATATTGCTAATTTTTATTCTAAATATATGATCTATTATTATTATTAATTAATTTATGATTCTTTCTAATTTATAATTATAATATATATTACATCAGAATTCAATTTATTTAATTTTTCTTCATAATGTTATTGAATTTATTATTTTTCAATAATACTCATTTTTTATACTTCTTCTAATTTACCATTTATATGATGCTATACCTTCAATTGTTAATTAGAAATTAATTATTTATGAGTTTAATCTAATTCAACAATTTATTAACTTAAAATATCATTATGTTATTTTAATTCAAGTATCATTTTTTCATATTATTGTTATTTTTCCAAATTTTAATTAATCATTTATTTTGTATTTATTTCATATTTCTCTAAAGAATTGTTATAATTATACTACAACTATTCAAATTCTTATTATTTTTATACTAATGTTTATTAAGTAAAACCTAAATCAGTTATTCTGCTTTCTAAATTTTAAAGAATAATTACATAAATTTTATTATAGTTCTTTATTCTAAACTAATAAGTTATTAATGAGATCCTATTAACTTTAATTATCCTTTTATGTTATTGCTAATTTAGTATTCAAATTATTTATAATAGCCTCATTTTCTGTTCTTAATAATACATATTATTATTTCCAAGTAGATTCTAATGCATTTAAATTCTCTTATGCTTAAAATCTAATTGACTACATATCTCTCTAATGAATTAATGATGTATTTGCCATAATTTCATCAAATTATCTTTTATTATTTACTTTTTCTTAATCAATAATAATGATTTATTGTTTCAATTAAATGTTTTCTTATAGTATTATATCGATTTACTTTTGTTATTCTCTAATTCTATCATTACATTATTATAATAAAAGTTTTAACTATTTTAATTTAATATATAATTACATCGTTTACTACTTATTATAATGGCTACAATTATGCAATTTATCTTAACAAATCTACATTCTATTCTTTTAAATTTCTAAATTATTAATCATTAATTGGACTATTTTATACAAATAATTGAATTGGTTATGGAGGTTGTGCCGGTGTACCTTATTTAGGTAAAACGGATACACTTTATGTCATTCTATTATTAGGAGTTTAGTTCTGACTTTATTCAAAAGGGCTTTAAGGACTTTATTATTGGTTAATACTTATGGTTTTAGTATTTGACTGAGGATTTTATTCTTATATCTTACCTAATCTATTCAAAAGTTTTGAAATATCACTAAAAATAGTTTGATATTGTTTGATACTTTTGAAATTGTTTTTATTCTTATATAATAGATTAAACTTATTATAGTTTGTCAGAATCTTTTAACTAATTTTTTTCTTAACTTTCTTATTTATTCATATTAGGAAAAATCATTTTATATTGCTTCATTTCATCTTGGTCATCTTATGAACTAGATTTATGAAATTAATACTCTTTTGGTTATTATTGTTTTTAAATTAAAGCACTTATATTGCTAAGTTTCTCTCCAATTGGTTTTCTTTCCATTATGATATGAAAATCAATTTATTTAAATTAATTATTATGTATTTTAAATATATTGTTATAAAAATAATAGATAATAAATAGTAAATTATTATTATCAAAATATATCAATACTTTTGATACTTTAGTATCTATTAGAACTTAATTATTTTAATTAGTTATACATTTGTGACAATTATTAATCAGATTATTATTTATTGTAATTTAAAGAATTCTAAATATTAAATTATATAACAAATTATTTACATTATCACGATACTATTCAGATTGAAAATCAACTGAATTTCTTTATTATGTCATCTCTCCAAAAAATGAATTTTTATGTCTTGTTAAAGATTGAATAGGTAACAATTTTTTTACTTATCTTATTTAAGCCTAAAATTATTAATAAATATACCCTTTCAGGTGAAAATTATTAAATACACTATTAATCTTTATTTCCTTCAGCTATTTTCTCTAATTTCTTTAAAATATAATTATCTATTGGAGATTATAAAAATCCATCATCACTCTTTTTCATATATTAAGAAGATGATTTCTATTTTAAAGGTAATTTTAATGGAGAGTATAAATTTATTAAATTACTTTAAATAGGTTTGATTTATAAAGTAGACATTATATCTGTATCTTATAATAATTGTTACGATTCATTAATTAAATTCATCTTTTCTTTTAATTTTTGAATTTTGTTAATACTTTCATTTTCAATAGAACTCTCATTTTTACTTTATGTCTTCTACAATAAAACATTTGGATCAAGATTTCTAATATTTCTTCTCTTTCTACTTATAACTCCATTATTTATTTATGATTTTTCATTTCCCACATATAAACCCAAATTTTAATCAGAAAACATTAATCCCTAAGATTATAATTATTATCTCTATATTTTTTTTTCTTCAATTAAAAAATTATAATAATTCTCTCCCTATTTTGCTAATTCTTATTTATTTTATAATGTATTATTAATTTTCTTTTATTGTTCTTTATTCTATTTCTATATAGATGAGTCCTTTAATAATTTTTTCTTTTTCTAGAAATAAAGTGATTCTATTAATGTTAATTGATTTTTCATTATTTATATATTTATTTATATATTTTTCAATAAATTTATGAATAAAATTACAATTGTTATCATATCAAGTATCAAATTCATTACCTAATTTTTCATTCTTGAATTCATTTTATAAAATAGGATTAATAATCTACTAATCATTTAATTTGATTGTATTAAGTTGATACTTCATATTCTAAATCTAAAACTCTTTCTATTAATCAACACCCTCTAATTAATTAATTTTCTTTTATTGATCTTTAATCTAAGCAGTCAACTCATTAATTCTTTTAGTAAAGAATTCAAATTAAGTTTCAGCCTAATATTGAGGTGATGTATTTTTTAATTAAAACAATTATAATTCTAATTATTTATTTTTTTTATCTGCCAAATTTAATTTCTATTCTAATTCTTCAATCAATTACTTTTAAATTACCAATTAATCAAAACTATCTATAAATTTATATATATATATTATTATTACCTCTTTATTTATATTCATTTAAAATATCATTTAATTCTTCTACTCTCTATCTTAAAGCCTTAATCAAAGATGTCACATTAGTTCCATCAGGAATTACATACTCTTCTTTTTTCAAAAGTTCTAATTCAGTAATAATTTCTTATCTTGACCTTATTAATTCTTCTACTTCAACTAAATAAACTCTTCTTTCTTCAGAAATTATAGAAATTTATTAGACTAAAAATGTAGCAGCCTCTTTTTATTATTAATCACCTTGAGCATCAATAATTTATAGTATTCTTTTATTTAATTCATGATTCTTCATATCAAATTCTTAATGAATAGATTAAATATTTTGTGTTAATCTATCAATTTAATATTTTAAAGCTCTAATTTATTCTTCCTTTCTTGCATTATCCTAAAGTAATTATGTCCATTTTCTACTGCATTCATTATCTCTACTTTCCCACTCAATTAATTGTTTTTTTAATTATGTAAGTTCTCTAGAATTTTATTCAAGCATTTATATATGATGTTAAGGACTATATATTTATACAACAATATTACTTTCCTGAAACATTAGAGAGTAATTAAGTAATTTACTTTTTTTATCCTTAAATTTCTTCATCTTTTAATTATAATATTTTTCTTAATTATTAGATTTCAGACTTAATAATTATTAATAATATATATATACATTTTATATTGCTATTTTCTTTCCAATATCTGTTATCTTATATTCTTCTATTTCTGCTTATCTAAGTTCATTCTCTTTTCTACATAATTCTAATTTAGTTTATAAATCCTTTGTAAATGGTTCTACTGATTGATACTTTGTCTATAATAATAGTTTATAACTATTTAATATACTTATATATTATTAAATTCGCTTGATAATTTTTCATATCTAAATTATAAATCAAGAAATGCTTATGACTTTTTATCATAATCAGCCTATTATTATAATACCTATGTTCTTAGATCATTGTTTTCTCTTTCTAATTAGGATATTATTTATTATGCTGTTTCAATATTTTTATTTTTAATCAAATCCTAAGTTGTATCATCTATTCTTTATTTCTCTGCCATAAGTATAGAATCAGGACTGAAATGTTTTTATTGAAATGGAATTTATTAAGAAGATTATTATTAAATAGTTGGTGTTTGTTAATTTTAGAATTCTAAATTTTTCTATTTTACAAAATCAACAACTGATATCTTCATATCTTTAACTGGTTAATTAGGTTTCTTTTATTTATATGCCATCTTTGTATCACTATAAAATGTATAAAGAATTGGGTATTTTCCAAATTAGATTATGTCTCCACTAAATATTTCAAATTATTGTCCTTTTCCTACATTAACTCCATTTACAAATGTTCCATTAAGTGATTACTTATCAACTATTAGAACTTTATCTTAAATTAAAATTTCACAATGTTGTTTAGAAATAGATGGATGCTATTATTAATAAGAAATAATTACATCTATTTTAAGATGACATTTATCTAATCTACCTACAACAAATACTTTAGATTGAATTTAAAGTGGTTAGCCATCTTCAGGCATTAAACATGGATAACTCATAAAAATAAAATTATTGAATTTATTAAAAAGAAAAAAGAAATAATAATATGTTGAGACCTAGATATATATCATATAGTTCAAATATCACTTAAGGAGGATTATAAGCAATCTAATAATCAGTAAATCAAGACTAATTTAGTAATGTTTCTTATATATTAAGGAAATGGTAGTAGTACTAAATAGTTAGCATAAAAGTTTGTACCATTTATAAAAGAGAGAGATAGTATGAATAGGTTGGTGACAAAATTACAATCAATATCACCAGAAAGGACTGAACGAAAGAGTTCATGTGGAGCAGTTAATTATAGTAAAGAGAAGTGGAAACAAAATTCATAAGTTAGGATAAAGAGTCCAACTAAGAAAGTTCTTATATAGAATGAAATTTCATTAAGTAATCTCTAATGATTATATAAGGTAAATAGAGAAGTTTTTCTAATGTTGATAATAAATTGAAATTAATATAAGCCTATACTGATAGACTTCATATTAATTAAGATGAATCAATTCAATAGATTAATATGAATTAGGATGATATTAACTTTTAACTTCAAATGAACAATCAAGAGAATATGAAAGTTAATACTCAAAGATCTCCAATTAAAATTAAAGTTGTTAAATAAGATAGTTTACATAGTGATATATTGAACAAGAAGATTTAACATTAAAATTCAGAAAAATTAAAATTGTATAACCAATTAGTTGAGAAGCAGAAATTAAATTATAACGGAGAAATTAGAAGAAGTGATATTAAATTGCCAGCTTTATTATTTAAATAATATATGAAAGAAATATTAGATGGAAACTAAAAAATAAAGGAAGTAATCAATTCTTAAGATGAAATTAAATATGAATTTCCACCTGAATTTGAATAAAAGATTATATAAATGAAAAAAGATGTTAGAAAAATGAAAAATAAATTAAAGAATTGGGAAAAAGATAGAAGAACATCAGAAGACTTAAGACATTTAAAGGAAGTTGCTGATTCTATTATTTAAAGAAATGAATGATTTTTATATATATTTTATACCATATTTTATATTAGAATACTAAATAATCATGAATTAATTTTGTTTAATTAATTAGAAATGTATGGTATATTTGCTTAAAATCTTATTTATTAATTTTTATTTGTCATGTCCGACATTGATGAAGAGTCTTCGAAGTTATTTTCGTAAGATTCTATGCAAGAGGAGGATGATGAAGATTAGAGATTAGACAATGATGACATTTGGAAGGTCCTTCGAATGTTTTTTTAAACTCATGGATTAGTCTCATAATAAATAGGCTCGTATGAAAGCTTTGTTGAAAATGTGATCAAATTCGTGAGAGGACATGAAGGGACATTTGTTGTCAAAGTCAAACCTTAATACAAAGAAGAAGAGCGGCAAGAAGGTAATATTTAATTTTATTCTCTTTATAGCTTATCTTGAATACCTATATTAATTCTAAATAACAAGATGTTTTATGGGGAAAAAGAATATTCATGTAGATAAATTTGAGGAGGAAATCTTTCCAATGATTGCTAGATTAAGAGATCTTACTTATTCAAGATAATTAAAAATAGACTTGGAAGTAACAATGTAATAAAGAAATAAACGGGATGGTTCAATAGAAGAGAAAAGTAAATAATAATTTAAAGGACTTCCTTTTTTCAAATTACCAATTATGGTAAGAAGTAGATTTTGTTCATTGCAAAAAGATCCAAAAGATTAAGAATTAATATAATTAAGAATATAAAATGGGGAATGTGGATTTGATCAAGGAGGATATTTTATATTAAGAGGATCTGAAAAGGTTATAGTTGCTTAAGAAAGAATAGCAAATAATGTAGTGTTAGTTTTTAAAAGTAAAATAGTAAATAAACCTTGGGTGGCTGAAATTAGATCATAACCAGACCTATTTTCAAATCCTAATGTTTTTAAAGTTGAGCTTCGATATATATAAAATACTCCTGTTATCAGATGTAGTGTGAAATAATTTAATTCAACATAAGGAATACCATTATTTACTTTATTTAGAGCCTTAGGTATTAGTAGTGATTAGGAGATTTTGGAAAGGATAGTATATAATTTAGAAGATGAATTTATGGGTCCAATGTTAGAAATGTTATATGGTTCATTGTAGGAAGGTGGTGAATATGAGGATGAAGAATTATGTCTTAGATGGATAGGAAATAAAATAAAAAAGGCAGAAAATTAAGATCCAGAAACTTTAATTTAAGAAGCTAAAAAATTAATTAATAAGAATATCTTACCACATATTGGTGTATCTACAGAAAGTAGAGATAGAAAAGCTTATTTTTTGGGTTATATAGTACATAGATTATTAAATGCATCATTGGGAAAAACAGATTAGGATGATAGAGATCATTATGGTAAAAAGAGATTGGATATGGCAGGAGCTATGATGATGGGAGTATTCAAAACATCATTTGAATAATTTAAATAGAATTCTAAAAAGGCATTAGAAAAATATATTAATGGAGGAAGAAGAGGAAGAGGATAATAAACAAAAATTGAGAATATGAGATAACCTGATGATATTAAATCCTTTTTTGATGGTGAATAAATATCAAAAGATATTGATAATGCATTGGCTACTGGAAATTGGGGAAGAAGTAAAGAAGGTCAAGTTGTCAAAACAGGAGTTGCTTAAACATTAAAGAGAGAGACATCATTATTTGCAACTCTTAGTCATTTAAGAAGAATGAATGCTCCTATTAATCCATAAATGAAATTGAGTAAACCTAGATAATTACATAATACTCATTTTGGATTCATCTGTCCTGCTGAAACACCTGAAGGATAAAAAATTGGTATTGTCAAGAATTTATCATTAATGACTACTGTTTCAAATGATTTATAACCAAAAGATAAAGAAACCTTATTAAAATTAATTATGGTTTCTTAATAAAATGATTTTGATTTTATTTTACTTTAGGGAGATTTCTAAGCTTCAGAAATACCTAGAATGACAAAAGTTTTAGTAGATGGTAATTGGATAGGATTTACTAAAAATCCTGAATAATTCATTCATGAATTTAAAAATTTAAGATCAGCTGAAGAATCTTACATTCCTATAGAAGTATCAATAAATTTTGATTATGTAAATAAAGAAATTAGAATTTATACTGATGCAGGAAGATGCATGAGACCTTTATTTATAGTTTAGAATAATAAATTAAAGTTGATGAAGGGAGTACTAAATTAAGTAAAAGAATGGGAAGAATTGTTGAAAAATAAATGTGTTGAATTATTAGATGTTGAAGAAGAAGAAGGTTCATTAATAGCCATGGATATTGATATTATGATGAGAGGTACATAGAATTTTAAAAGATATACACATTGTGAAATACATCCATGTATGATGTTTGGTGTTTGTGCATCAGTTATTCCATTTGCAAATCATAATTAAGGACCAAGAAATACTTTATAAAGTGCTATGGGTAAATAAGCTATGGGATTAAATTCAACAAATTTCAATATTAGATTTGATACATTGGTTCATATCTTACATTATCCACAAAAACCCTTGGCATCATCAAAAGCAGTAGATTTTATCACTGTAAATGAAGTTCCAATTGGTATTAATTGTGTTACTTCTATTGCTTGTTTTACAGGATATAATCAAGAAGATTCAATTATTATTAATTAATATGCAATAGACAGAGGATTTTTTAGATCTGTTTTTTATAGAACATATAAAGAATCAGAAGATAAGGATCCTGATAATTTTACTGAAACTAAAATTACAAAACCTATTGGTGATAATTTTGCTGGCAAATTATTTATTAAATTAGATAGTGATGGAATTGTACCTCCAGGAACTAAAGTAGATGAAGAAGAACCTATTATTGGAAAAGAATTAATAATAGATAATATTATGTTGAATACAGCAAATGGTTAAAAAAATACAAAAGAATGTTCATTATTAACAAGAAGAGCAGAAAGAGGAGTTGTTGATTCTGTTTTAATTAGTGAGAATTAGAAAGGATATAAATTAGTAAAAGTAAAAGTGAGATCATTAAGAATTCCATAAATTGGTGATAAATTTTGTAGTAGACATGGATAAAAAGGTACTTGTGGAATGACTTACAGATAAGAAGATTTACCATACACTCTTGTAGGTATATCTCCAGATTTAACTATTAATCCACATTGTATTCCATCAAGAATGACAATAGGTAAAATTATATTATTATTTGTAGGACATTTAATTGAATGTTTATCATCAAAATTAGCTTCTATAAAAGGATAATTTAATGATGCTACACCATTTGCATAAATATTAGTCAATAATATTGCTAAGGAATTACATTCAGTTGGATGGTAAAAATGGGGTAATGAAGTTATGACTAATCCATATACTGGTAATATGTTTTCAATTCCTATTTTTGTTGGACCTACTTATTATTAGAGATTAAGACATTTAGTAGATGATAAAATGTATGCTAGATCAAGAGGACCTGTAACTGGAATCACAAGATAACCAACTCATGGTAGAAGTAGAAAGGGAGGATTAAGATTTGGTGAAATGGAAAGAGATTGCATAATCTCTCATGGTAAATTAAATAAATATATATTATTATAGGTACTGCTAAATTTTTAAAAGAAAGAACATATGATGTATCAGATGCATTCAGAGTTCATGTTTGTTCTAAATGTGGATTGTTTGCTGTTGCTAATTTAGAAAATTAAGAATTTTATTGCAATATTTGCAAGAATACAAATAATTAAAATTAAATTTATTAAGTTCTAATGCCTTATGCAGCAAAGACCTTAATTTAAGAATTGATTTCAATGAATATTGCTCCAAGATTGAAGTTTGATTAATCTAAATTGAAACATGAAATTTGATATATAATATTTAGATAAATTGATATATAATCAATTATGTTTTAGTAGTTGAAATATTTAATTAACATTTATAGGCTTTTATAGATACCCATCAAATAATGATAATTAAGATATTTCATTTTTAGAATGAGCTGAACATGCTATGATGCGTGTATCCACTCTCTCTCTAATCATAGATACAGCTTAATAACCATTAATGATTGGCATTTCAATATCCATCAATATATACTAATATGTTGAATGTAGATTGCATCCATTATATGCATCAATTTTAGCGATTGCCTCCTTCACAGAGTATGCCTTAAAAAATACTTTAAATTCATAATGAATACTTTGTCTATTATTATATCATATTGTTTTAGCTAGTTCTCAATAATTGAAATATTAAAAGGCATATCATCCACAATTAATATTTGTACACATTAACACATACTAATATTACTAGGGGATTAAACCATTTCATTATATTTGCACATCTAAGGTATATTTCTTAACTAATTCACAATCCCTTCATTATCATCATCATATAATATACAAACACTATCATCTATTTCCCTTTTATTAAGAATCTTAAAAGAAAATGTCGATCCCTGATTCTCCCCATCTGAATATACTTTAATCTCTTATCCTAATTTCTAAGCCAATATATTTGATATCATCAATCCCAAACCAACTCCTGTTATATTATCACTATTTTCCAACCTACCAAAAGCAGTAAATAATTTATTTTATTCATTTTTCGGTATCCCTATTCCAGTATCCTTCACTTTAATTTCAACACAATCTTCATCTGAATCTAAATTAATAGTAATCCCTCCTATTTCTGTAAATTTTATGGCATTTGATAATAAATTTAAAATAATTTATTTAACTCTATTTGGATCTGTTGTTATTTATTAAGGAACATGTTTCTACTATTCTAATTTCATATAAAGTCCTTTAGAATTAGCTTATATTTTCATTATCTCAATTATTTCATTTATTAATTCAGTTATCTTTACTTATTAAAATTACAAATTAAATTTTCCAGCTTTCAACTATGCTACATCCAATAGATCATTCACTAAACTTAATAATGATGAAGCCATTGATTTTATTGGTTACATTGATTTTTCTAACTACTTTATACATTATTCGTTTGCGTTATGATTAGGGTTTAACACATTACCAACACTTTGTATAATAATGTTTAAAGGTGTTTTGAATTCATGTGCTATTTTATATAACATTTGAGATTTATTAAAATTTGTTTTTTCTAGAGCAGCTATTTAATTAACATGAGTTATGTCTCTTATTATAAATAAAATGAATCCTTTACTATATGCAATGTAAGGTTTCAAGATCACTTAAAATATCTTTTACATCTCTCCTTAACATATAATGCTGATATCTTAAAAGAACTTTAATGTAAATGAATTTAAATCTTATTTAGGCTCTCTTTCCAACATTTATTTAAAAATTTACTTAACTTCATCAATGATTATTGGAGATTATGACAAATTATTATAATGTTATTCATTGTCTTAATTATTTTAATCTTCTTCTTCCTAATCAACAGAGCTCTTTAATTATATGTAATCTGATTTTTCATTACCTAAGCTTTTTGATCTAGATTTCAACTTTTTATATAAAATCAAAAACAATTATTAATAATTATCTTATTCTGAATTAATTGCATTTCTTAGAGTTAACAATTTCTATTTTGCAACATCAACAAAGGTTTCATTCATTAAACTTCTAAATGCTGAATTACTAAATTAAATATTATATTATTCATCTAATATTAAAACTCCATCAGGAAATGCTGTTAATAATTTTTTAAATAAATTGTATTCTGTTTGTTCAAATTCTTTGTTCGGTGATTATTAACCAATTTCTAAAACATTCTATTTATATTATATTGAATCCCTTTTTGTTATCATGCTGACAATTTCAGATTTTGATGTTTCTTTGATTTTAGATTTATTTTTATAATGATTGTATAATAAATATGCTGCACTTGTTGATAGGAATGCCAATATTTCACAAATTGTGATAATATCAATTTTTAAACTTATCACTATGATACCAATTGCGCTGATAAAACATGTCCACCATGATTTCATTGCCATAATGATTGAACAACCTACAGCCACATACATTATTGGTGATTACAATAACATAGCATTCAAAACCATTATTATTATTGTGCTCACATTGATGATTGAAAATATCAAATTATTTTCTTTTAACAATCTAGTTGACAATATTCCAGCTGATAAACATATCAAAGCAATTGAATAATCAGAACTACCTACAAAACTCATATATAACACATGATCCAATATTCCAAACACCAAAAGATTTCTCATTCTTTTAAACCTATTAAACTATATTATAATAATCTTATAAACTTTATATTATTAACAAATATGATATATCATTAATGTATATATTAATGTTTCATTATTATATAGATCAATTTTGTTATATTTTGTTTTGAAATATTAGAGATATTTTATTTTATTGTTGTTATTAAGGTTTAGAATATATTTTTATTTATTTTCATAATGATTAATTCTTTGTTTTCTAATATTAATTAGATGAGTTGTTTGCAAAATGAGATTACTCTCTAATCAATTCAAATCAATTTTGGCTATATTTATAGTCTTCTTAGCCTTAACAACTAAAATATATCTATCTATTAATATATTCAATTTTTTTAACACTAAGACCTAATTAGATAATTTAATATACTAGATATTCAATATTTGAGCATTTTGATATTCTTATTTTTAACTCTGTCTTTGTTCTATCTTGAAAATAATCATTCATGATTGTCCCTACTTTAAGAAATATGTTGTAGCATCAATTTCTACTCTTTATTTTAAGGTTTTCATTAAAGAATTTAGGAATTTCAGTCGATATCAAATGAAAGATCATGCAAGATTTTTGGTATCGATATTTTTGTTATTAAATTCATATCAGAGTAATTGATGAATAAACAGCATTTAAGTACTCAGTGAGCATTAAATTCTCCTATAAATTAAGTTCAAGGATAATAAAACAGTAAAATTTCTTTTAGAATCCTATTTTTTCTTAAAAATTCAGATTTATTTGTTTTATTTAATTCCTTAACATTATTAATGTTTTTTTTATATAACAAGAAATTTTTGTTTTTTTCAAGTGCTATCCAAAACAATTAGTTTCACTTACTATAATTTTGGTTTGAAAATGAAGGAATATTGTGATAAAAAATCTAACTAATTTCTAGGAATAAACCATAAGTCTTTAAAATTTCAAATAAATTTTATTTAACTTGACCCTAAAATATATAGAAATCTTTTGAACATTCTTAACTTATTAAAGAATTGTTAATAATCATATCATAAGTCAATTATTAATTGGATTCCTTAGTTTTTAAATATCAGGAATAATTATTATTGAGATTTGAAACTAACATTCTAAGACAGAATTATTTCAATAAACAAGATTAATTAAAAGAGATTATATAGATAAATTGAAGAAGCTGATAAATTTAAAAAGAAGAAAGATAGATAAGTGAAATATGGAAAAGCTTTTCTTGATCTCAATTAAAATTAGAAATGCTGATCTATTTATGAGTATCCTCCATAAAATATTTACAATTGAATATAATAAGAACTAATAAATCAAATTATAGAAATTCATTTATGGAGAAAATTATATTAGAAAGTAGTATAAAGAGGTTGATAAAAAAAATGAGGTTAGTTGAATAATTCTTAATGTTTTATATGATCTGAAATTATATTATATTCAGCCATTTCAATTTATATTTTTCTGGATATTCATTTTAATTCTACATATTTAGGAAACTATTAATTAAAACATAATATATACTTTATAGCTATTAATACAAGATTGTGAAGAAGTAAATTATTTAATTGCTCCTCCAAAGTAATTTGGTGCTTTTAATGTTACGATAACATTAGGACAAATATTAATTGACTTTATTTCAAAAGGAATCTTGTTAGATAAACTTAATTATTCTCCTTAAGATATTTAAAATATTGTCCCTTAATAGTTACATTCGCTGAAAAACTTAACATATTAACAATTATTAGTATCAATAATATTGAAAAAGAGAATTTTGATAATAAAAGCTTAAGGTAAGAACTTTGCTGATAAAATAATTTCAGGTTCTATGCATTATTAGTTTTCAGTTTACTCTCTTTTATCTCCTTCATAATTTGCTTTATAATAGAGTAATAATTTTCTTTATGCTGGAACTGTTATTGATCTTATTGGATTAGACCATCCTTTTACTAGTAAATCAGATATTTTTTCACAAATAACAATGGAATTACCTTGGAAATTGCATTCTGAAAATAACTCCGCACAATTTAGATCAAAAATTTTGAAATTTGAATTATATAGATAAACTGCTCCCTGATAATAAACTTCATAAACTATAGAATTCACCCCTAAATTACAATGAATTTATACATGTTCTTAGTGTAAATTCAAGGTTTGTTGTCAATTAAACATTTTTAAAAGTCAATCTGAAATTGATACTGCTGTCTAAATTATAGCCTCTTAATGTCGCAATAGGAATTAATTAATAATTTTCTAAACCTTATGGAAGATCAATTGACATTATAAGTTCAATTGGACCTGACTCTCTTGAAACAAATGGATGATTTGGAGCATTTATTAATGACTACATAGAAGATGCCCATAATGATTAAGCGGTACCAAGAAGAACATTAAAGCTAACAAATTCAATTTATGATAGCTAATATGTTCTTGCTGAAACTGTAATAGTCTACGAAGTTATTAGATCAACCTAATGTTAAAAATTATGAAAAGTTTACTTTAAGCTCAACGATTGGATTAGAATGAATATGTTTTACTCCAAGCAATGATATAATTCCTTAAGTAGCATCCTTTAAGTTATGTTCAATCGTGAATGATACTGTTCTTTCTCCAGAACCTATTTTTAGGTTTTTAACATCCCATGTATCGTAAGTGATTACTTATAACCGAGAATCAGAAATTGAAAACCAATAAAATTATAATGAATAAAGAGCTTATGGTGTTAATGCCATAGCTTGCATTTTGAATCCTAAAAAGTAATGAAAATGTAAAATTACCTGTTGTTGTTATAAAACTAACTTTTTCAATAAATCCATTCTATTCTCCTGCAATCCAATCAATATGTGAAGTTTGAATAAAGACACAAGGAATACTTTCAAAAACATTAGAGAATTGCACATCTACAATTATTTATCTTGGAATGGTTGATTGAGTTTCTAAGATGTGTCCACTTCCATACATCATTATGATTTTCAATCCAGTTTCAAACTAAGGGGTTCCTAAATTGAATGTCAATTAATATAGTAGAGATAGAGCGATTAATTTCATCACAATATTTATATAGAAGAAAATATATCATAGATTTCAATTATAATAATTGAAAAATTAAAAAATTGATAATCTAAATTTAACGGTGATCGTTACAAATACACCTTCTCTGATATTTAAAAAGAAAGTTTTATTGTAATTTCTTTAGCATTCAAATTAGCTAAAGTATTAGATATATAGTATCTTAAAATTTAGATTAAGGAAATAATATTAAATGTTTACATTAATAAATTTATATTAATAGAAAAGAATAAAATTAAATTAATTATATTCTCTTTATAAATTTATATTGAGATTAATTCTTTTAATACAATTTCTGATATATTATTCATTTTAAATTATATTGTAAATGAATATTGTAGACTCTTCGATTATTTTAACTACTGTATTTAAATTATGATATATAATTCATTTTTTAATTTTATTGTAAATTCTTCTTATGGGTTATTTTTACACAGAATTTTTTCAATAATAATAATATTTCATTCATTATGATTAATAATGCAATTTTGTATTTTGATAATTAATTATATTTTTTTATATCATGCTTTTTAAGCGTTTTCATAAAATCATTTTTTAAGTAATGTAAAAGAGTGTTTTATGAAAGTCGGTTGATTTTTTAAGGAAATGCATTTACATTACGCTTTTAATGCTCTGGATAATTATGCAATATTGTAAACATTAATGATTACTTAACTGCAAAGATAGCAATTTTGGAAGATGATATGGGATGATAATATAAATATCATCATTTATATAAAATTTACTGCATTTTGATTTTTAATTAATATATTTTGGATCTTGATGAGATATTTTAAAAAAATATAATGTATTTAATGACACTCTCTAAAGTATTTTAAGTATTAAATTCATAAATTATTGCACCAAGAGCCCTTAAAACTGAAGCAATTTTTATCAAGCAATTGATTTTCTACACAATTTAATACCAGATTCTTCTTTAATAACAAAATTTCTTTAAAAAATAAGATGGTCTCAAAATCAATTAATTAAATACATTTTTTAAATTACCATAAGATTCTCAGTCAAATTAGCATCAGAAATTCATACTTTAATTTCTCGATATACAATTCTTTCTTTTTTTTATTAAACCAACTCTAATATGACTACCAACTATCATTTGAAGTTGTCTTCCTTTTAAATTCATATAATAAAATTCAATTAATTATTATTTAATATTTGATATACTTTTGATAAATCTCTCTATGCTTCCATTTTAAGGATAGACAATTTTGGCATCAGACTATAATATAATTTTATTTAATTCTATAACATAAAATTTTTAAATCCTTTATGATATATTGACATTAGAGCATCAGATTTTAAATAGATCAGATGACTTTTATTTTGCTTCCAATAATAATTCACTATTAATTTTGCAGTTTCATTTACATTTTTTTATCATAAAAGACTTTACTATTTATTATTTATTTAAATTTTTTAGAAAACTATGGTCATTCATGTCTTGGAAGCAAGTCGACTGAAAATTTAGTTTTAATTAGTTTAATAAATAAATTATATAGATTAAATTTGACTACGATTTTAGATAATCTATAATTTCTTATAATTTTAGAATTCAATAAAATTATACTTTTATTTCTGTAGAGAGAATATTAATTAAATTTATATTTATTTATTTCTTTAATCTAAATTAGTTCAAAGGACCAAGTTAATTTATAAATCTCAATTAATGTACTTAATCTATAGTAGAAAAGGAATTTAATCATGTTTTTTAATTAAATTTTTTTAATTAAACAAAAAATATATAGTCAAATTAATAATGAATTCAAATCTTAATTTATGAATTTTTTGGTCATCTAATTAAATTAGACAACTTTTTTTTTTTATATCTGCTGATGTAGAGATACCATGAAAAATCTTTAAGAGGAGGAGGGTCTGCCTTTTCTTCTTCTAATAATTTCCAGGGAATACCTTTGAATGTATAAATAGAAGCGTAATTACATTCAACACTCCTGAATCGTTGGCTTGTTAACCTTAGTAAAAGACTAGAGGAGATTGAACATGTAAAAGAGATTATGAGTACAGAAGAAGGAAAAAGTGTTCTATGTAGAAGCATAGCATGGATTTTAGATCTTGAATAATTATTTTGTTATTTCCAATTTCAAATTGACTTGGTGAAGAGGCACAAGTAAATTATTGAAAAAACTTTCTAATATTTCTTAGAATTGGCATCAACCATAATATAATGGGATAGATTGATTGCTTTAAAAATATTAAAAATTTGCAATTCATTCTCCCGATTGATATTCATTTACTATTCCCATTCAAATGAAAGAAGTCAATAATAATAGAAAGATAAATGGTCTTAATTAACTTCCAGTATTATTAATTTGATTAATTTGGACTGTGAAACATCATTATTTTATAATTGTTTGATTTATGAGTTAACCCTAATCTAAGCCTGTATTGGATATATACCAACTGAAGACGACTCAGATGAAAGAAATACTTCAGCTTTTGATATTCTTAAAGAACTTTTTAATTCTGCAGTTAGTTTAATTCCATCACCTGATTTAGTTAATTCAATTTCAAAAGGGGCTTTGTTTTTATATTAGCAATACTAAAAGAAGAAGTCAATAGAACAATTTCAGAATTGTCTATTTTTAGAACAATTAAAATGGAATATCTTGATGAGTATAAAAGCTGGTGTTATTTTTAATGAAATAGAAGAGAGGATAAGTAATAATTTTAATAAGATTATTAAAAATGGAAGTGATTGGGCAATTTAATATTCTTGGATCAAGATGGCAAGTGAACTTATGGCATGTAAACCTCAAATATCAAAAATCAAGTTTTTGAGTTTATAATAAGATTCTACTTAAATAATAACATGGGAATAAGCTTAATAAGATAATTTAATACATATCATTCATAAGGATTTTGAAATAGCAGAAATAATTGCATAAGGATAGACATCAAATATTGGAATTAAATTATAAAGTATTTCAAGATAGTATCAAAATCTCTAAAATTTTTTTATGAATGGAAATCAAATCATTCCTAAATTCATATCATACTATACTTTAGAATCAGGAAAAGATGTATTAAAATTTGATAATGAATCATATCATGATTATTTTCAAATGATATAATAATTAAGGTAAATCCCATTAGAAAAGATTGCTTTCAATTTTAATGAGTTCTTAATCAAATTTTAATCGTTTCTAATTAGTTATTATTAGATAGAACCTAAAAAATTAAACTATAAAGATTTCGAATATCAATTAATATTAGCTTAAGAAAATTATCAATCTTTGTTAAACGATATATTTAAATTATAAATTTCTAGAGATTGTTTAAACAATATAATAGAAATAATTTCTCCACTTTTAATAAAATCAGACGAACTTATCAAATAATAAGCATCAATCTATCAAAATTGTTTTCAAACATTTCTGTACAATTATTCTAAAATATAAAGTAAGAAATTTTTTGATAACAAAAGAGATATCTATGATTAACTAATAAATTGGCTCAAATAAATTAATTTATGTTAAGAATAGCAAATTCATTACTAAAAGTAATTTGGAAAGAAAATGCCAGATGATTACTTTAATTTGTCTAAAATATAAGAAAAACCTTTCTAAATATAATTGAATTATCTTCTTTTTGCTATCTAATTTTGTTAAAAATGGAATCATTAAATTTAGCTACTTACATCTTTATTTACAAAGGAACACATAATGATCAAATAGTAAATTATTATTGCAAAATCAACTTAAGAAGCAGAAATTAAAAAAGGTAATCTAATAGAAGAATTTATTTCAAGGTAGAATACTAATTTTGAATATTTCCATTCTACTTATTCAATTCTTTAAATGTTATATGAATACATTTATGAACTTAAAAAACTACTTTTTGATAAGCTTTCTTTAGAAGAATTTGATAAAATTGTAAAGAAATAAAAAAAGGAATTAGTTCTAAATTTGAAATTTGATTTCAATTTATATTTCTAATACCAAATCAATCAACACCAATAATTTATTCAAAAACTTGATACTGAAAATGAGATTTTATCTAATTAGATAAAGTAATATTAAAATAATAAAAATGGTTAAATGTTAAATTATTTTTGCTAGGTTTTCAATATATCGCTTATAACAATAAATTAAATTCTAAATTTCGATTTTGACTCAGTTAAGAAAATGGAGATGTTAATAGATTTAGTTAACAAAAAGGACAATTAAGCATTTTAAAATGTTAGATCAAATTCGCTAGTTCTTTAAACTCAAATTGATTTATTGGTTCAATCAAAAGAAAAGGTTGAATAATCAAATAATGTTGAATATGTGGAAAAAGTAAAGGATTTTGAAAATTCAGTAAAAACTATTTAACAAGAATTACTTTTCATTAATAATAGTGATTGTACTTCATTAGTTAATGAATTAAATATATTTAACGAGTTCTTAGTGCATGCTCGAACAAGATAAAAACATTAATTGGATTCAACCATCAATGCTCTAAAAAAATGTACTTTAGATTTTATTGATAAAATTGTAAACTTATATAAAAATGTAAAACAATCATTGAAAAAAGAAATTATTACTGAAATGTGTGAAAGTATAGATGAAAGAAAGCCTATTAAAGCCAATTTGTAAGAATTGACCAATAATTTCAAAGATTAAATTATGCAAGCATAATAATCAATTGAATTTTCTGAAATTGACACATTGTAAAATTTAGTAGATTTAATGAAATTTTCAGACTAAAATGCTATTATTTGTCATCAATGTGAAGATTAAATTTCTAAACTTTTATAAAAGTTTTAATTATTGATAAAGAATTTAAAAAGCCTTAATTATGAATCTTTTTGTAAAAGTTATGCTGATAAATTATATTTTATTTGTTAAAATTAAAAGGAATTAGATAGATTTCTTAAAGATCAGTTGAATTTCATATTTTCACCATTTTAGAATTAAGTTCCAAATAATCTAAAATAATGTAAATAAAGTATAGCTGCCTCTATACTACATTATATTGAAGGTAATTAGTGGAGAGTAAAAGAAGGATTTGTATTTTAGTGTATTTAATTAGAAAACCAATTACATGAATAAAATAAATAATCAATATAAAAAGTTTTAATTCTTATTGCTGTTAAGGAAACTAATTTGAAAATATTAGTGACACTTAAAAACAAATAAATAGTATAGTAAATGTATCAAGGATTTTCTAAGAATTGGCCTGAACTACAAAGCCAGATTTAATAAGATTTAGTAAACTAAATAAATAAATTGGAAGAGCTTTAATATAATATTTCTGGTGCTGAAACTGATAGAAAGAGAGAGTTACTACTTTAAGAACATAAACAATTGGAAGAACAACTAGAATAATAAATACTGAATGTTAATTAAATTGGTGATGCATTAGGTATAACGATAAATTTCTTAAGAGAAATACGATAAGATTTAAAAAAAATTCAATAGAAATTAGATAAATTGCTTAATAAAATTGATGAAATAGTTTAAGATCTTAAATAGTTGATTGGTAAAACTCCAAAATAGTTATTAGAAATAAGGATGTAATCCATTTTACAATAAAAAGTTATAAACGATTTTAATAATGTTTATGTAATACTAAGAAATAAGGAATTGAAGGAAAACTTTAAAGATGAAGATGATGAAACTACTCTTTTTAATGATATTTATTAGACTTAAGGTGAAATTGATGAATTTTTACAATAACCTAAAGACTCTCTACTGATTCACGGACCAGCTGGATCAGGCAAAAGCGCTGCTGCTAAAAAAATAGAAGAATATCTTTGGCTCAAATATTAATAGTTGAATTTAGATGAATGGTCTAAAGATTTAGAATAGATACCAGTCGTTCCAATTTTCATTCAATTAGCCAGTTTAAAAGATCCTTATGAAAAAGCAGTTGAGGAAACTTTATCTTCAAATATTTATAATTTTGATTGGAAATAAATACAGGCATTCTAAACTTAAGTTGAAGAAGGGAAAGTAGCTGTTATTTTCATTCTTGATAGCTTTGATGAATTGAGTAATAATTAAATCAATCTAATTTAACATAATAAGTTGAAAAATTGGAAGTAGTAGTTGTAAAATTTAAGCGAATTAACTTAGAGTCAATAAAGAATATATAATCTAAATTATCCAAAAATTATTACCACAACTAGATCAGAAGCGTTTGAATTAAATAGCACAAATTATAGATAATGGTTTAGTAGTGAGGCAGTGTTAGATTTTACAAAATACAAAGAATTAAGAATTCTCAGTTTTGATGATAAATAAAAGTAAGAATACTTAAAATAATATTCATATACTTAAATTAAAAAAACTTTGTTTGATTTTTTTGAGAAGTACTCTCTTTTCTAAAAAAGAGGAAGAAATCTTATAAGCGAAGTAGAGAAAATATGGAATATTATAGAAGAAAAATTGGAACGATTTAACCATTAAGAATAATCAAATAATATATGTTTAAGCGATAAAGAAATCAATATTATAATTTCAGTATTACAAACTGAATTCCAATTGTAAAATAAATAAGATCAATTTTCAAGTTTAGAAAGATAGCTGATGCATATTTAAACACCTTAATTCTACAATAATAATATAATTGATTTTAATTTGGAATAACTTCTTAAAACACCATTTATGATGAAAATATTCATAGATGTATTACCATAAATCAATTGTTAAAAATAAGAGATACATCAAGAGTATTTTATCACTAGTTATACACTTTAAATGTATGAAAAATATGTAAAAAAACACGATATCAAAGCTATAAGAAACTTTTTCGAGGGGATTTCCCAAAAATAATGGAATGAAGATTAATAAGATGAATTAAATAATTAATAACATATACCATATTAACCAGAAGGACTAGAATAAATAGGAGAACCGAAATATCAACCTGAACATCCTGAAGATCCACCTTAACTTTCATCTGAAGATTCACCTGGATATCCACATTAAGATTCATTTAAAATACCAGAAACACCAGTAACACCAGTAACACCTGTAACACCAGAAACACCTTATATACTAGGAATACAAAAAACGCCAGAAATACCAGAATAGCCAGAAATACCAGAACAGCCAGAAATACTTGAATTCTCATAGTCTGATAAAGAGATTAATGAACCTTCTCAATTATAGATGGAGAGAAGATTATAACAAATCAAAAAGCTCTCAAAAAAATAAAAAATGAATTATTCGTAACCTGTCTAAAAAAAATCATTTTTTGAAAAGTTATTTGGTCATGAAGATTCAAATAAACAAAATCCAAATTCAAATGAATAAGCTAAATCCTCTAAGTCATAAAATGATAATAAACGATAAAGTGATGAAAAAAATTATTATAGAGAGCCTGATGATAAATGGTAAAATAATCTTGAATAAATGAGATAATCAAGGCTTATAAATATTCGGTCTCAAAATAGAGAAGAGAAATACTATTAGAAAAGCAAATAATCTACTAATTATGAATAATTCTAAGAATTTATTCCTTAAACCAGACATCCACCTGCCTCATAAGCTATATCGTAATAATCATATGATACCTCTGCTCCTAGTAAAAAATCATATAATGATTAACCTCGCATTCCGTATTTAAATTAAACCTAAATAAATCTCAAGTTAGAAGAAGAAAGGCTCAATTTATAAACTAAAATTAAGGAGCATCTAATAGAATAAGGAAAACAAATTTTTTAAAACATTTCATAAATATCTTAACAGGATTACGATTAATTTGGAGATGATAAATAGATATTGCTAAGATGTTATAAGTCTTTTAAATTAACATAGTATGATTTTTATTAATACTTTTTGGAGAATTATATTTAAAACTAAATAAAAAAATTGTTGACAATTCAGCATCAAAATTTTAATCATAATTTCATAAGTGAAGTTAATGAATATGCTAGGTTATTAGCATAATATTTAATGAAACATTAATTAACAGCAATTGATACATAGAAAGTTTGTAATTAATAAAGGGTATTTAAGGATAAAAAAATAAAATAACATTCTGATGATCCTATATATCAAGAATTGATTAATTACAATTCAGAAGAAATAGCCATAATTATAAAATGTCTTCCTTTGAAACTTACTGGTACTATTTTGAGTTTCCAGCATAAATCGATTTAAGAATTTATATATGCAAAATTTATCATAACTAATCTTCTTGCAATAAGTTCTATCATTAATTAATACAAATAATTGTAAGCAAAAATTACATTATAAAATTTTAAGATTAACATGAATAGTTAAAAGTTGAAGAAAAATTAATTCATTTTAATTTGTATTTAAATTTATTTATTTAATAATTTGGATTAAACATCTAATAAAGATAGAGCAAGAGATATATTTATTGATTAATTTAATCGCACGTTTTGGCATTAATATTAAGAGAGTTAAAATATTTATCAATCTACTTATGATTTATTGAGTTCAATTGATATTTCACCATTAAATAGTGTTATTATGGCAAATTAATTTTACATGGGGACAATAAGATTTATAAAAGAATATATAGAAAATAAGTAAGATTTAAAATCAGTATTACATTTTTTAGTTTTAATTTCATAAATATCATCGAAGTTTATCAATATTAGTTCAAATTCGATTTAATTATTAACATATATGTAGGAATTATTTTATGAAAAAAGTTTCTTTGAAATTTAGATAAAAGATGTTAAGTTATTAGGATTTAAGTGTATTGGGTGTGATTTTACAAAGTCAAAATTAGAGAATGTTACTTTGGTGGGGACTAACTTAAATTATTGTAAAATTGCAGAAGTAGAGTGGAAGAACATAATCTCCTAGGATTTACCAACATTATCATTTAATATTGGTCCTATAATAAAAGCATCATTCTCTTTTGATGGTTAATACATAGCATCCCTTGGCCTTTAACAAAATTTAGTAATATATTAGATATCTACTGGATTGATTTTAAAAAATATTCAACTTAAAAAAGCAGTTTAAGATTTTTGTTGGTCGAACACAAAATCCACGCTTGTCTATTTCTATGAGGAAACTTTGAATATTCTGAGCTTTTATGAGGATTAAAAATAAAATGATGTAAATATGGTTTAAAGCAATGAAATTGAAGTAAATTAATAACACATTAAATTTAAATTTAAAATAAATGACACTGTTGTTTTGATAAAATTTTCAAATTCAGATAGCTATTTATTAGTTGGATGCTAAAAAGGGAAAATAATCATCTATAAATTTTTGAATTAATAATTTACTTTATTTTTTGAAATACAAGGAAAGAGTAGAATAACATTTGATTTGTATTCGGATGAAAATAGTTTGATAGCTTGTGACTAAAATTAAATATTTCTTGTTAAGATTTAAGAAGGGCATTCTAAAACTATTAGAACATTAACATAAGATTATTAAGTAACAAGAATCGTTTTCAGCTCTGATGGCAAACTATTTGCATATGCTACAACAGATGGAGTGATTATAGTGTATAGTTTAATCACATAAAAAGATAAGGCAAAATTAATTGGTCACAAAAATGCTGTAAGATGTGTCTGTTTTTCTAGTGAGGGCAATATATTAGTGAGTGGAGGAGATGATAAAAGTGTTAGAATATGGGATTATATGAAAGGTATATAAATTGGTGAGAATTTTCACGGCCACTTTGATGTGATTAATAGCATTGAATTTTCAAAACCAGATGGAACAATTATTTTATCTGCAGGAAATGATGGACTTATAAAGTAATGGAATCATTCTGATAATTATCATGTTAGTGAATATCTACCTGGTCATGAAGGCAGCATTTTATTTATGGTTCTATCTTAAGATTCTCATAGAATAATAACAAAAGGCAAAGATAAGAAAATAATATAATGGAATATTGAAACAGCATCTGTTGTAAATTAAATGATATCTTTATAAAGTTGCCAAGAATGCTCAATTAATAAATTATGTTCTTCTTGTTAATTAAGTCCAATCATTATTGTTAATGATGACCAACATATAATCACAGGTGGATTTGGTCATTCAATTTCAATTTTTGACATTTACACTGGCAATTAAACTAATTTTACAATCTCATACCTAAAACCTAAAGGGGAAGTTATTATTTTAACATAATCTGAAAAATATCATTTGATATGTTCAGGAACTATGAATGGTGAAATTAAAATATGGGATAGTTTTAATGGAAGATAATTTAGTAACAAAATTACTCTAAATTACTAAATATTGACTTTTTATTTTGATCTAGAATAAAATTTGATAGTTTTAAATTAATGTGGAAAATACACTAAATTTTAACTTGATTTGAGTGGTACAATAGCTTAGGCTTGCTAATGCGAATTAATTTGTGAAGCATCTGAAATGAAATAGATTAATTAAATAATTGCTGAGGAAATTGCTGAAATTTAAATTGATTTACAAAAATAGAATTTTTAAGAAAAATTTAATAAAAGGGTAGCATGCTTAGCATTAACATTTGATTACTCATACTTGGCAATCGCAACCAAAGACTCAAATGTCTATATTCTAGAAACTGCAGATTTATCAGAGATATATCAAAAATATTCTTATTAAGGAGTAATTACTTCAATGTATTTTAATAAAAATGGATTAGTTTTAATATTATCTTTTGAAGATCTTTCCATAAAAGTTTGGGATATATCCAAAAAAATTCATGGATCGAAAACTTGTTGTCATTAAGCTCAAATTACTTGTCTAGGCTTATCTAAAGATAATAAAGTTATAGTTTCAACTTCTTAAGATAAATAAATTAAGATTTGGAAGATGGAAAATATGGTTGAAGATAACTTTTTTGATGATATTAATCGATTGAAGCAAAACTTAAATCATCAAAAGAAATATATCCAAGAAACTTTTGATAAGCTCGATTTTAGCAGTTTCAATAAGAATTGTATTTCACTTTAACATGAGGCAAATAATATCAATGATATAGAATAGGCAAGATTACTATAGGAAACAATTTTTGAGAGAGCAGAAGAGAACTATCATAATTTATCTGAACTACGAAGAGTTGAGATGAGTGCTACATTAAGAGCATAAAAAACCTTAAAAGATGAAATCACCAAGGCAGGAGAGGAAATCAAATAATTATTAAAAGAGAGTGATTAACAAATTTAAACAATCAATTAAAGGATGATCGAGAAAGCTAGGTGCTGTTCTATGGCAGCAGATTAACTATCAGAAATATTTACAAAAAAATTAAGAGAACTTTAAGAATTAAAAAAGACATTAACTGATGAATATGAAACAAGAATTGAATAAAAATAATAAAATTCAGAAATTAAAGTTAATTCATAAAATTAAATTACCATAACTGAAATATTTTGTCTTAGTAAAACTCCATAAAATTCAAAATTTATAGGAACAATTTTTACAAATTCCTATATTAAAAATAAGACTAACCATAATTTGTTCAAACTTTGGTAATAGTCACAAGAAAATTGTGATAAACATTGAATAGCATTAAAAAAATATAAATTATTGATATTAATTATAATTTCTTGAATATCTTTAATTTTGATTGTTTGATTTAGCCATATATTTTATTTTCAAACTGAAATTTATTTAGATTTTCATAATTTCAAAGGATTGAATGTTTTATTAAACTATTAAAATCCAAATTCTTCTTAAAATAAATTTATTTTGTTGTTATTNAATAAAAGGGTAGCATGCTTAGCATTAACATTTGATTACTCATACTTGGCAATCGCAACCAAAGACTCAAATGTCTATATTCTAGAAACTGCAGATTTATCAGAGATATATCAAAAATATTCTTATTAAGGAGTAATTACTTCAATGTATTTTAATAAAAATGGATTAGTTTTAATATTATCTTTTGAAGATCTTTCCATAAAAGTTTGGGATATATCCAAAAAAATTCATGGATCGAAAACTTGTTGTCATTAAGCTCAAATTACTTGTCTAGGCTTATCTAAAGATAATAAAGTTATAGTTTCAACTTCTTAAGATAAATAAATTAAGATTTGGAAGATGGAAAATATGGTTGAAGATAACTTTTTTGATGATATTAATCGATTGAAGCAAAACTTAAATCATCAAAAGAAATATATCCAAGAAACTTTTGATAAGCTCGATTTTAGCAGTTTCAATAAGAATTGTATTTCACTTTAACATGAGGCAAATAATATCAATGATATAGAATAGGCAAGATTACTATAGGAAACAATTTTTGAGAGAGCAGAAGAGAACTATCATAATTTATCTGAACTACGAAGAGTTGAGATGAGTGCTACATTAAGAGCATAAAAAACCTTAAAAGATGAAATCACCAAGGCAGGAGAGGAAATCAAATAATTATTAAAAGAGAGTGATTAACAAATTTAAACAATCAATTAAAGGATGATCGAGAAAGCTAGGTGCTGTTCTATGGCAGCAGATTAACTATCAGAAATATTTACAAAAAAATTAAGAGAACTTTAAGAATTAAAAAAGACATTAACTGATGAATATGAAACAAGAATTGAATAAAAATAATAAAATTCAGAAATTAAAGTTAATTCATAAAATTAAATTACCATAACTGAAATATTTTGTCTTAGTAAAACTCCATAAAATTCAAAATTTATAGGAACAATTTTTACAAATTCCTATATTAAAAATAAGACTAACCATAATTTGTTCAAACTTTGGTAATAGTCACAAGAAAATTGTGATAAACATTGAATAGCATTAAAAAAATATAAATTATTGATATTAATTATAATTTCTTGAATATCTTTAATTTTGATTGTTTGATTTAGCCATATATTTTATTTTCAAACTGAAATTTATTTAGATTTTCATAATTTCAAAGGATTGAATGTTTTATTAAACTATTAAAATCCAAATTCTTCTTAAAATAAATTTATTTTGTTGTTATTGTTGATATAAGAGTCTTTCTGAAATAATTTTGATAAAATGCAGAACATCATTCTGATATTTATAACAATGTAGATACTTTATTTAGATGTCATGCAACAAAAATTGTAATCATGCTAAAAATGACCCATGTTATTGAGTTTAGTGAACGATAAACCTTTACTGATACTTTATTAATTTTTGAGATAATATATATATAATAGATGATGTTAACCTAATCCTTTCATATTTGATTTACCAAAGTTCTAGCTAAAAATATGAATTCGCTTTTAATTGGCATATAATATGATGAGGTATTGAAATAATTGTTTTTTTTACATCATATTTTTAACATTTATTATTGTTTTGCAAGAGCTATTGATAAAAAAGCAAAGGAAGAAATTTATTTTTTGGACAGGTTAGTATTGTCACCGCATTAAGTTAGAAATTAGAAGAGATTCAGCATTCAGGTCTTTCACCAATATAATTAAAATTTAACCCTTTTCTAATTCAAGGGTAATACCAACTTACTTACCTTAATTAAATTAAGTGAGCAGTATTTATTAAGGATGATTGATTAAATCAACTATTCTGAAATTTTGAGTTATGAATATAAAGAAACAATAGTAAAATTACTATTACCAATTAGCATAGATTTGCATCTTTAAATACAGATCTTAACATAAATAGTGTCTTAATTATAACTAAATCATTTAATTTAGAAGATTATAAATTTAAAAGAGATGAATTACTAATGGTAAAAGTAAATAAAAAAAATTATAAGTTTCAACATTTCCAAATATTTAGATTAATGTAGTTTAAAGATTGCATAATTCTAAGCAAAATCAATTTATTATCTACTAAACGATTATTATTGTAATTGATGAGCATCTAAAATTCATCGGTGTAGAAAGATGTTATCACGATTTAAGAAATTTGAATTTCTTTAATTATCAGAAAAATAGAATTTATTGTAATATCATTAATGTACTTCTACAGTAACATATAAATAAAGAATGTAGTTATCAAAATGTGTTAAAATGTATGTTTATTTAACGATACATTACAATTTAAAGTTAAGTTTATTCTAAATTAATGTTTTTCTCTTAGATCGTATATTAACATTATCCAGGTAAGCCGCAACCGGGATGAGATTGTCCCTATTTGTGTCAGCAATGCTGTGATCAGCTCAACTTTTTATAGTGACAAATTAAATTAATTTGTCTTTTCAAGTGGGAAAGAAATTCTTTCCATTTTATAATTTATGATATAACAATAATTAGATTAAATTAAGAGAAACATTTTGATTGTTCTAAATAATCCAAAAATATATGTACAGTTAGTTCTGATTTAACAAAATTTATTGATAGATCGAATTGCACTTAGTAGGAGAAAAAGGCCTAATTTTAAAAATGTAAAATGGTCTCAAAGATGTGTTGGCTAGGATTACAATAAATGTATTAATAATCTGTATAGTAAAAGATTAAAATTAAAATTTTTTGGCTTAATTAAAAAAACTATCATGGAAATTTAGTGACTTTTCGGGTTAATTTTTGAAAGATTAAGGTTAACGCTAATGAATTCAGAACTTCTATAGAAGAAACACTTCTTATAATAGATTTTAGTTCTAATGTATCAAAAATTGCTTTATTAAGCAATTCCAATATGTAGTTTTGCGATTCTTGATATACAATATTGTCATTCAATTCTAACTAAAATTTAGAAGAAAGTATAATCCACAACTAATTACAATATAGTGAATATAAAGCGCATAACTAATAAAATCGATCTCATATAATCAGATAAACAAATTTAAATCATAGTTCAGTCTTTGTTATTTAAAATCTTTATAAGCTGGCTTTTTCTATTGATTATGTTAATCTTTTTTTTATTTAATAATGAGTTTCATCATGACAAAAAGTTCTTCTCAAGATTATGAAATACAAATTTAAATTGCTATATCAAGTTGGTGTTCTTAAAAAGGTAATAAGCAAAGATTACATCAAACCAAAAATTGGTTAATAAGTATTTTAAATGAACCAAAGTTAAAGACACCAACCTTTTAGCAATTTTTTTTTAAAATCCAAAAATACATTATCTCGGAATGTTACTGGTTTCTAATTTTATGGGGCAAAAAATACCTGCGAAGAATCTACTGAATCTCTTTGTATATGGTCCAAAAAAATGAAGGGGATTGTTATTATTTTAACAGTGGTTGCAAAGCTACTTCTGCTCTAAAATAATCTAATAAACTATAAAGAATCAATAAAGTGGCTAAAAAAATTTGACTTGTAATTGATTAAAATAAGTTTTGATTATTATTATTTGTTTATTATTTTAGGGTTTTTTAGGTTTTTAAATTAATAATGTTATTTTATTTTTTGTTTTTTTTTTGAGTATTTTGCTTTTTTAAAGTTGAATTTTAGTTAATTTTGAAGTTTTATTATGATTTAAAATTCTTTTTATGAATTTTTGGAAATTTTAAATACAATCTAATTATAATTAGGTAATCATTTTTATATTTTGATTTAAGAGCCCTTGAATTATATACAACCATTTTAAACATATACTCATAGATTTTAATATTCTTCCATTTACAATTGAATAATTAAGCACCATTCAAATTCA